>CM035808.1:67999651-68392872 GCA_020466095.1 Chlorops oryzae | reverse complement strand
GTCATTCAAAATCATTTTGTGAATTTTTTTGATGTTTTCGTCGTTAACCACCTCTTTCGGGCGTCCACTGCGTTCACCGTCCTCCGTGCTCATTTCACCACGCTTGAATTTTGCATACCAATCAATTATTGTGGATTTTTCTGGGGCAGAGTTCGGAAACTTATTAGCAAGCCAAGTTTTTGCTTCCACTGTATTTTTTCCCTTCAGAAAACAGTATTTGATCAAAACACGAAATTCCTTTTTTTCCATTTTTTTCACAATAACAAAAGTTGCTTCACAAAAGACGCTCTATCTCACAAACTAATTGACTTACAGACGTCAAATTTTGACACGAATCATTTGAAGGTTGCCACTATATAAAAATAATATGCATTTAATACTAGCGACGCCATCTATGTGTCAGAACGAGGACATATCAGCCAACCTGTTATATTAATATATATGGGTAATTCCACGAACATTTGTACCCCGCCAAGAACGGATTCGATCGAAATATATTTTTTTCTATTCTTTATTATTCGACCCATATTTTTTTTTTTGTTTTTTAGATCCATATTTTGGGAATTATGGTGCTTTGAAGTTGTGAGAAAACGAAAATTTATTTAGCTGAAATGAAAATTTCAAAAAACGGCTTATCAGAGAAAATTCGCATATTTGATTTTTTGTATATTTAATTTTTTTTTTTAATTTCGTGCAAGGACTTTCTCAACATTTGAAAAAACCATTCTTTAAGGTAAACGTAATAGTTTTTAGGATATAACCAAAAAACGGGCTTCATTTTAACTAAAAAAAACGCGTTTCTAGCACAAAGCAATTTATATAGATGCATGCTAAGCGTTCAATGCCTACATACCATACATGCTTTCTACATACATTCAGCAACCCAGCGCTCCTATCCAGAACGCTCGTTGCCCTCTAGGAAGTACTCTATTGTAACATTACTTCTCTTGCATGAGTATAGTTAAAACGATTGTTGGTTTTATTCCTTTTTTGCTGTAAGTATGTAGAAAGCATGTATGGTATGTAGGCATTGCACGCTTAGCATGTGTTGTGTATCACAACAGCACAAATGGTTCTTCAACTCATTGCTCGATCAACCGAAGAATGCAAAAAGAAAACAATTAGCGCCCAGAATAAGAAATGATTACGTAAACAATCAAAGCCAACGATCACCAGCAAAACAATCGTTTCGGACGAACCAGCAGTAGAACGTAAGACAATGAGTCAGCGAGTCAGCAGAACTAACTGCATAAGCTGATCTATGTCAAGAACAATAACAACAACAACAGGTCGCTGCTCAAGACCGAAACTAAGCTGAAGATTGAGGAAATAAGCAAAAGCCAAAAGCAACAACAACAAGCAAGTTGACCCAGAAGATTTTGTGGCAATAGACGATATTGAATAAGCACCAGTATTACCTAACAACAACAACAAGTATTGCTCAAGATTGCATCAACGTGGGAGAAGAACTGGGTCAGCGCGACAAAAACAACCAGCTGAAGAAAAAGAACGATGAAAAGACGCAGAAGAGCACTTTGGAAATGACCGACTTTAAGAAAGTGCATGAAAAGCACTTTCTGATTATAAAAGCTGATCATCGATCTATGGAAGAGGATTTGGCTTGTAACTACGAATAGTATCAGTGGATCTCAATATTAGCGCACCTTCTCACGAGCTAGAACATTAATGTGTGGGTCACCGTGTTAGCGAGGGATTAGGGTAGTTAAGTGAGCCAGAACAGGACACTATAATATTTTAATGGCATTAAATAAAGAGTTGTAATCAAATTTAAACAAAAGGACTTCTCATTCTTGCTCAGTTTAGACGCTCATCCCGACGCCAGAACATTTATGGCGAAACCGGTTTTCGACTAAGGGTAATCGGGAACGAATTACAATCCGTGAGGTTTTTAACTTGAATTGCAAGTGCCAGGTAAACTTTGTAAAATAACAGAATATAATATTGTTTGGCCACAGGGGGTTAAAGATGGTATTTATTGGGCATATTTGAGTCGTTCACTGAAACCTAATGAACAGTGGTGAAACCTAATCAAAGGCGCCTGGGCGTGAGTTAAAGTTCCGAAAGGCACTTTAGTGAAAACGCAAAAAATATTCCGAATTGTTTCGATTTTACTGTTTGAAACTTTTTGTACTACACTGCTATAACCTGTCGAACAGTGGTGAAACCTAATTCATCAGGGTCCGGGTGTGAGTGAAACTTCCAAAGGACACTGTTAGGATATAGGGTTCAAAGCGCTCAACCTGGTGTCGAGCGTATAGCCGCGCCCTTATTCCTACTCTCAAATACAGGATGCAAAGCGCTCAACCGGAGTCGAGCGTATAATCGCACCTATATTATCCCTTTACGAAATGAAAGAACAAGGATCAAAGTTTGTCCTTTAATTTTATTGGATAAAATCCTTCTTATATGGCAAAAGCTTACACTTTGAAGTTAATCTCTAATCGCCGTGGCCGCTGGGTGGGTACGCACGTCAGAGTTGAGACATCAAAAACAGTCTGCCTTTCCAGTGGACGCTGCTCCGTTTTTATACTGAAATAGTGCTGATCTTGCACTTCCCATACTCCGCATTGTGCTGATCTTGCACTTCCCATAATCCGCGATCTTTGTTTATTTTACCAGACAATGTACCGCCCATGTCGTCGTCGTACTTGCCCTGGATCTGCTTTGAGCACGTACAATCCTCTGCATCCAGCTTCTTCAGATGCTGCATTACTTTTTGATTTACTGGCTCGTGCCCCTCCTCATGTCACCTGCCCGTCTGCGTCTGCGTCTATCGTGGTCGTCGCTCAAAAACCTTTCAGCTCCCGTTATTTGTTTATTTGTTTTGAATATTATTGTCGCCCAAATGGTTTTATGTTTCGCAGCTGTGGTCTTTTGCACAGCGGTTGTAGTTATGCATTGATTCATGAAGAGAAGAACAGAAAGTTGGGATAGGGATTGTTTGTGCGGTTGTGACTCACAACATCCCTCCCCTCTTTGGAGAAAAGCGCTACCTTAGCGATGTTCAGAATCTTTAGTCTGGATAAGTCTGCTGGTATAGTGTCATTTGTGTTGTTCTCTGCAACTAATGTTGTTGTTGGTTTAAAATTTCTTCTAATGATTTTTATTTTGTTGCTTATTCCAAGACGAAACAATGTGTCGAAACTCATGCTGCCGCTGTTGCTTTGTTGTTTATTGCAAGACGAAACAAACTCATGTTGTTGCTGTTGCTTTGTCGGCAAACCGTTGTTGTTTGGTGTACAAAATTTGTTTATTTATTTTTTTTTTTTTTCTCTGCTGGTGCAAGTGATTCGGCCTTGAACTTGAAGACACAGACGACCAACGTTGGAAAGCTTGCTTCTGGATGTTTATATTGTTCTGGGAGGTAATTTTGGCTCCCCACTCTCCCCCTCTTAATGTTGATGTGCGTTCTTGTCGAAAGTGTTCACTTTTTTGGTCATTTTGATCCAGGGCAGATTTGATGTTATCATGTGGTAGATTTATTGCTGATGATGTGTTGGAGTGGTGGCCACGGCGTTTACAATTTATTTCAATTACATAGTTTATATTTCTTAAACAAAAACCTTCATTTGGTTTGGCTTAGTCTAAAAACTCTTATTACTATTTAAGTTTTTAATTGTAGACAAATGAATATTTCGATTTCGCTTAGTTTTACAAAAAGATTGAAATTTATTCATTTTGTGGTATTAAGATTTCTCTTTTTCTTTTCCCCTTTTTTATTTTGTATATTTTTTTTTTTTTTTTTTTTTTTTTTTTTAATTCGACGTGGCTTAGTTCCACAATAAGAATGAAATTGACATTAGTATTATTTAAAATAATTTTTGTTAAAAAGTTAGAAAAATTGGTTCTTTTTTTTTTTTTTTTTTTTTTTTTTTTTCAAATTCTAAATAAGTTTTTAATATGTAAGAAAAATTGAAATATTTGAGAAAAAATATTTTATACGTTATTAGTTCTAGTTTTAGGGTTTAGTAATACCTTTTGAAAAACATCTTTTTCCTTCATATATATATATCCTTAATGCTAAATTCTCAATTTAAGTTGCTTATTGTTCAAGATTTTCGTGGGAATTTTTCCACTCTTAACAATGTAATAATTTTTAAAGTTGATCTTATAATATAATTTTTATGCTGCGTTAAGACTTGTCAAAGTTAATTGTTTTTTTTTTTTTTTTTTTTTTTTTTTTTTTTTTTTTGTAATCAAATGCAATGCACGCAATAAAGTTGTTTTAGTTTTCTTTCTTAATTTATAAGGTGATGCCTTTAAAACAACAGGCTGCAAAATCCCGGCTCATTTTTATCTTAAATTTATTATTCCTGCTTACTTCTAAACTGAAAGTTCGATTGTTTAAATGTACTTTTTTCTCTAAGGGTTGTCTGCCTTTTTTCCTCGATTTCATTTGTTTTTATATTTTGGTTAAATTTTCTCGTTCAATTTTTGATAATATATTTATTTGTATCTCTTTTCCCTCCCATTCTTTTAATAAATTCGCCAGAAAAATTCGAGTTATGTTTAAAGTGCTTTTTTCAAATTTATCTGTATTCGGGTTATATTCTCTTTTTTTCCTTGCAGCCAAAAAAAATTCATGAACAAATTGTATTACAAACAACCCGCAATCTATGGAATTTTGTTGCTGTGGGCATTTGGGGTATACCCACTTTAATTCTTCGTCTATACTTAGGTGATGAATATCTTTTAACTGCTCAATAAAGTATTTAATATTATTATATATATCCTCTGTATTATGTGGTTGCAATGAATCCAAGATCCATACAACATTAAGGTGGACTATGACCAACATCCAATGATAATATTCGCATATTGGGAAAATTAAGGTTTCAATATTATCAATATCAATTCCTCTTGTCAAAGAACGTATTCGAAACTCAGAAATACTACCATTGTCAGTTAGTCTAGCTAATTTGATCCCTGTATAAATGAATGCACTAAATATGTGTATACTTTTTTCCGATCCATGTGTAATTTGAATCCAATTTAAGAAAACATCTATATGAATGTCATTGAACCAATTATTCTCAATTAATGAAATATATTCCCGATTTTCTATTCGGGTGTCTCGTTTTCCTATTCTGTACGAGCATGTCTGAAAAAAGTTCATTTTACTTACATAAGTATATATATATATATATATATATATTATTATTATTATTTTTTTTTTTTTTTTTTTTTTTTTTTATATATATATTTTTTTTTATTTTTTATTTTTTTAAAACTTTTTTTTTTTACTTTGCCTGTGGCTTGATGATCTCTCCGTTCTCCTTCTGTGCCGCTATAAAAGAAACAAAGACTGAGAATTATTCGCACCGAATCCCCTCTGTTAGAAGCTGTTAACTGTGAAAACGTTATTTGATGTTTATGTTTAGATTAACTTTGTTTGGATCGCCAATTGACGACAAAGTGTGCAAGTTGTTGTTCGATACGAGGGGCTGTTCAAAAAGTTACTCACTTCGGTTATTCTTCCTCTTGATATTTTTGACGGACCGTTCCAAAACTGGACTCCTCTTGCTTCTCGAGTGCCAGGTCCTGATTTATTTCTACTTTAACTGATTTTCTCTTAATTATTATATAGACTATTATGACGCCCCCAATAATTAGAAGGAAATGCGTGCCGCTTATTCCATATGTGATATTACGGTGGAATTTTAGCTCTTTTATATATGGCCTATTCCTAAAACTATTAACCACCATATCTTCGAATATGATTGGGTTATTTTCGTATTTCTTGTCTGTATTTTCTGGATAAAAAAATTTGTCTTCCATGATGGATCTTGCATTAAAAAACTTTTCATTGCCAATCTCTATACTGCAATTTAAAAAGGAGATAAGAGCGTTTCTTTCTATTGTTAAATTCCTTCTATCGCAGGTCTGATACAACTTTAGCCCCCTTGCGTTTTTTACAATTATTGTACTGAATGAAGGTCCTATTGTTAAAAATGAAATTACATTTGTTTTGGACAGCACAGTGGCGGCTTCGTTTTAGTTCTTTCAAAATTGAGTTGTCTTGGTAAGTAAAAATTGTGTTATTAATTGATGTAATTATTTCGTCGTCCGCCATTATTTCGAAAAAATCTTTATTTGGGACTGCTGTAATCAGCATGATCTCTGTCTTTATCATTGTTTTTGGTACTTTAATGACAATTATTATGGAATTATCTGTATGAGACAATATTCCTACTCTTATAAATTTTAATCTGAGGAAGTCTCTTTTGAATTTTTCGATCTCCTCTGTGGTAAGGATGCTGGGGTGAATTAATCCATTTTTTGCTGCTGCAATACTGTCTTGTATCAAACTTATTTTATCTTCAATACTTTTTAGTTTAAACATTTGGTCACTGAACAGGAGGTGTTTTGAAAGCTCTATATTTCGTTTATCTAAGGTTTTAAAAAATTGTCTATCTTGTTCTATTGCTTTTCTTATAACTCCCAGGGTTTCATTGAAATGGTTATTTATTACGATTGTTTTATTAAGGCCCTCTATGGCGTTATGACTATTTTCCACCGCTATTTTGAGATTATCTTCTATTTCTTGTTTATCCTGATCATCCATTATACCAAACAACCATTTGGTTGCGGTGCCTACCGCATTTATCAGTCCCCTTTGTATGCGCCTTTGTTCGAATGGTGTTATTGATTTAAGCTTAATTTGAATGGCTTTGATTTCATGCTTCAACAGGCGTTTGTTGTATATATCAGCTTCATCAATATATGTCTCTATTGAATCCAGCATAGTAGCAATTTCTTTGGGATGGATTATATGCAAGATTGTGTATGAGTCCGCAACAATGTTTGTGTCCCGCAAGTGGATTTCGACGAATCCCTTTTGGTCTGGAATTGGTGTAGACATTAGGTTTCCCTTGGCCGCAGTAAATAAACATATCAACAGGGGAAAAATCTGAAACACAGAGATTTTTTGTTGTATTTTTAGTCTCGATCCAGATTGCTTGGATTTCAATGGTGTGTTCGTATTTTAGCCTATTAATTATGTGTTATATATGTCAACAGTGGCTGAATTCCAAAATCAGCGCTTTTGGTCATGTTCGGTTTTTTTTTTTTTTTTTTTTTTTTTTTTTTTTTTTTTTTTATATATTTATAGGAATTAAATGCTGTGTTGGCTTTTTTGGCCTATAAGAACCCGGCTCGTGCTGTTTACCCTTTAAACTTTTACTGATCGTGGAGTGTGTCGGACAAAAAATGTTTTCGCTACTATCTGGTGTTTGCTTGGTAAGTTGCAACAAATTACAGACTTCAACTGTTCACAATTCCAAATGTCAATTTATTTATTTATTTTTTTTTTTATTTTTTTTTTTTTTTTTCTTTATTTTCAGATCTGGGATGCCGCTCTTAATGTTTTGGCGCTCCTTAACGATTTTTATGGATGGCCGGCGTATTCCCCAAAAATTCGGAACAGGCGGATATGGCAGAGGTGCCATCCCCGATGCATCCCCGGCCGGAGGTGTCGCACGCTTGCCATCATGTGTCGCAACTATCATTTGGTTGACAACCCCCTCACGGATGACCATTTGGGGTACTACTTAGGAGATTTTTATTATTTTCCCGGTGTCCGTGATGCTTTACACAAAGTGCTTGCCAGTGTAATGGAGATCGCTCTTAGGGAGGAGTACCAGCGTCGCTGGGGCATTGTTTGTGACTCCGGACATGCTCACAGGCTGGAGACCTTGCGGCAAGATGCAAAGCCGTATAATGAGGGGTTAACCTTTCGCATGAACGCCAATCGTCTTGCGTTTGAGGCTCTCGCTCCAAAGATCCATGACATGCCGTGCCTGCCACCAGGACCCTTACTAGATGAGTGGGACCATGGCCGTCACTACTTTTTTGCACCAAATGCCCCGTTTCTCCGGACCACATCCGAGAGCGACCTTACTGAATTTGGGCCTAATACCGTAATATGGTTTTAAAATGAATTATCGTGTACAGTGGGTTCAATAAGTTTTCGTCTTTAGATTTGACTCGTTTGAAATCAATAAAAAAAATTTTCAAATTTAATCAATAACGTTTTCATCTCGGCATTTCTGAGAATATGGCAACGGGTTTGTATCAAACTGAATGTTTAAATTGTTAGGTTGAATATTTGTTTGCACCCACAGTGCCTGGTGCAGGAAAAGATATTGCTGTTGGCAGTTTATTGCATGCGCTCGCTGAGAGCGGATTTCAAGTATGATTTCAGGAATATCACAATTCAGCCCTGCGTTTAATGTGTTTATTGCTATGTCCAGCGCAATAAGTGTGCCTGTGCGGCCAACACCAGCACTGCAGTGAATGATGATTTTTGAATGTTTATTTTTCTTTTCCGAGATTTGTTGGTGCCGCTTGACAGTGAACCAAAATTTAAGAAGAGCATGAGGGCTTGGTGAACCATTATCAGGCCAGCTCGTAAAATGCCAATGCCAAATCATTCTTGATTCCCTTGTTTTATTATTTATTAATTCTATTTTGGATTGAGTGCTATTTCTCTTCACAATCTTGTTTAAAGTTTTCACCATGAAATCGTCTGTTCTAATTACTTCGTTTATCTGTTGCCCCCAAAACGGGTGACATTTCACCTTTTCGTTTTCGATGAGCCTTGTAAGCATGACTATATTAAAGCATTTTTGTTCCCATACCATGCGCCAGAAATCATTCATTGTGTCTTTAAGCGGACCTTGTGTGGCGATATATTCTTTCTTTTTCCCAAACCCATCACCAAAATTTGCATGAATGTAATTCGATGGTGAATGAAGCCTCACCCGATTCCGCTTCAAACATGGAATGTCATAGTATCGGTTTTTTGATTGGTGTTCAAGGCTAACATCGATTTTTCTCTTAACCAGTTGTTGGTTTAATCTTTTATATTCTTCAGTTAGTTGCTTAATATTTGTTGGGTGTAACAATTTATTTAACCCCTGTGCTCCCAATTGTTTAACTGTACAAATTTTGTGCGTTTTTTCATTAAATGGTTTAAGTAAATCTTTATGGAAGGTTTTTTCTTTTCCTTTGATTTTCAACCGTACATTGCTCACGCTTGGGAGGGAGACCACCTCATAGGGCCCCTCCCAGATGGAAGAAAATTTATTTTGACGGCTTTGGCTCTTAATCCACACCTTTTCACCCATTGAAAAATTTCTCTGTTTCGTTTTTTTATCATAATATTTTTTTGAATTTTGTTTTGCTTTCTTTTGGTTATTCCTAACTATTTCGTGACATCTTTGGATTTGGTACCTTAAAATTTTGCTGTAATCGTCTGGATTATACAGTGGGCTTGGTTTATTTTTTAATTTTACAGGAATTTCGAAATCAAAACCAAAAAGTGTTCTGCATGGTGTTTGTTTTGTCGATGCGTGTACTGTGTTGTTATGCACGTGCATAGCATGGTGCAGCCATTCATCCCAATTCGTGCCATCCTCATTGACGAAATTTCGAAGAAATTCCGCAAGAGGTCGGTGACTTCTTTCAAGAGCACCATTGGCTTGAGGGTGGTAAGGTGAGGTCTGTGATTTCTTTATCCCAAGCACCTTACAAACCTCATTAAATAGTTTGGATGTAAAATTGGTTCCATTGTCAGTTATTAGTGCTTTAGGAATGTTAAATTTCGAAATAATTTCATTGAAAAAAGCTCTAGCTACTGTTGCTGCTTCTGCATCTGGAATGGCTGTGCAGACGAAATATTTTGAAAAATCATCCAAAAACGTAAGAATGTATTTATTTCCCCTGGATGAAACGGGGAGTGGACCGACTATGTCCATAAAAACTTTATCAAAAGGTCTATGGGGTGTGTCTGTTATTGACAAAGGCATCCTTTCCACTCGAGAGCTTTTGTTTTTCTGGCAAAGTTCACATGCTTTAATGTAATTCCTAATTTGCCGTTGCATGCCCTTCCATTTATATTGTTTTCTAATTCGAAAATGTGTTTTCGCAAAACCCTTGTGGCCTCCCATTGGAGTATCATGAAAAATCTTCAGCACCTTCTGTATTTCATTTGGGTCGGTAAGTACAACAGCTGTGTCTTCATTCCAACTGTCATTGGTACCCATGCTTGTTGATTCGTCCAAATGCTCGTGAGTGTCTTGTGACATTGATCTGGTGACTACTGCTATTGGTTTGTCTGAATTTGGAAGTCTGCTTAACGCATCTGCGTTAAGGTTGTTTTTTCCAGGTTTATAAAGAATTTCGAAATCGTATTCTAAAAGTTTCAGTCTAAAACGGCCTAATCTCGTGTCTTGGTCCTTTAAATTTGCTATTCCTTTCAGAGGTTTATGGTCGGTATATATTTTGAAATGTTTGCCTAAAAGGTAGGTTCTAAAATTTTTCACTGCCCAAACTATAGCTAAAAATTCTTTTTCTATCGTGGAATATCGTCTTTCGGTTGTACTTAGTGCCCTACTCGCAAAGTAGATTGGCAGGTCTTGTCCCGGCTCTCCCTGCGACAATACGGCCCCTAATGCTTCGTTGCTGGCATCAGTTGTCAGAATAAATAATTTTTCAAAATCGGGATACTGAAGTATCGGCGGGCTTGTTACCGCCTCCTTCAACCTTTCCATTGCCTCTTGGCAATCCTTACTCCAGACAAATTTTTATTCTTTTCTTAATAATTTTGTTAGTGGCAAGGATTTCTTGGCTGCATCAGGAATGAATTTTCTGTAATAATTTATTAATCCGAGAAAAGATTGTAATTGCTTAATATTTTTTGGTGGTTTAATATTTTTTAGTGATTCTACTTTCGCTGGGTCCGGTAAAACTCCAATTTCCGAACATTTATGTCCTAAATAAACTACTTCCTTTTTTAAAAATTGGCATTTCTCCGTTTGAAGTTTAAGATTATTTGCCCTCAAAACGTCAAAAACATTCCTCAACCGAATTTCGTGGTCCTCTAAGTTTCTTGCATAAACGACAATGTCATCAAGGTACACAAAGCAATCGATTCCCTGAAGACCTGTCAAAATACTATTCATTATTCTCTGAAACGTTGCTGGTGCTCCTGTGAGACCAAAAGGCATCCTAATGAATTCAAAATGTCCCAAGCCCGTGCTGAAGGCTGTTTTCTGTCTATCCCGCTCATCAACTAGCACTTGATGATAGCCGCTAGCCAAGTCCAAGGTGAAAAAATAACGACTGCATCCCAATTGATCTAGAATTTCATCTATTCTTGGTATAGGGAAAACTTGTTTAAGTGTTATGTCGTTTAATTTTCTAAAATCCACTACTAGTCTCCATTTCTTTTCCCCATCTTTTCCTAGCTTTTTAGGAACCAATATTATTGGGGAATTCCAAGGCGATTTACTAGGTGTAATTATGTTATCTTCCAGCATTTTATTAACTTGCGAATTTATTTCGGACTTGTGATTTTCCGGTAATCTATATTGTCTACTGTTAATTGGAGGATGTCCTGGATCTGTAGGAATATCATGTTCCAACACCGTTGTATAAGAAAGGGTGTCTCCTTGCAAATGAAATATATCTGTATAATCCCTAAATACTTCTTGAATTGAATGTAATTCCTCTTTATTAAGGTTGTCATCTAAATTTACTGAGTTCATCAAAAGGTCAAAACGCTTATCTTCGCTATCTCCTTTTTGTAACTGATTTATGTTCGGAATCTCCAAATGTTCAAATTCTGTGCCCCAATCGTAGTCCAATTCAAAAGGTTTCATTTGAATATCCGTGCTATTTGCGTTTAACACGGATACAAAGCCCCTTCCCCTTTGAACTTCCGTAATTGTGCCTCCCACGAAAACATTTGGCATAATTTCTTTTCTATGAACAACAATCTCTCCTGAAAATTCTTCCATGCATATTGCCACTACTCTTGCTTCTCTAGCATGGATCGTGACTCGTGTAGTACAAACCCGATTGCTATTTTTGGAACAAACAAGTGGTAGTGAAGCGATGTGTGTGCCGTTTTGGAAAAATGATACATCTTTATTAATGCTGTCTATAAAGGACTTATTCCAGAGCTCATCTCTGCCTATTAGCCCATCTCCCGGAATTTTACTTCCTTTGGGTAAAACATGAAACGTTAATTTTAATTCTTCAATATCGGAATGTTCCAACTTTACCATTCCTTTACTCCTAACATTGCCTCCGAAGGCTCCTACTAAACTTCTTGTTTCCGATTCATTTACTTCTTTCGTATTTTTTAACGCCTCCCATTTAATCAAACTTGTGTCAGCGCCAGTGTCCACTAACAGGTTTAGCTCTTTGTTTACTGCTTGTTCACTAGGAAATACTACAAACGCGTCGTCCGACACCGAACTGGAACATTGTGTATTGAAAGTATGGGGGCTATTTTTAATCAGGTTCCTACAAGGTTTTGTGATTTGGCTACTCAGCCATTTGCTGCTTTTATTGAATAGGCCAGAAAAATTTTCCCTGATAATTGCGAAGAAATGTAACAGATAAGATAAAAATAAAACCAAAAATTGGCTCTCATCAATTCTATTACTCTTTACAATTTTTAAATTCAAAATTTCCTTGTTTACTATTGGTATGTCTTTGTCATAAACATGAAAGACTACCTTGTCGTTGAAATGTACCTTCCGTTTCTTCTTGCGAATATTTTTCAATAAGGGTTCCTTATTAATATGTTTTCTTGTCTTTATTATTGGCATGTCCTTTTCGTAAAAATGAATTATCACATTATCGTCGAAATGTACCTTCTGCTTCTTCTTGTGAATATCTCTCAATAAACATTCTTTATTACTGTGTATTTTTGCTTTTTCTATACATGTTTTTGTTTTCTCCTTCTCCAAATGTCTCCCATTAATTTGCATTTGGGTTTCTTGTACATCATCTAAAAAAATTTTATTTATGTCTAGTTCTTCTATTTCGTTATTATTTTGTGTTTTACCCTGGTTTGTTTTTAAACTAAGAACTAGACTTGGCTTATTATATTCTCGTTTTATTTGGGCATACTGGTCTATTTGCCGAGACCGGGCCGCTGGAAGTTTTTCTGATCCACGTTTGCCTTTTGAGGTGGATTGGGGCAAAATCTCGCCACATGACCCACCTGGGAACATCTGTAGCACTGGATATCTCTGTTAGTAAAAGGTTTGTTTTCTGCATTTGCTACCCTATTCCTGTTCTCTGCTCTATTATTGTGGTCAGGTGGTTTGTAGGAGTTTGAATTTTCCGCTCTGTTTCCATCCCTGCCTTGTCTTTCGTTTTGGTTAAATGGTTTTCTATGTTGCTGTTGATCTCTTTGTGCATTATTATTTTCGAACTTATTCTTACAAAACGGTGTACTTAAATGCCCATTTATTTTGCAAATGTTACAAAACAAGGTTTTCATTTTATTGAAACATTTTTCTTCTGAATGACCCCTTTTTCCGCAATATGCACACATTTCTGTATTTGGATTAATAGCCTTATAATTTTTGTTGCAATTTGCGTTAAATTGGTGTCCATACTGTGCACAAGTTTTGCAAAATGGCGTATTTTTTCTTTGGGCACAGATATCCCAAGTATGGCCTTCTAAATTGCAGAAAGAACATTTAATCATTTGTGTTCCTACTGGGGGTGGTTTGTTCATAAAATTGTTCAAGTAGTTTCTTTTGTCATTTTCTGCATGGAGGTCTTCTGATTCTTCTGCTAATTTAATCAGTTCTGCCAGTGGTTTATCCTTTGAACCTTCAAGTCGGTTTTGCATATAAGGATCTTTTACACCGAAAATGAACTTATTGGTTGCCAGTTTTTTATATTCGCTAAGCGCCGACAATGCCTCTACATTGTTCCATGATTTTTTAATTACTGCTTCTGCTTCATTTAATAAAAATTCCAATCTGCCACCAAATGCTGATGCTCTTTCGTCATTCTGTTGCTCTGAGCTTGCTATTTCTGATCTAATAGTTTCAAGGGTTCGTTTTTTCAAAAATTCTCTTTTTATCAAATCACTAAGTTCATCTAAGGAACTTATTGATCTTTGGCTTACTTTCAAGTAGGCCATGCCTGTTAATCTGTTTTTTATGCATTTTATAACGTCTATTATGTTAAAGTTGCCCACAACGCTTTTAAGTAACTCTATTCCAGTGACAAATTTATCAACCTCCAAGCTTAACTCTTGATTGTTTGATCCCGAAAAGTATGGTACTAGTCGATTGACCTTTTCTATTAATTCATCTACTTGTGGTGGATTTGACATGGTTATACTAATTGATGGTAAATTTAGATTTGTGGGTGTCAAGGAGTTTTCTGTGTCAGTAGTTACGTTTGAGCGTGTTGGAAGAATGAGATTATCCGTGTTCGTTCTGGTTTTTCGTACTGGGTTAGGGCTTGGAGAATTAGCGGTGTCACATACGTTTTTTAGAGCGACTCTCAATTCTCTTACTTCCTGTTTTAAATATCTTACTTCTTCTTCGCTTTGCTTTAAGCGCTCTTTGTCCTTTTCTACGGTCTGTGCTAACTCGTTTCCGACTGCTTTACTCAGTGTTTCCTTTAAGTCTTGATTATCTCTTTCCGATTCGTCAATTAAATTATTCTGTACGTCAATCTGTTTTCTTAAATTTTTGCACTCTTTCGTTAAACCGCGAATCGTTTGTTCTAGTGATTGAATTTTTTCTTCAGTGGCTTGTTCCGACGCACCTACTGTATTTTTTACTTGATTGATTAAAAACGTTGCTTCTTCAATTCTCGAAAATTGTCCTAACACTATTTGGTCTTTTAATAATTGAGAAATTTCCTTGCTCAGATTTGCTTGCATTACTAGTTCCTTTGCTTCTCTCAAAATTATTTCTGAATCGTTTTCGAATTCTTTTAATTTTTCTTTTAGTGATTCCAGTTCTTTGGCCATATGGCTTGATCAATATATTAATATTTAAGCAAAAAATATTTCCAACAGACAGGATTCAGTACTATCAACCTGAATAAATCTTTATGCACTCACCGTTTTGATTTTCTTGTTTTCCGAATACATTTTTGCTTTTTCGACTTCTGCTATTTGGTTATATCTGCGTTCAACTGCTACCGTAGTGTTTTTATTTAATTAAAATACTTTTTATTTCACTTTTCCTTTGCCAGACACAAAGGATTTTTCAAAATTTACAATTACAAAAAAAATTCGTTGTGTTTTACCATGCAATCTTGCCACGAACTATTCTTCGGATTTCCTTGGTAGCAACTAGTTGCTGTTTAAAACTGGCACAGTTCCAATTCAATGCGATTTATTGTAGCCCTTCATGCATGCACACTTAAGGTGATTAATTTCTTCACAGTTGCCTCCAAGGTCCTTCTGCTAAGATATACCGGCACCTATCGTTTAATAACGACCGCCGCCAGCATAGGCTCAGCTCCAAAAACTACAAAATGCTATGCGGTTAATGTTTTGCACGTCGGTGATAACTAGTTACCGTTTAAAACTGACACAGTTCCAACTTAGCAAAACCCGCAGAGTTTATTTGCGATTTTCTTGTAAAACTTATTGGAGAACTCTGTTCGAATCCAACTGAAAGTCAGTCGAATACCGGCTGCGCCAATTAATGTTAGGATATAGGGTGCAAAGCGCTCAACCTGGTGTCGAGCGTATAGCCGCGCCCTTATTCCTACTCTCAAATACAGGATGCAAAGCGCTCAACCGGAGTCGAGCGTATAATCGCACCTATATTATCCCTTTACGAAATGAAAGAACAAGGATCAAAGTTTGTCCTTTAATTTTATTGGATAAAATCCTTCCTATATGGCAAAAGCTTACACTTTGAAGTTAATCTCTAATCGCCGTGGCCGCTGGGTGGGTACGCACGTCAAAGTTGAGACATCAAAAACAGTCTGCCTTTCCAGTGGACGCTGCTCCGTTTTTATACTGAAATAGTGCTGATCTTGCACTTCCCATACTCCGCATTGTGCTGATCTTGCACTTCCCATAATCCGCGATCTTTGTTTATTTTACCAGACAATGTACCGCCCATGTCGTCGTCGTACTTGCCCTGGATCTGCTTTGAGCACGTACAATCCTCTGCATCCAGCTTCTTCAGATGCTGCATTACTTTTTGATTTACTGGCTCGTGCCCCTCCTCATGTCACCTGCCCGTCTGCGTCTGCGTCTATCGTGGTCGTCGCTCAAAAACCTTTCAGCTCCCGTTATTTGTTTATTTGTTTTGAATATTATTGTCGCCCAAATGGTTTTATGTTTCGCAGCTGTGGTCTTTTGCATAGCGGTTGTAGTTATGCATTGATTCATGAAGAGAAGAACAGAAAGTTGGGATAGGGATTGTTTGTGCGGTTGTGACTCACAACAACACCTTAGCGGCACAAAGGAAGAAGGGAATAAAGAAAGCCCTGGAAAAATTTGTAAAAGAGAAAAAAAATTAATAATAATAATGAAAAAAAAAAAACTGCCGTGGCAGAGAAGAATCATCAAGGGACCGAAGAGAAAAAATAGGAATTGACAAAAGAAGAATCGCATAAAATATATTAAGTACACAAACAAACTACATACATATGTTATATGCTATTTTGAGATTGTGCCCCTTGGGATTGTAACGACGCACAAAGGGGCCAAATCGGTAATTTCACGGATAAGTTAGAAAAAAAAATCAAATATCGCAAAAACCAAATATACTCGCTTGAACTGT
Source organism: Chlorops oryzae (assembly GCA_020466095.1). NCBI lineage: Eukaryota > Metazoa > Arthropoda > Insecta > Diptera > Chloropidae > Chlorops > Chlorops oryzae. Next base: position 68,376,277 of record CM035808.1, on the reverse strand, counting down.
ATAAAATTCTACATCACTAGACAAAAACAGAATATCAAACATTAAACGGTTTTTTTGTACTGGCACTTTGAAGTTGAAAGTTTCAACAAAAACTAGTGAAAAAAAGGCAGAATAAAGTTGAAGTCGGTAGTGATGAAATTGCTTCTAGAACAAACTGTTTCGAAAAATTAATCATTCTTATTATAGAATCGTCAAGTTCAGGTAGTTGCTCAAATATTTTGATAAGATTTGTGATACAAATTATTTGTGGAAGTGCATGTGTTTTAATGCTTACATTGGAAATGGAAAAAAAAACGTAGTTTGCTCAGTTAAGTAGACAAAAAGTTAATAGTTGAGATCAGTTGAGCTGGGATTTAAAATTTATTTAAGATGTTCAGCAATAAAGTATTATTTCGTTAATTTTCAGGCTTCGCATCTCTTCGCCTAAAAAGTTACATGTACTTTAATAACAGTCCCTCGCGTGCAATTCGCCAAATAAAAGATTTCCATTATGGCGTTTAATTTGGTTGACGTTGTTTTTGTTGTTGTTGCAATTGTTTTTTGTGTTGTGTTTCTTGTGTTTTTCGGTCTTGTGTTGTCTTCTTTTATGGGCTCTACGCTGATATGCAGGAAATAGCAGAAGTAACTAAAAGTATTTCTTTGTTTTTTTTCATGTGTTTACCATAATATAGCAAATAAACTTTCTGCACATCTACGTAGAGCCCATTAATTAACTTTTTATTTACAAAGCATTTAATTTAATTTAATTGGCAGGAATAAATTTGAATACTATATTTTTTCGTCGAAGAAGCTTGTACGATATTTTGAAAAAATCCGGCTTTAAAACGGTTGATGAAAAACTTCTCTATCTAAAAACAGAAAAAAAAACACACCGGTTATTCGGGAGACAGTGCTGAAGCTTTTAGTAATCCCTTTGAAAATGTCGTTTTTGAAATTTAGACTAGATGGAATAAGGCCCATGGAAGGGAAGACCGATTTCTCACGGACCAAAATAAGAATTGGCTAGAATCATCTATTGGATTTCCGCGTGGAAAGGCAGCAAAACGAAGTCGTAAAGAAATTTCTTCAGTGACTCTAGCGACTCTTCTAAATTAAAAAAAAATCAATTTTTAAGAGAAACCACAGACTTAGCTTTTTTACTTCATTCTACACACGTCAAGTTAAGAACGATTGGACGCGTAGAAGCATCGAAAGCGTTACATAGTCTCAGAAAGCTGTCACCATCAAATATAACGACGTTTAATAAAAGCTTGAAGAAAACAGTAGTCAGTGAGGAAATGCCAAACATTAAGGCACTGTCTGTTTTCATTAAAGCTAAGTGAACACGACACCAATACAATGTTGTAAGACAATCTGCTCCTGTTAAGTTTCCACCGTACAATCACATTCAAATGGAGAAAAAAAGTGCTTCCCAGAAAATGATAGCATTTAAATAAACAAAACAGGCGCTGAAGTGAGCTTGCAAGCCTTGTTAGACCACACTTCACAGCGATAAGTTCAACTTCATGAAAACCGTATAGACTCAATAACCAACCACAACCTTTTGTTATACACAAAATGGCGTTTTGATGGAAGCTCTGGCCATAGCTCCTACAAACAAGCTTTTCATGGATGTGACGCTAGCGATTCTTCCATATTTTTAACCAGAATTGTGCCTCTCAAGCTTATGTTGGAGGAAAAAGTATTTTGGCAAAATCATCGACCGTGTTCTACTAGATTTTGTAGACCTTTACAATTGGAATTTATAAAGGAAACTTCGAATGTGGCGGTAACAAAAAAAACTAGAGTGGAAAAAGAAATCGAGAAATGAATTTGCTCCACTATAAAAATTGGTGCTAAAGTCGTGTACGTGCATCACAAATTAGTTTTGACTGTGATTGATGGAAAGGTGTGCAACGCATTGACTGCGACTTCGTCAACACAAAAGTATTAATTGTGTGGCGCGACCAGTAAAATATTTATTAATATAGATGACATGATCAAAAGACCTGTAAGCTTAGAAAACTTGCAGTTTGGGTTGTTTATTCTACTTGGATGGATTAGGCTTTTTGAAAGCATATTACATATTACCTAGAAACTACCAATAACAAAATGGCAGGCTAGAACTGAGTCTGAAAAAAGCATAGTTTTACAAGCCAAACTAAAAATTCAGAAAGAATTTAAAGACATTTTTGGATTAATCGTCGATCAACCCAAACCAGGTTTTGGAGACACAAATGATGGAAACACAGCGAGCCGGTTTTTTCAAAAGCAAAAAAAAATCTGCCCAAATAACTGGATTAAATTTAAGTTTAATATAGCCAATGCACATGTTGTTAATTGTAGTGGTCCAGTCCAGTGGGTATAAAATTCATAGCGGAAAATTTGGAAATTATGCACACAAAACCGCTATTTTCATTTTAAAACTGCATCAAAATTAGCTTGAAAACTATTTATTTGACTAATTGTTATGGTATTTAAAAGAAACTCTTGAAAATTCACATAAGTAAAGCTTTCCGGAATTGTTCCGCGAAAATAAGCATTCATGGCTAGGATGGCCCAAACGGAAAGGTGGAGTTTAATACGGGAAATAAACCCAAATTGCGAGTTTTTGCATTTGATCCGAAACGAACTAGCGTTGGTGCAGTGCACTCAATTAGAAAAAGCAATTTACTTAATCCAAAAGGCAAAAAATTCAGTAAGCTCGGCGAACGTATTGACGAAGTCGCGAATCCAGGATTTAGAAGAAACTGTCCAACATCTCACCCTGAGTTGTCATAAATGTGCAAATTGCTGGGACCTAAGAAAATTAAAACAGCATCATATCATTCTCATGTAAATGGAGCCCTCAAAAGGAGTCACCGCCCCTAGCGGAGTTCCTAAGAGCTTTCGCGAAAGAGGATGGAGGCAATTGGGATCAATGGCTTAATTATGCTATGCATGTTCACAAAAATAGTGTACATTGCGCGACAAAACAAACGCCATGCAAAACCCTTTTCGGATTTGAATCGTATTTGCCAGTAAATTTGAAAAGAAAACCAGACCCTTTTTACAGTACGGCTGATTATGCAAAGAGACTTTAATTCCAAATTCAACGAACACATAATACAGTGCAAAAAAACAAAAAACTAGCAAAAGAAAAATCGAAAAAATACTGCGAATGAATTTAAAATTGGTGACAAAGTTTGGTTGACGAATCAAAACAGAAAAAACAATTTTTCACCTTTTTGGGGTGGAACAGCAGTTCCAACACCGGTGAATGTAAAACTAAGCATTAAAGGAAAGGAAAAGACATTTTATAATCACTTGATAAAGCTGAATCATGAAAGAAGCAATAATACAAGTTGTAAACATTTTCTTTGAACAACTATCATTTTTCCAACCCAAACCCATCACAAATTAACAGTCAAATAACAATTGCAGTCAACTTTCATACGTTACCATCGGAATAGCATCAAGGATAAGGAAGATCAATTGGAATTTGGAGGCTTTTAATTTAAATAGTTGGCTCAATGATGACCACATTAACTCCTTACTGACGTGGATAATGGTTAAGAGCCTCGGAAAGAAAATCTACGTCTTCGACACGCATTTCAACGCCTGCGCAACCCAGACTACAATAAGTCTGAACACCAGAAGACTCGACTGAATGGCTTCCTACGAAAAAAAACATCTTCGAATACGAAAACTTAGTGATCCCGATACACGAACGCAATCACTGGATGCTCGCGATTATAGTTTGGCCCTAAATTTATGTTTTGGACTAACTACGAACTCATAACGCAAGAAAAATAGCGGCATTACTAAGATCAATTATGCAATGGGAACCGAAGAGGTATTTCCCAGGTGGAGAAAATATTTACGGCACAATACCACTTGTGTATCCAGAGTGCAGCCATCAGAAAAACTTAAAATACCGTGGAATACTTTTGCTTCGTTTTGCCGAAAAATATAGAGATGTGGTCAACTCCGCAAGAGCATTCTTGCCCCGAGATGCGTTCGTGGAAGACAGCACTATTACCAGGGATTTCGTTAATCGCATAAAAAGGGAGCGGATGATGCCAGAGATCAAATGGATGGAGACAAAGGAAGATGAAAAATAACTTCAAACCGAGATTCAAAAGATAAAACAGAACAGCGTGAACGGAAAACGAAAATTGTTTAAAGTAAGAGTTAGGACAAAGATCTATATTTTAAATATTAGTCGTAAGGCCGAGGTTGCCTATAAACAATGGGAATGCATGCCAAATATCTAAATAAAATTTTTGAACATGAATAAGTTTTGCGAATTCTTCTCTGTGTGACTATTGGTTTGCACCGAATATTCACAAATACGAACTCTAATTTCAATTTCTATTCAGGAGCGCATTTGAATAATTTTCATGGTTTATGGTCGATTGCCAATAACACCAGTGAATAAACAATAAGGATATGTCTAAATACATATGAAAGATACTGAAATTATAGAAGAATTTAACACCGTTCTACACGTTTTCCACCCTGTTGAGCTATAATTGTTGGAAATAATTGTTAAAGTCGTAATCCTGCAAGTGAAACACTTTACACATTTGCCTCCTTTAATTTATTCCAAGTTCTGGTTTATTTGCGCGGATAAAGTTGTTATCTCCTACGCCGTGTAACTGTCACTCAGTTTTTAATACAACTAACTTTTTTCAAATCCAAATATATAACTTCAACTTAAAAATATGCTTAAAGTTACTTAAAACTCTGCTGCAGTCGCATTCCTCCGCTGCTGTCTTCTCTTTTTAATTTCTGCTGACGGCTTCGTCTTTCGTAACTTTCTTGAACTCAACTGCCCCAATTTATTCTTTTTAGGCCTTTGGTGCTTATTGTTGTTTTCTTATTTTCGCTCAGCACAGTGGTTCACGATATGTGTGACATGATCACAACATTCCTCCTCCCCTTTTTTTTAAAGATGGATCCGCATTTATGCGGATCGGTGCAGAAGAGGTTGGAGTAGGGCTGGGAGGTGGGAATTTAATGTCTTTGTCCTGTAGTAAAGTTGAACGTTTTCTGGACCATTCGCTAGGTTTGTCTGCACCACATCACATTTCGTATACTTATTCCCGATAACTTTCTTGTCACCACATGATATAATTTGGTGAAATTGGTTTTCGGTGACCTTGGTTTTGGGTTCGTTTTGGCTGGTGCTATCATTGACTGAAATATTCCGGTCAAGGACTATTGAAAGCTTCCTGCACCCGACAATTATGTACGGTGCGAGTTCCTAGACTGCCTTCGCCGCTAATGTCACGGATTTCGGCATTTTTTGTTGTTGTAGTGTCGATGACGTTGTCTTCGTCGGAACGTACACCAAACGGTTACGACGCAGGAAAGATCAACCCATTTGGCTTGAGGGTGAGCCATTGGATACTCCCGGTCTCTGGATGAAAAAGCTGCTGTCAACGCTCTAGCTGGATCCCTCGCTGCCGTCGTAACTTTAACTTAAAATTAAGATTTTCTTTATATAGATTTTAATAGTTTCTCATATTTTTATAAATATTTTTTTTTTGTTTTTTATTATGTTTTTTTGTTTATTTTTTTCTGGTTTTTATAATTTTTTGGTTTCTCATTCTTTGTTGTTAAAAAATTATTTTTTAAACTGTTTTTTTGTTGTTTATATATATATATATTTTTTTTTTTAATTTTTCAAGTTTTTATCTTTTTTCTATTTATATATGTTTATAATTGGTTCTTAAATTACACATATTCTCCCTTATTGTAATAACTGAAACTTACATAACATATGTATATATATATTTATGTATACGTTACGTTTCCATTTTTTGGTTCAAAAACAGCTTAACAGTATATATATATTAATGAACTTAAACAGTGAGGCAGTGACTCTTAAAAAAATATATTCATATATATAAACAAAACAAAAGTTTGTGCAAAAAAAATATAAAAAAAAACTAAGAAAAACTAAAGCTACAAAAATAAGTGTCCAACGCTCTCCGCCGTGCGGCCGACGTCTCTCGCACAGCGTTTCGGATGCTATCCAAAAACAAAATGTAATGACGAGCCTTAACTTTGTGCCTCTAGGCAAGCTCCGCCGCACATCTCAGCAGAAAGAAGCGGCAAATATATTGCCCCTACCGCCTACAAACCCTTTTGTTCCCTCCACCGCAGTAAGTACGCTAACTTCTACTTATCCTCTTCCGAAACATACAGCAACAACATCAACAGTCTCGGCTCTCATTGCAAGCCTGACCTCAACACTACCAACAGAAGAGCAATTTAGCAACACACAAAGAAGCGCCAAAACTAGCATTAGAGAAGAAAACAGACACAACGAAGCCGAAATTGGCGCTCAAACAGCAGCTGAGAGCTCAGCTTCGTGCTCTGCCCAAGCAAATTCTAACGCCGCTGCCGCTATTGCGAAAAACGTTTGCGTCCACGAAAAACAAAAAGGATCGGCAGTGCAGACAGGAATGAATCGCTACGTGAACACAAAACGAAAACTAAGCCCACAAAAAATGCAAAGACCACAGGCTCTAAAACAACTTAAATCGAACACAACAACAAATATTTTTCCTAGCTCAAGCCAAAATAGGTTTGCGCTCCTCGCTAGCAGCGCCAAAAAAGTTAAGCCTCCCCCAATCTTCTTGCGTGAGGAATGTTCAAACGCTCTAGAAGCAACTATTGCTCGTTCCATTGGCAGCAGCAACTTTCACGTTGTTTCCATTAAGAGGGGCAACGTAAAAGAAACTAAAATACAAATTTATACGGAAACCCAAATTCGTTCCCTGGTTAATCACTTTGATGCACGCAAAAAAAAACTACTATACCTACCAGCTTAAAATAAGCAAAGGCAGTAATAAAAGGCATCGAGCCCTCAGTTGACCCAGCAGAAATCAAAGGCACTCTGCAAGCTGCAGGTTTTCCCACGAAAACCGTTTTTAATATTAAAAATATAAAAAAATATTCCTAAACCCCTATTTCGAATTGAGCTTGATCCTTCAGCTAGCTCCCAAAAACTATAAAAGAACGAGGTCCATACAATATCCTATCGAAAATTTTTGCTACACCGAAAAATTATGGTCGAAGAGCCTCATAAGCGGAAAGGACCGGTCCACTGCTCTAATTGCCAATAATTTGGTCATACGCAAAACTATTGCACATTGGACCCTGTATACGTTACATGTGGAAATCGGAATTCTTCGAACTCTTGTCAAGTTGACCAAAGCAACCCTAGCGCAAGAAACTGCAGCAATTGCGGTGGCAACCATAAAGCGAGTTATCGTGGATGCCCAATCTATATGGCAATAAAAAAAAGACCAACCCAAGCGGAAAATTCACCAAGAAGTTCCGAACTTCTTGGCGAGCCAGCAAGGGCCAGCATCAGCTGCTCTTCCCCCCAATGCATTTTCATATGCTGATGCAGTAAAGTCTAACACTGCGACCCAAGTTAAAGCATCTCTTGCGATAGCAGCACATCCTAGTCGTACTCCCATGACTATTTCGTAGGCTGGCGCTGTCAGGTCGAACACTGCGGTACACCCTCAAGGTGCCATATAAAATTTGGAATCAGTGAACTCGAATTTGACTAACTGAATGATGCAGGCACAAAGCCAACTCGTGCAAATTCTAGTTGCAAAGAAATGAGTGTCCTAAAAATTTGTCATTGGAATGCTAACGGCATTAGACAACACAAGTTTGAATTTAAAAAGTTCTTGAATTACATTCAACTGACGTAATGCTCGTCAGTGAAACCCGACTCACAAGCAAAAATAATTTTACTATTAAAAATAATACGTTGTATTGCACTCATCACTCAGATGGAAAAGCACACGGCGGCACCGGTATACTGATAAGAACACGATTAAAACACATTTCGATGGATGAATTTTCCCAAAATTACTTGCAAGCAACCATTTCACTGCAATATGTTAACAGCATTGTCGACTTAAGTGCAGTATACTGCCCTCCCACGTACTGAGTTACTGAAACTGAACTAATGGAGTACTTCAAAACACTCGGAAACAAATTCATAGCAGCTGGGGACTACAATGCCAAGCACCCACACTGGGGCTCAAGATTGATAAACCCCAAAGGCCGACAAATTTATTCACTAATTATAAACAGTCATCAAAATTTTGACTGTATTTCAACAGGTCAACCCACCTACTGGCCGTCCGATTTACAAAAAAGACCCGACCTCATTGATTTTGCGATCAGCAAAAATTTCGATCGTAGCGAAGTACATGCTGAACCCAACTTCGATCTTTTATCCGACCATTCCCCTGTTATAATTACAATGACGGGCTTGCACACATTCACCGAACAACCCGGCAGAATTGTTACAAATAAAACCCACTGGCTTAAATACAAAAAATATGTCAGCTCGCATTTGAACGAGAACTCTATACTTCGAAGCGAATGTGATATTGATGATTCCGTAACATAGGTAAACAATATCATGATATCGGCAGCAGTTCATGCAACCCCAAAAATAATCAGCAACCCAAAAGAACCTCGAAGATATACTTTAAGCGAGATCGAAACTCTTATACGAGAAAAAAGACGCCTACGAAGGGAATGGCAGCGACAACGATCACCCACCGCGAAACTTAACTTAGTGCAAGCGACTTAGCGCCTGAGAGAAGTTCTTGATAATGATCTGAAAACTAATCTAGAAAATTACACTCGAAATTTGAACCCGACAGCAGAATCAACCTTTTCTCTTTGGAAAGCAAATAAAAATATGAAGGCACCCAAAACAAACGTAGCACCACTGCGTACTAACATTGGAAGCTGGGCTAGAAAGGACAAAGAAAAAGCACATGTATTTGCTAAGTATCTTGAAAACGTTTCTAAGCCCAACCCACGCCCTTAACCTTTTCAATTTCCCAAAATAAACCCTCGTTCAATAGAAAATTTCAGCACAAGGAGATAAAGACTATCATTGGCGAGCTAAACAAAAAAGGCTGCAGGCTTTGATTTTATAACCCCACAGATGGTGCAACAACTCCCCACTGTAGCTACAAGATAAATCCTTTTCATATTCAACGCAATATGAAACTAGGATATAACCATAGACCCTTGAAAATTTCGAACATAATTATGATCTCTAAGTGAGGAAAAGATCTATCACTCCCATCATCATATCGGCCAATTACCTTGCTGCCAGTGCTCTCAAAAGTATTTGAAAACTGTCTCTTAGCAAAAATTGTACCACTTTGGGAAAACTCTGGAGCTATTCCCGAGCACCAGTTTGGTTTTCGTAAGAGCCATGGCACCATTGAACAGGTAAACAGAGTGACCACCGAAATCAGAAACGAATTAAAAAAAAAATACTGTTCCGCCATATTTCTGGATATCTCGCAAGCCTTTGGTAAAGTATGGCACTCTAGTTTAATGTTTAAAATTAAACATACCCTTCCCGAAAACACTTACAAGGTCCTACAATCCTACCTCTCTCAAAGGAAGCTAAAAATCAAATATGGAACACACACGAGAAATGAATTTAACATTTCAGCAGGTGTACCTCAAGGTAGTGTCCTAGGGCCACTGCTATACCTGATTTACACGGCTGATCTGCCTGTATCCCCAGAACTCATCACATTTACATTTGCAGATGACACAACCATTTTGAATGCACTCAGCGATCCTGTGGTCGCCTCTCGAGTTCTTAATAATCATCTTCTTACTGTTGAAGACTGGCTTGCGAACTGGAGAATAAAAGTAAATGCAAGTAAATGCACCCACATTACTTTCACGTTGCGTCGCGGAACTAGCCCCCCTATTATGCCTAATAACACGCATGTTTCACAAGCCAATGAAGTGAGATATCTTGGCATTTACTTAGATCGCCGTCTCACATGGCGCAAGCATATTGAGGCTAAACGCACCTAAATGAAGCTGAGCGCCCAAAATTTGCACTGGCTTCTTAACAGTAAGTCACGATTGCGGTCCAAAGACAAAGTGCTTCTTTACAACGCAACTATAATGTCTATAGGGACTTATGGCTCCCAGCTCTAGGGAAAAGCCAGTAACTCTTTTATAGACATTATACAATGCTCACAGTCCAAAATTCTTCGGACTTTAACTGGTCCTCCATGGTTTATAAAAAACGAAAACATACATAAAGACCTTTGTAGCCCGATGGTCCAAAACGAGCTTATTTCATTAAGCCGCAAATATTGCACTCGGTTGTCCCAACATCCGAACCCACTAGCTAGAAAATTGTTGCATGCATACAGCTCCTCAAAGCTTTAAAGGCGTGACTTGCCATCACTGTGTCACAACTAATCATCCTCTAAATTTTTCTAATAAAAAAAAAATTCTTCTGGAAGCCCATCTGTGGATTTCGTCATACGGAACGGCAGCCCAGTTGACGCGTTGGCGTGGACTGAAAGTCATATAATATAAATTAATATTTTTTATTTTTAGTTTAAAGGCTCATTAACTTGTTTTTAGTTCAAATGATATGAAGATGCAATAATAAAAAACCGTTAAAAAAAAAAAATTTTTCACAAGTGGCACAAGAAGACGTTGTGGGTGAAATATGTGAGACCATTTTCCCCTCGCTGTGTGACGAAGGAAACGACTAGGTGTGTGAGCACCTCTACCGCTTTCCCGCCCAGTACCGCGACCAAGTACAGTTTGCCTTGATCGTATTGGGGTTCATTTACCACGACGGCCACTTCCCCGAATATGACCACAAAGGAGTCACCTAGTTCCTGCCAGGCGTCTCGTCTTTCCTTCTGCTTCCTCAGCCGTTGCCTTCTGACTTCTTTGGCCTCCCTTATAATATCGTGGGCCATTCACTGCTCTTTGACACCCCATGGGTACAACCGTTCTGTACTGCGGCTGCGGGGCAACCATCTACAACGATTCGTCCGTGGGTTGCATTGTAATTTCGACAGTACTAGCCCAATGCGTCCATGTGTCGCTATTTTGGTACGTTTGTCCACCGTCTTAATAATTGCGGAGAGTAACAGTCGTAAAGCATTTGCCTTGAAACTTATCCCTTCATCATACCCTACTGTTGTCCATCTTAGTGGTCCTACATAAAGCCTATGACCCTCATCCCCCTCGCTAAAATATACGAGCGTATGCCAATCCCTTAAGCTCACCTCTAGTACTCCGGCCAGGAATTGGGTGACATCCCTTCGGTCCTTTACCTTGACATTGTCATAGATATCGGACCCCCCTAGGTATTCGTCGATGCGCTGTCTCCCCCAATATGACATACGCTTGTATTGTGCATGGTTTTCCAACCGATCATTTATGCACTTCCTGCACACTCGGCAACGATAAGGGCCGCTCCGACAACTTCCCGTCACCTTGCGTCCGCGGAGTTTGTACGATCTGTCCGGCTGCAGGTGGTCATGGAAGACCGCCAGACGCTCAAGTGCCTGGTTTCGCCGCGTGTTATTCGTTAGAAGCATCGGCGCAGCGGCTCCAACAACTCGCAATGCCTTTGCGCATGTTTCTAGGTATGGTTTTTTCCAATAAAACGGCGAGATTTAAAAGATTTGTCTATATACTCTCTAACTACTATAATATCTACCATTAATGTCGTTTTAGTATGCCACCACCTTTTAAACTACTTTTATGTATATAAGAAATGGTGTGAAATAATCATTCGGCTGTAGGCCTAATCGTGCAGGCTGGCATGCTTATTGAACAGAATGAGATATAATTAAAAAACAGATGCGTCTGCGCTCCTTTAAAAGCTTCGCGTTCTCACGACAAACCTTTTCACCGAATTTGCGTCGTTAGTTTTGTCGCGACCCCGTTACGTTAACCGGGCCGGTTATTCGAGTTCTGACAAAAGGACTATCCCATAATTGGGATAGCTTGTTTTTCCGCGTATGATTCTTAATTAGAATATGTTCCCCTGTCTTGGATGTGTTCTGTCGTACTTTCTTGTCGTAGTGCTTCTTTGATAGCACCTTCGCTTCGTCTAGGGCTTCCCTCGCTAACTCTTGTGACCTCTGAATTTGGTACTTCATGAGTGACGAAAAGTCCTCTGTGTTATAAATCGGCTTGACTTTTCTTGTTCAATTTCTAGGCATGTCCACCTCAAAACCGAACAAAATTTTTGTTGGAGTTTGTTTTGTGGCGGTATGTGGGGTGTGGTTGTGTACGTACATCGCGTGACCCAACCACTGGTCCCAATCTGTACCGTCTTCTTTAGCAAAGTTTCGCAGGTATTCTGCAAGAGGACGGTGGCTTCTTTCTAGCGCACTGTTTGATTGCGGGTGATACGGACTTGTGTGAAGTTTTTTAATACGAAGCATTTTACACATATTTTTGAATAGATTTGACATGAAATTCGTGGCGTTATCTGTGACCAATTTTAACGGAATCCCATAGCGGGCTATAATTTCTGAAAAAAAACCTGCGCTTTTGTGGACGCGTCCGTGTCCACCAGCGGTATGCAAGTCATGTATTTTGGCACATCGCACAGTGGTTCCCCCATAGGTCATAAATGCAAAAAATCTATTTTCAAATATCCACTATTCAACTACATGTTTTGAAATACCGATAAACGACCAACCTGAAACTATAAATATGTCACCTATTGGAATTCATTTCCAGTTAGTTTTCGACCTCTAAAGTCTAAGCACCGTTACGCTTGAATTTGCTGATATCAGTGACGCAGAAATAGATTTTTTTGCTTTTATAAGTCTTGACAATTATTTTGCTTTTCTGTCGGTTTTTTGGCATGGATTTCCTAGAAGAAGGTATGCTTTAACTATTCTGACATAGTTTGCACTTCAGAATGTGTTTATATACGTAGTTTTTATATACATAAGTACACAATATTTCTGCTAAATTCTAACCTCAAATTTAGTTTTGCGTAGGCCTAGAAAATTTCGCATGCATTTTCATACATTCTCATCTATTTCAAAAGTATCGGTAAACTGTTTTTTTTTCAAAATAATTCACTTTAATTTGCTGCGGTTTGCTGCCGTAGCTGCTATACAGACTTAATGGGTTAGACCCCTGCACAAATAAGCTTTTTTTCAATGACAAGAGAACAATGCTTGCAAAGCAAAGCGAACGGTTAAAATTTTTGCCTTTAAATCGAAAGAGGGGTAGGGAGAGTGTATTTTGCAGAGAATGCATGTTGTTATTGTAGAGCAAACATAGCTGTGCTAACTCTCTTCAAGGCTCTTTTTTCAATGCTTTTCTCAAAACCAAAACGACAAATTCGCTTACATTTCAATAAGTGCACTTAAACACTTGATATTCTATTACTGACTTTCTTATGTTATTTAATGCTGCTTTTACACTCAACACACAGTATCCAGGGTATGTAACGTTTGTGCGTACCTGTGGTATACCCACAAACAGTCGAAATACACCATAACAAAAATTCGAATGCATTTGTGCAGGGGTTTAGTATGAAGTATAAATACAGTCTTAATTTTTATTTCAGGTTTTCTGATTAAATGCACGTTCTCTAGATTGCATTTTTTTGAAATTTGGTCTTCCCTTAAGGGAAAAATTTCAAAGAAACACGAACACGTGCTAAACACCATGCTGGAATCTCTGAATGACATTGAAAATATAGACACTAAGATTTTGGATAGCAGAATACTTAAATTGTGTAAAAGTGTTCAAAATTTTTGGGAAATTGCTTGTAGAAGCAAAGTAAGATTTTTGAGTAACTACTCTGATTGGCTCAATGAAATAGAATATTTAGAATTGGAAAGGAGAAACAAGCGGCAGTTAATTCCAGAAAATAATAACCAGACAGAACCAGGACCTCATGGACGTCCTGTGAAGGATTTTTCACAACTGTCTAAACGATCGAAACGTCGGCGATTGGCAAATTCTTCTGAAGTAGATGAATCTACTGTGAAAGCACTTATCAATGCTCAATGTGATAAGTCGAATACCAATCTTAAAACAAATATTAGTGCGCAGGAGGTCTTATCACTTTTTGTTGAGGCTAAATTGACGAAGCATCAATAACAGGTTGGCTGATAAGTCCCCGGTCTAACAAAGAAAAACACATTTTTTTGTCAAAATTCGTTTTTATTATTCAACATAGTTCCCTTCAAGAGCGATACAACGATTATAACGACCTTCCAATTTTTTGATACCATTTTGGTAGTACTCCTTTGGTTTTGCCTCAAAATAGGCCTCAGTTTCGGCGATAACCTCTTCATTGCAGCCAACGTTTTTCCCTGCGAGCATCCTTTTGAGGTCTGAGAACAAGAAAAAGTCGCTGGGGGCCAGATCTGGAGAATACGGTAGGTGGGAAAGCAATTCGAAGCCTAATTCATGAATTTTTGCCATCGTTCTCAATGACTTGTGGCACGGTGCGTTGTCTTGGTGGAACAACACTTTTTCTTCTTCATATGGGGTCGTTTTGCCGCGATTTCGACCTTCAAACGCTCCAATAACGACATATAGTAGTCACTGTTGATGGTTTTTTCCTTTTCAAGATAATCGATAAAAACTATTCCATGCCCATCCCAAAAAACAGAGGCCATTACTTTGCCAGCGGACTTTTGAGTCTTTCCACGCTTCGGAGACGGTTCACCGATCGCTGTCCACTCAGCCGACTGTCGGTTGGACTCAGGAGTGTATTAATCGAGCCATGTTTCATCCATTGTCACATATCGACGCAAAAACTCGGGTGTATTGCGAGTTTACAGCTGCAAACACCGCTCAGAATCATCAACACGTTGTTGTTTTTGGTCAAATGTGAGCTCGCGCGGCTTCACAAAAGACGCTCTATCTCACAAACAAATTGACTTACAGACGTAAAATTTTGACACGAATCATTTGAAGGTTGCCACTATATAAAAATAATATGCGTTTAATACTAGCGACGACATCTATGTGTCAGACCGGGGACTTATCAGCCAACCTGTTATTTATTAATTAAGGACTTTGTGAACAGTAAAACCGCGAGTCATATTTTACCTTCTTACAAAAGAGTATTAAGCGCTAAAAGGAAATGCTATCCCGAAAATATATCAATATCAGATACCAAGGCGGAAATAGAATTGCAAAGCTTGTTAAACCACACAGCTTCCAGAATTCTCGAGTCTCAAAAAGAAACTTTGGAGAGAGTGCCAATTAATTCAAGAAAAAATTTAAATTTATTTGGGAAATGGGGATTTGATGGAAGTACTAGCCAAAGTGCATACAAAATACGTTTTTCGGATCCATCTAGTTCCGACAGTAGCTTATTTATCACGTCTTATGTCCCCCTTCAGTTAGTAATGAATTCACCCTCCGATAATCATACTATTCTTTTGAAGAACCCTTGTCCTTCTTCTACTAGATACTGCAGACCAATACGCTTTCAATTCCTGAAAGAAAGTTCAAAAGTATCTATGGAAGAGGAGGCTTACTTTAAAGAAAAGATTGGTAATTTGGCTCCAACAATATTTAGCTTTAATAGCAGTGAATTCGAAGTTAAACATGCCTTACAACTAACTATGGTAGATGGCAAAATATGCAGTGCTTTGAGTGAATCATCATCTTCCAAGTGTTATATTTGCGGAGCAACTCCCAAAGAGATGAACAAAATAGACGTCTGTTTACAAAAGCGAGCAGTAGAAATTCGTTATGAGTTTGGTCTACCTCCTTTACATTCCTGGATTCGATTTTTTGAATATTTTATTAATATCGCCTACAGGATGGATATTAAGAAGTGGTAAATTAGGTCGAATGAAGAGAAGAGACAAGTAGCAGAAAGAAAATCTTATATACAGAGTCAGTTTAGACTTAGGTTTGGATTAGTAGTTGATAAGCCTCGAAGTGACGGAAGCGGAAATTCTAATAATGGTAATACGGCCAGAACATTTTTCAATAATTTTACTGTCTTAGCTGAAATTACAGGCTTGAACAAAGATTTGATCGAGCGTTGTTTTACAATTTTACGCGCTTTGTCATCAGGGTTAAATATTGATATCGATAAATTTAACGAATTTGCTTTGGAAACCGCCCGACTTTTAGTGCATGAATATTCATGGTATAATCTTCCAGCTTCAGTCCACAAAGTCCTTATTCATGGTGGTCATGTGGCACAGTTTTCGGTTTAATCAATCGGAGAATTATCCGAAGAAGCAGCCGAAGCCAACAATAAACATTATAAGACCTTTCGTCGAGATTATACCCGCAAAATGTCTAGAGAGATTACCAATACGGACTTACTTAACAGACTATTGCTGAGCTCAGATCCATATATTACTGGCCTTCAAAAACTTCCCCGTAAGAAAGTAAACTTATTACCGAAAGAGGTTTTATATCTATTACGAGTCTAGTTTTATTTTAATGAAGGAAGTTTATTCATTAATTTTCGTTTACTTATTTCATATTATTAGTTTAAGAGTTGAAATATGGTTAAGATGAAGTACCTATGTAAATTACTTTCTGTTACAGTTTTCTTTATTATTGTTTAAGATCCATTGGCTATAATATAATAAGACAAAAGTCTTATATATATGTATATAAATACTTAGTTTCATAAGTAAGAATATATAAAGGAAAGGTCAAAAACATAATATTTTGTTGATAAATTTTTTCAAAGAACTTTAATTCTATATACCTACAGTGAAACTTCTCATATGAGAACTGTTGTGGTTACTGAAACATTATCCAGAAATGTAAGGTGTCCGCATATAAGACGTGAGTTTGAACTAATTCAGGGCCGTAAGTTTGAAGCTTTTTGTCGGGTTATAGAACATGACCGCATATGACAATGTCCGTATACTAGACTGTATACACTAAATACACTGTATATTTTAAGTAAATAAAATATTACAACAGAGTTATATGACAATTACATATATATTCCCTGGTAAAAAAAAGCTATTGAGTGGAGTTAAGGATTTACGACCGCCCTTGTATAGGAGGGGAACCACTGTACATCGTCTTGAAACGTTACTATACAGTTATTTCCATTGCAAGTTACTGGTAATGGACTCACTATGTCCATGTATACCTTCTCAAACGGACGCAAAGCTGTGTCAGTAATCTGCATGGGTGCCCTATTTATTCTCCCTGCCGTATTTTTCTAACACCGTGCACACGCTGCAATGTATTCGCGGATCTCGTCCCGCATTTTTGGCCAACTGAATTGTCGCTTTATTCGACGGGTTGTGCTAGTGACACCCCTGTGCCCTCCTAGAGGCGAGTCGTGGAACTGGTAAAGGATTTCCGTGATCTGGTCCTGGTCGATCAGGACTTGAACTCTCTCAGGTCGACTGGGGGGTTTTTCGGAGGTATTCTTGCCGCATAAGCATTGCCCTTGTCCAGTTTATATGTGATTTCAAAATCGAATTCTGACAACTTGTGCCGGAATCTCGTCAAACTTGACGTTTTGACCTTGAGGTTGGTTATTCCTTTGAATGGCTTGTGGTCTGTGACTACTATGAAACTTCTACCCAGCAGGTATGGTCTGAGTACCTTGGTGGCACACACAATGGTCAAAGATTTCCTTTCAATAGTGGAGTAGCGGGGCTCTGCTGTATTTAACCCCCTGCTGGCAAAATATAAAGAAAATTCTGCTCCCTCTTCATCCTGAGACAATACTGCTCCTAAAGCACCCCCACTAGCATCAGTAGGCAGTCGATTGGTTTCGAAAAGTCTACGTACCGGAGTACTGGTGGATTAAATATAATCCCTTTCAACCAGTCTAGTCCGTTTTGGCATCCCAGCGTCCCTTTGAAACTCTCGCCCTTCCGTAGTAATTTTGTCATGGGCAGCGTGATTTTCGCGGCATTTGCAATGAACGTTCGATAATAGTTAATGAAACCTAACACTCGTTGGAGCTCCTTTACATTTCGGGGAGCGGGATTGTTCTTAACACATTCTACCCTTTCCGGATCTGGCGACACGCCCTTCTTCGAACAATGATGTCCGAGATATACCACTTCTTTTCGCAGAAATTGGCATTTTTTGGTTTTCAGTTTCAGTCGGCTCTTTCTCAAAGCTTCTAACACTCTGCACATTCTTTCTTCGTGTTGCTTAAAATTTTGGCCATATACGACGATGTCGTCTAAATACACGAAACAATCTATTCCCTGCAAACCTGTAAGTACGCTATTCATAATGCGCTGGAATGTTGCGGGAGCGCTGGTTAGGGCGGAAGACAAACGCTTAAATTCGTAATGGCCTTTGCCCGTGCTAATCGCTGTTTTGTCTCTGTCTCTCACGTCCACCAGTACTTGATGGTACCCACTGGCTAAATCTGGGGTGGAGAAATAGCTACTCCGTCCAAGCTGGTCTAAGACTTCGTCAATTCTGGGGATGGGGAACACGGTTTTCAATGTAACCTCATTAAGCTGTCTTAAATCAATAACATGTCTCTATTTCTTAACAGCGCTGTCGCCTGACTTTTTAGGTACCAAACAAATTCCGGGAGTCGGTAATGCCGTTTGCCAATAGGCGCCACCCCGAGCTAAGTACGAATTTCATGTGTCAATACGTCTGTATAACTAAGCGGTTCTCCGTCCAACTAGAAAAGGTCACTGAATGTCCTCACGATTTTGTCTACGGAACTTCTTTCTTCGAGTGACCCAATCTGTCATTTCTTCGTGTGACAGATTGGGGTCTAGTTTTAGTACTTTCATTATCTCTGTGGTTCTATTTTCTGACTGAGTATCTGGTTTTTGGGGTGAAATTTCTTTATAACCGTCTGAGCTGGAACAGAGGACTCTAGTCGGTTGAATGACTACCTCGCGATCCTGAGCATTTAGAATAGGTACTTAAGCTATACCATTATTTACTCTCGTCAGGCTTTGTCTTATAAAGACGTTACTTTCGATCTCCTGTTTATTAACAATTATGTCTGCGTTCGCCGCAGTGACATGCACTTTCACTGCCCCCTTTTGTACGTGCTGGCATTATTATGTGTAGGGCTCGGATTTTGTCACCCTAAGAAAACCCAAAAAATGCAAAATAAAAAAAATTCAAAAATACCCTTAAAAAAGCCAAAAACTTACTTGAAAAAATGCAATTTAAAGCACAATGTAGGACAGACAACGATTTTATAAATCTACTTTTCGATGTGAATGATCTATTTTCTACTAAACCAGTTTATTTTTAAACACAGACGCACTAGAAATCAAGTATTACAGCATGTCCACCCTGTCCTTTGAAACAAAAACCATTTGAAAATAAAAAAGTTATATTCAAGCAGCTGTGGAAATGGCAGGGTGCTAATTATACCCAGCGTAAGCGGGGTATATTAGTTTTGTGCAAATCTTGTAACAGGGGTAATTAAGCTGCAGAGATATAAAAAAATATATATAGAAATGATCAGGATCAAAAACGGAATCGATTAAGACATGTCTGTCTGTCCGTCTGACCGTCGGTCCGTCTGTCCGTCCGTCCGTGGTCGGATCTGCTCCGAAACGGCTGAATCAATGAAGTTAAAATTTGGCACACATGTATATCGGGGTCCGAGTATGATCCTTAGTAAAATGGGAGACATCCGCCCACTGCTACGCCCAGAAATGAATTTATTGTGTTTTCAGTAAAATGCTTGTACCTTTCGAGCCACTTAACACATTCCATTGATTTTTGGTGTACTGATAAACTGCAAAAAGGGATATATTTTAAAAAAAATTTACGCTGTCCTCCTCGATCCACCCCCAAAAATAAGCCCACAAATAAGGGGTTATCGTAACCTGTGAAGTAAAAGTTGTAGAAGCTTCAAATTCGCAACATTGGTTGACCAAAGGAAATAAAAGGGGTACGAAAAAAAATTTATGTAGCACGGCCACTTCCACGCCCACAAATGGGGAATTTTTGTAACTTCCGAAGTAAAAGGCGTAGAAGCTTCAAATTCGCAACATAGGTTCACCAAGGCGAATGAAAGGTGTAGGAAAAAACTTTGTGTGGCCCGCCCACTGCCACGCCAATAAATAGAGAAGCAAAACATAGAGCGCTCATAATGTCGGGACGCTGGATATTTCAAAGTTGGGCTTGACCGACCTTAGCTTTCTTACTTGTTTTCCACTAGCAAAGTTTTCACTTTTGCATGGACCATACGAATAACTTGTTCGAAAAATTTTCGCGACTTTCCGCCCAGAGGCGGGAGGTGCAATGCGGTTAAGCTCGAATAATTTTTTGCCATATACATATAAAAAAAATCCTGAGCACGGGAGTAGACTTAAGGAAATCTTTGCTAAAGTCAAAACTAGAGGAAGATTGGTTAACCGAAGGTTAATAATTCCTCAATACCACTAATTTTTTACTATTGGTGTGTATATTTCTCAGGAGGTTTTGAAATTCTTCACTTATAAGGTGCAAGAAATTTGAAACTCCTTAGCACCCCAAAGGCGCTGATGAGTCACGAGTGGCGAAGTGACGAAACATGGCCATGGCCGCCCACAGGCGGGAGCTGCAATGCGGTTAAGCTCAAATAATTTTCAAAAATATGAATTATATTTAACACCGCGATCATTAACAGATCTTTTTGATCTTTTTTGCCATATATATATTAAAAAAATCCTGAGCACGGGAGTAGACTTAAGCAAATCTTTGCTAAAGTCAAAACTAGAGGAAGATTGGTTAACCGAAGGTTAATATTTCCTCAATACCAATAATTTTTTACTATTAGTGTGTATATTTCTCAGGAGGTTTTGAAATTCTTCACTTATAAGGTGCAAGAAATTTGAAACTCCTTAGCACCCCAGAGGCGCTGATGAGTCACGAGTGGCGAAGTGACGAAACATGGCCATGTCCGCCCACAGGCGGGAGGTGCAATGCGGTTAAGCTCGAATAATTTTCAATAACATGAGATGATAGTATTTATAAAAAGGGTGTTAATTTTGAATCTTTATTTAAATGCTTAATCTTAAAAAATGACCTAAAATATATCCTTAAAGGTGAAAAATGCAAAAATGCCCATATCGATCAAAAATGACGAAAAAACTCGCTAAAAAATTCTATATTTAGACCTCACTAACCATGTATCATAGAAAACACAAGTCAAATCTTCTTTCTAGCTTCAGAAAAAAAAGATGACTTGTCAACAAAACCCGAGCCCTACTTATCTGTTCTAAAGTTCCTATCAGGTTTGTGCAAAAGCCCTCTATGAGAGCAAATCCTACTCTGTCTCCTGTGGATAAATTGACTACCAGCTCACTACGCCTGGTGTCTGTAACGGATCCTTGCCACAAAATATCTCTTCCCAGCAGTCAATCAGCTGGGATCCCTGCGGCTACGTTGACAACGTGTAACTTCATCTCTAGGGGGCAATGGCTGTATCTAATATTGACAACTCCCTCCGTTTTAATTTCTCCTCCTAACGAACCTGTGAGTCGTTTTCTCTTACCCTCGTCTAATCTAACATCAGAATTTAACACCTGTATTTTCACTAAACTAGTATCCGCCCCGGTGTCCACTAACTAACACAATTCTCCCGTTTTCGCCTGCTCGCATGGTATTCTAACGTAAACATTGTCTGTCGAGTTCGCCGTTTTCACTGAAGCGACATGCCCGGTTTCATGATGTGGAATTTTTTCTTTTCCTCTAATTTTTTCTGCATAGATAGCTGACACCTCTACGAATTTACTACGTTTTTTCCGTAACTTCATCTCCATCTCCATCTCCTTTATGTAACGGGTAACTATAAAAATCTATATTTCTTCTCTCAATCTGACCACTTTTTCCCCCTTTTTCTCTGTCTTCCGTGTTGATTTCTACTAAGTTTTGGGGATCCCAGCCTACTGGGCTAAGCTTGGCCCTTTCGCGTTTCCCGCTTGTGCAGCTAAGGGGCACATCTTTGCCCAATGGCCGGGCTGATTGCACCTCATACATGTAAAACGCCTATCACTAAGTCGTTCGGCCCCCCTTTGTACTGTCTGTTCTTTTATTGGTCCGCGACAAAACCGGTTCTGTTCATGTCCTGCTATTTGACAACGTTCGCAAAACAAACTTCTCAACCAAATGAAACATTTCTCTACGGTGTGTCCCTCGCGTTTTCAGAACGAGCACTGTAGCTTGTTCACCGCCTGTTCTAAATTTCGCGGACCGGATGCCCCTTTTGACCCATTATTGTGGCAATCGTTCGACTCTTCATGCCCATAGGTTTAACACTGTTTACAAAACGGTGTATTTATGCGTTCCTGACAGCTGTCATAAAAATGTCCCAGTTGTTTACAAAATTTACATGGCTTCTGGGCCGGTTCCTGTACTCTGGTCGTGTCACCCAGCGTCATCTTTGGACAATAGCGTGCTCCTTGTCCCGCTAATTTACAAATAGGGCACCACTTAGCTTGCTCGGTAGACTCTTGCGCCGTGAAATTAATATTCGGACTATTTTCTCCTAGTAAAACCATGGAATTCTGAACCAGCTTCACTAACTGACTAATAGATGCTTCTTCAAGGCCGATGAACATACGACGCAACGACTGATATCTGAGGCCCTTTACAAATGATTTAACCGCGAGCTTTCTGAAAAATCTCATCATTCCCAGATCGCCCAGTTCCTCTCGAACCATTACCTATGCATCATCCAATAGGCTCTCTATTCTCATTCCAAATAGCACTACTGACTCCCTTATTGCCTGTTTCACCGTCACCAGTTCCTCTTGAATTTCTTCGATATCCCTTCTTCTTGAGTAGATATCCTTAACAAGTTCGCAAAGTTCGTCTATTCCTGCAAAGGGGTTTGACCCCAATCTTGGATATGCGCCCCCAAACAACCTTCGTTTGGTTATATATTGGAATGCTATCTCTGTGTCCCCTTGTCGCAAATCGCTCTTTAAAAATTTGCATCCGCTTATAAATTTGGATACATCTGCGCGCAATTCTGGGCTCGGGGCCCCTGAAAATAGTCATGCCTTCTCTTCTTCCTGGCGGACCGATTGGCGATAAAAGATCGTTCGTTTTCGATATTTATCTGTTGTCGTTTGTACGGTCGACTCTCACCTCTTCTGCTTCCTCTTCTTCCCTTCTCGCGGAAAATATTCCATCCAACTGTTCTCGAGTTGATTTCAGGACCCCCACGCTCTTATTTACTCCTGACGCGTTTTATGGTGGTGGTGGTGGACCCATTGGGTGTCCATCTCCCCCGCTCTCATTTCCTGCTAGGGGTGACGAATGATTTGCCATTACCGCTTCCTCTACATTCTCCAATGTGTCACTCGGCCTAACAGTCACTGAAATCCCGGGTGCGAGACTTCTCTAATAAAAAAAAATAATTTTCACGTGAAAAAGATGGAGAAGAAAAGGCAAAAAAATTTTTTTCTATTGACAAAGGAAATGTTTCAATTATTGATAAAAGGAATGGTTCAATTATTTTATAAAATTATATTGAGAAAACAAAAGACTTTAAAAGATTCACATTCGCTTCATCTTCGCTTTTGGTCGGCTTTCACTGAATGCCGCGCATGCATTCGTACTTTGCTTTACGTCTTTCATTTCACGCCCCCTTTCCTGATGGTAATTTTTTTCACGAGTATGGCAGCGAAGAAATTAAAAACTTTCAAAGTGTTTTTGCAACTGCCTGGCCCCGTGAAAGGTCCAAAATTTTGTTCATGCGATGAAATTTTGCGATGAAAAACATATTATCTTTCCTTCGAAACAAATTTTTTAATTTTCAAAATAATTCATGGACGTTATTATATTTTACTTTTTTTTATTCGTTTTTTCAAAACAATTTAAAAAAATTTTATTAGTATATATATTTTTTATATCCTTTATTTCCTATTCCTTAAGGTTCCTTCTGTGATTTTCTTCTACCGCTGATTTTTACTTTTTACTTTAAAAGGTATTAATTCGTGACACTTTCAACGAATTCCATGAAAAATGCAATTTATGAAAAAAATAATAAAAATGTTTTTAACGTCTGAGCCGGTAGATCTTATGGAAACGAGCTTTTGCTAATTCGGTTGATGATAACCACCTTTTTAAAACCTGCAAGGTTCCGCGTTAGCTTTGCATTCGTTTTTCCACACTTTCTACAGTACAGATTTTTTTTCTTACCACAAAGATTAAAACAGAGCGAAGAACAATAACAAATATATATATTAATGGCGCAAATTTATCGAACGTTCCAAGAACGAAGAAAATTTATGAAATATATATATATCACTCGCGTAAGTTTTAACGTACGGCCTAAGAACGCATAAAACTTATGAACTAGCCAGCTGCACGATTTATGCGTATAGAAACGGAAACAAAAATTATTTAATAATTAACACTCTCTTATTATTTGTGCATGGTGAGAGCAGAGAAGAAAAATTTAAAAAAATTTACACTATTTTTATTTTTCAAGGATATCCTTCCTTTGGAAGGATTTATATTTTAAATGTTATCTTTTGTTTTGGTTATATCTTTGAGATTTTATTGCATTATGTTCCGCTATTGCTGAGCGGCAGGACTCGAAAATCTGTTCGGCGCAAGCGCCCAATTTCTCTATATTTATACGGCGGAGATACGCCAATAAGTTCAGCGCATAGCGCTTATATTTTTTTAAAAGAAATAAACAAAGGAATAAATTCCAATTGTAATATACACCAAGAGAAAAAGGTAAATATATTAACTGAAAAAGTAGGTTAAAATAACCGAGTTCACCGTTAGTTATTAGCTTTTGTGTAGTAGCGGTCAATTCAACAGTAAAAACACAGTCAATAAGGATATAACTACCTGATGGTTGATATAACTGTCTCGCGGTTAAAGCAACTGTCACCAGCGACTTAGAAAAAAAAATTTATTTTTTGCTTTGACTTTTTTTTTATCTTCTTTTACTAATATTTTTTTTTTTATTAAATTATTATATTTTTTCTTTATTTATTTGTTTGTATTTAAATCTTTTTCTCTTTCATCTCTTTAAATTTTCTCGCCTCGGCCGAGCCTTGAACCGCTGACCGCCACTTCGCTGGGCGGACGTCTTAACCATTACGCTAAACGAACGAATTGAATTTGTTAGTCAAAAGGCTCACTTGAGCTTATGGTTGCTCAAGTTTTGGGGAACGTGCTTAAGGAATTATTTCACTCCCAAAATTTTTTGCTTGAAAATGAACCATTAAAAAAAAAATGTAATAAATTAAAACCTTACAAATTTAGGAGAAAATTTTTGCCTTCCAAAACAACGGTAATTAAAAAAAAAAAATCCAGAAAAACTCCCGCCGCCAGCAGGGATCGAACCCCGAAGCTCACGATGGTCAAGTCACAGCTTAAGCAACTGAGCTATTGAAAACTCCGGATACAGGTTATCAGAATGCGAAGTTATACGTCAAAGTGAACGAAAGCGAATTTCAACCTAAAAAGTAACTGTTTTTCAACTGTTAATTTGACTGCCTTTTTCAGTGCATTTAACGCGGAATACAGTTTATTTAACCACTCTTACTTTAACTGTTCTAAGTAGTTGATTTAACTGTTGTTATTTCTCTCGGTGTATATATATATTGTTTTGTGATAAACGATTGGTAGTTATCACTCACCATTTTCCTCAGGGTCTCCATAATCCTTATTTCGTTCCAACAGAGGAACTCTCTTCCAGGCCAATTCGTTATTGATTCGATTTGGTTTTGATTTGCGAGCGTTCATTATGTTTTTAGCTTTTATTTATTATCTTCGCTGGTTTAATTTTTCCTATTCAGTCTCAATTATGTTGTTTGGCTTGAGTGATTCATTTGTCAGGAAGATTTGATTTTTTTTTTTTTTTAAATCCTTTTTTGTTTCACCTTACTATATTTTTAAAATTCACTTTCGCTGTTTTTTTTTGTTTTTTTTTTATTTGAATCCTTTTTCTCACTTTTTTCACAACTTGTTCCTTTTAATATAATTGTTGAAAATAATTGTTAAAGTCGTAATCCTGCATGTGAAACACTAAACACATTTGCTTCCTTTAATTTATTTCAAGTTCTGGTTTATTTAGTTGTTATTTCATACGCCGTGGTATTCCATCTCAGTTTTTATTACAACTAACTTTTTTAAAATGCAAATATTATATATAATTTTAACTTAAAAATATGCTTAAAATAACTTTAAACTAGGTTCGCTGACGCGAACTCTGCTGCAGTCGCATCCCCCGCTGCCGTTTTCTCTCTTCAGTTTCTGCTGACGTCTTTGTCTTTCGTAACTTTCGTTCACTCACTTTGGACTTGTGTTCCAGCTCTTCATTATTTTGCTGGAATGCAATATTTGTCTTGCATTCAACTGCCCCAATTTATACTTTTCAGGCCGTTGGTGCTTATTGTTGTTTTCCTATTTTCGCTTAGCACAGTGGTTTCACGATATGTGTGACAAGATCACAACAACCCGGAGGAGATCTCGAATGTAATAAATATCATCAACGAATACGTCGATGCAGTTTAAATACAAAAAAGGGATATCTTAGTGGCATAAGCTATAACCTTTCGTTCAAAGCTCAGTTCAATTGCACCAAGAGAGAAGATCCGAACACGCCGTGGGCTGATCAACGCTGTTGGAAAAGCGTCGAATTGGTTATTTGGCGCAATGGACGACGACGGTCGAAAGGAAATTTTAGCCTATTTACAAGTAGCAGATCAAAACAGCCACAGCGCCATAACAGGACTTAACGAAAAAATTTCAATAAATGCCTACTTCAACGAGACAATTTCTTTAATTAAAAGATCAGTCGAACATGATAGAAGCACTTTCAATACAGTTTTCACTATTATAGAAAGGGAAAATGACGAAATCGCAAAACACTTACGATATCACGACCAAATGCTTAAGTTGAAAAGCATAGAGGAAAAGGTAAACATAATTCCAGACAGTATTTCATCGTCAAAATATGGAATTCTGCATCTAAATATATTGACAACGGAGGAAGTAGTAAGATCTAAAATAGATTTTTACAAAATCAAAATAATCAAATTAGGAGTGTTATCATACCTAAATAAAGCACTTATTAGTGCAATCAATATTCCGACAAAGTTTATTAAAAAAAGAAGTAAAATTATTAACCCCCATTCCAAATGACAGTCATAGGGAAATAATCGAGAACGAGGAGATGGTAACTACCATAAAAACATAACCTACAGTTTTAAGGAAAACGCAATGTGGAAAGAGTTAAGGAGAAGTAGGTATTGCGTCTTCCAAAGCACCTGCAGACTTGCAGTTAACACCAAATTTTCTATAATTTATACAGACGAATCCACAATTTTGATTAAAAACGCACAACAAGAAAGAATTATACAAAATTGCGACAAACGCAATCTTACAATAGAGAAAAATGCGCTCATTTTTTTTCAAATTGCACGATAAGAATAAAAAATGAAAACTTTACTAATACTTAATTTTTATTAGAAAAAAGTACTTCTATCCAGAATTCCAATTGATTAAAATCAAATTCAACAACACGATAACATATGAAGAAATTCAAACAAAAAGTTTCAAAAAGGAAAGCTACTAGAAGAGCTAACGTTGCATAGAAATATTTCGTACAGTTTCAGTGGTACTATAGCATTATTAGCAATTGGTGGCATACTTTTTCTGTGCTTTTGTCTTGGAAGAGACAACGTAAAAGTCAAAAGCAACATTACGGTGTGCGAAATGTCAGCCGCCCATAGAAGACAAAGTTTCCGTACGATAAACAGATAATACCGTGAAAAGGTTGACAACTCCTCGGAAGCTTGACAGGTCACGCAAAGGCACACACAGCTACTCACACCCACGATGGGCAAACTATAGCATTTAAAATCTTTATTTAGGAAAACAATTCGAACGTGTCTCAAACAAATGGCGTAAAAAGTAAAATTTTAGACGCACAACCACTAAACCAGTTTGTCAAGAGGTGTTTCCACAGGTTAGTAAGCACTTTAACTTAAATACTTATCAGTGGCGGTGCAAGGGTCCAATATCCATGATGTTCAAACGAAGTGGAGCCTAAAACCTAAGAAGAATAATTTCATAAAAATTTTTTGTCAAAAAGAGGTTGCATTGGAACAACTCACAGGAAGGGGACAGGCGCGCCTTTTCGACCTTTGTTTTCCGAACGACGTATTCCAATAAGTAAACTAAACGCCACAAAACGGTTAGCCAAGGAAAACATAAAATTCAGAGCAGTTGAAGGAATCCTATCATTTAGCTGTTTAAAGTTCTTGTAGAAAGTACAAATTTCAAACTCACCAATGGGAGAATAGGGATTTCAATTTCGGGCAAAAGCCAATATCATACCAGACGCACGCACGCAGAAAAGTGCAACGGTGAAATTACCCACGCGATCGTCTGGAAATTTCAAAACCAATTCCAGACGAATCTTGTGATCCGACTCCGTTTGGGTTAAAGATACGAAGCTTAACCTCGATAATGTTAAAAATTCACATAGTTTATGAAAATGAAAAAGAAATTTTGAACACATTTATCCTTTTTTCTCTTTTTTTGATCACTTCACATTTTGAAAACCCAATTTTTTTTATATTTCTCTCTTTTCTCTTTCTCTCAATTCAACTAAATCCAAGGGGAACTCTTTCCGTTTTTCACTCTTCGCATCAATTGAACGAAAAAAACTTACTCAAGCCTTGCGAAAGCGTATCAAACCCAACAAATTTTTTGGCACACTAAGCAATTCAGAGACAAGCCAATGCTACATGAAAACCAAAATAAGCAGTGAAGAAAAAGTATTTTTGTTTTGTTTGTTTTTGTCCCTTCTTCTTACTAACAAACTCCAACAAAAAAAAAAAAAATAAAAATAATAAAAAATGAAATAGAGAAAACAACAAGAACGATGGGATCAATGCGTTAGAAACCAAATAAATTTTCTTTATTATTATTCTCAGTAATCAGGTGAAAATTGAATTCCCCTTTTATAAGGGCCATGGTACCATCAATGAAAAGTAAAGAGTCAACAAATTACGCCAGTTTGAATTAACAATAAAACTTTCTCAACCAATTGGAATAATAATGTCAATAACACCTTTCGAAATTTCGCCGAATCGAAATAATTTTGCATTGAATAATTGATAAAATCATCGAGCTCGCTTTTTGATCGTGGATTTTAGAATATGCGAGCTCGCGCTTTTATCGTATTTTGCGTTCGATTCGAATTCGATTCGAAGAGAAATAGCGATAAGAATGCGTACCGTTTGGAACGAGCTCCCTCGAGCTCGCTTTTTTATCGTGGATTTTAGAATATGCGAGCTCGCGCTTTTATCGTATTTTGCGTTCGATTCGAATTCGATTCGAAAAAAATGCGATAAGAAGCGAGCTCGGTTTTTAATCGTGGAATTTATAAGAGTCTTGCCGACTACGGCACCCTTAAAGAGATTTTGAAGTTTTGTTGATTTTTCGTAGGTGGCATCTAAAAACACTGTAAGGACGACTTTTTAGTTTTCCATTTTGAAAAGTCGTTGAGGACTCCCTGAAAAACGGCCCCAATGCAAAATAACCCCAAACTGAAAATGAAAGAAGTAAGAAAGCTAAATTCGGTCAAGCCCGACTTTGAAATACCCAGCGTCCGGACATTATGAGCGTAATATGTTTTGCTTCTCTATTTGTGGGCATGGCAGTGGGCGGGCTACATAAATTTTTGTTCCTACACCTATCATTTGCCTTGGTAAACCTGTGTTGCGAATTTGAAGCGTCTACGCCTTTTATTTCACAAGTTACGATAAGCCCTTATTTGTTGGCGTGGCTCGAGGAGGACGGCTTCCATTTTTTTCAGGATATGTCCCTTTTCGTAGTTTACCAGTACACCAAATATCAATGAAATGTGTTGAGTGGTTCGCAAGTTACAAGCATTTTACTGAAAACACATTATATTCATTTGTGGGCGTGGCAGTGGGTGGATGTCTCCCATTTTTACTTAGGATAATACTCGGATCCCGATATACCTGTGTGTCAAATTTCGACTTCATTGGTCAAGCCGTTTCGGAGGAGATCCGACCACGGACGGATGGACAGACGGTCAGACGGACATGTCTAAATCGATTCAGTTTTTGATCATAATCATTTCTTTATATATTTGTCTATATCTCCGGTGCTTAATTCTCCCTGTTACAAGATTTGCACAAAACTAATATACCCCGCTTACGCTGGGTATAAAATGGCTCCAAAATGTGGGGTCATTTTGCATTATGAAAAATTACCCCAAACCAAAAATGAAATTTGGCCCCAAAATAAAATAAAAAAGGCCCCAAAAACAACAATAGGTGTTTTTAATCGAAATGAAAAATGACCCCAACTAGAAAATAAAACGGCCGTTGTGGAATTTAAAAAATTAAAAATGAAAAAAGGCCCCACTTTTGGGGTAATTTTGCATAATGCATTATTGCCCCACTTTGAAAAATTAAAACAGGCCCCAAATGTAACATATATTTTGAAAAATGCAAAATGACCCAAAAAATCGCCCTAAAATACATGATGCTGTATTTAATAAAAAACTTTGGGGCCTTTTTGCATTTTCAGTTTGGGGCCATTTTGCATTGGGACCAATTTCTGAGGGAGCGCTCCGGGACTTTTCAAAATAGAAAACTAAAAAGTCGTCCCAACAGTGTTTTTAGATGCCACCTATCGAAAAATCAACAAAACTTCAAAATCCCTTTCAGGGTGCCGTAGCTCGCAAATTCTAAAATCCACGATAAAAAAGCGAGCTCGAGGCGAGCTCATTGCGAACGTTTCGAATTCTTATCGCATTTTCTCTTCGAATCGAATTCGAATCGAACGCAAAATACGATAAAAGCGCGATATCGCGAAAATTGCCTTCCACGAATTCTAATCGAATTCGATTCGAATTCGTTTAATCCGATTCGCGCTCTACGAGTTCGATTCGAACTCGTTATCGTTTTTGTGTTTATTGGGTATAACAGAAAATTTTGAGTAGCATTTATGTATATAATAAGTAAAGAGAATTCTGTTTATGTTTGAAACGAACCCATAATATTATATAAAAGATTATCTAAAGAATTCAAAAATAAACGAAAATATACATAAAAGGGAAGCATAAACGGTAAATCAATTCTACAGAAAATTTTGTAAATTTGTAAATTAATACTTCGGAAAATATATATGTAAATTAGCAATTTCGAATATGTTTAAGTATATATATATATATATATTATATATCTTTAAGAAATGTTCATCTTATTTGAAAACTTTTAAGGTAGCAGAGTTACGGTATTTCATCAAAACACGGAGATCATAAAAACAATAGCTACGTAGCAAGAAAACAGCAGAAATTAAACTAATATCTGTAACAGGCGACGCTGATTTGTCTACAAGCAACAAAGGTATAATCATCACAGCAGCTATCGAAAACAGGGACAAGAAACCTAAGAAAAGGATTTACTACTTTCCACCGTAACAGGCCCTTGTTCTGAGCCACGATGGACGTGACGTCCTGAAAGAGGGGAAGGATGTTGTGTATCACAAGAGCACAAACAGTTCTTCTACTCCTTTCTCGATCAACAGAAGAATGCAGCAAGAAAACCATTAGCGCCCAGAATAAAAAATGCTTACGTAAACAATCCAAGCCAACGATAACCAGCAAAACGATCGGTTCGGGCGAACCAGAAGTAGAACGTAAGGCAATGAGTCAGCGAGTCAGCAGAAGTAACTGCATAAGTTGACCTATGCCAAGAACAATAACAACGACAACAGGTCGCAGCTCAAGACCGAAATTAGGCTGACGATACAGAAAACAAGCAATAGCCAATAGCAAAAACAACAAGCAAGTTGACCCAGAAGATTGTGTGGCGATAGACAATATTGACAAGGCACCCGTATTACCCAATAACAACAACAAGTATTACTTGAGATTGCATCAACGCGGATGAAGAACTGGTTCAGCGCGACAACAACAACCAGCTGAACAAATAAAACGACGAAGAGACGCAGAAGAGCACTTTGGAAATGACCGACGTTAAGAAGGTGCATGAAAAGCACTTGTATTTTATTGAATTTTTTTTTTTGTATTCAAAACTCATAAAAACTACTTTAACAAAATATAAGACGTAATACCTTCATGAATAGAACGGCAGTAGGACTGTGTGTTGCGTGCCAAATTATTTTAAAATACCTAATTAAATACTCTTATAATTGGTTCCCTATAAGACAGACATCTATATACCTAAGAAGATCGGCAAATTTTGGACCGTTTAAAACGGAAATAAACTCCTCTTGCGACAACTCACGACAACCAAAAAACGTGGGTCTGTATGCGCTGAATACGGGACAGACTCCGATAAAATGATGCGTGTTTTCCACTGCGTCCAAGTTGCAAATAGTGCAAATGTCATCAGTCGTATCTTTAAAGGCTGTGCGAATAAGATTTAGCAAACCCCCTCTAGCACGCAGCACGATGCCTATAGGGTAGGCGGAGAAGCTACCCACAAAGTAAGGTGTTGAGAAATGTACATATAGAGTCATAGTAGTAACGTGTAGGGTAGGCTTTAGAATTACAAGCTGTCATCACTGCATCTAACTTTGTGAATAAAAACCAACTACTTCCGTTTTATGTATTACTACGAACAGGATGTGTATTTAATTATCCGCTCGCTAACCACGCTCTGCTCAATAGGTTATGGGCATTATCCACGCGTAATTAAGTAATCCAAAAGGTTTGTTAATTCCGAGAAAGTTCGCACGGGTCGTTTATACATAAATATTTGATTTATCGTATTTTTTTTTGTAAACGATGTCGAACGTGTTTTCCATATCGTTTGAACGATTTCGCGGTCGCGAGAATTTTGATATTTGGAAAAGTCAGGCGCGGTCGTATATAGTAATAAAAAGTTGTTGGAAGATAATCCAAACGGGAGTGCCAACAAATGCAACGGAAGCGGAGCATGATGCCAACGATAGCGCATTGGCCGAAATCACAATGCTCGTAGAGCCAAATAATTTTGGACATTTCGCCGACAAAACATCAGCTAAAGAAACTTGGGACGCACTCATGGAGGCATACGAGGATAAGGGCCATACGCGGAAGGTAGAATTGTTGAAACAACTATTTCAACTGAATCTAGCGGACTGCGAGCCTATGCAACACTATGTTAACTCGATGGTTATGACCGCCTTAAAGGTTAGAAACGCTGGGTTGAACAAAGACGACGAGCTGACCGCATCTCTAATGCTAGCTGGATTGCCGAGCGAATACAAGGCGTTGGTTTTCGCAGTGGAAAACTCAAAAAAAACGTTAACCGTCGACGCGGTTAAGAACCTCTTATTACAAGACGCCAAATTTGACGAAAAGCCTGATAGCGAATCTGCCTTGCTATCAAAGGGACGCCCAAAATCAAAGGTTCGTTGTTATTCCTGCAAGCAACTGGGGCACATTAGCAAAAATTGCCCAAAAAAAGCTGACAAGCCAGATAAAGCTGACAAGTCAAAAAAAAAACAAAGAAGACAGCCAAGTTCTTTTCGCCTCGTCTTTCTATGCAAATGTAAACAACAACACTGCATGGTATGTGGATTCTGGTTGCTCGCAGCATATGGTAAATATTGAGAAAATTTTACACAACAAAAAAGACGTGACAAACAAAAATGTAATTGTCGCAAATAATAACATGATTTAAGTTAAATGTATGGGTGACACACAACTTTTGCTAACTGGAAAAAAGCAAAATACCCGAGTAACGATCAAAAATGCAGAGTTTGTACCGAATATATGCGCACATTTGCTGTCAGTGAGTCAGATGACAGACAATGGAAATGAAATACGATTCACGAAAAATTTGTGCGAAATATATAACAAATAAAAACAGCTGATCGGAACTGCAACCAAAGTGAATGGTCTTTATCAACTTAACAGTGAAATGCCAACAAACAATGCGATGTTGTCAGTAAGTTATGACCTATGGCATAGAAGATTAGGCCATATCTCTGACGAAAGTGTTAAAGCCGTTCGAAACGCAGTAGAAGGTGCCGAATATTCATTACGCAAAAGCGACGAATGCATTGTTTGCATTAAAGGTAAGCAAACGCGAATATCTCACAACGAAAAGGGAATTCGTGCAAAACAGCTGTTGGGACTTATACACAGCGACGTCATGGGTCCCATAAATGTTTCATCGTTCTCAGGCGCACGATATTTACTGACGTTTATTGACGACTTCTCCAGGAAAACATTTGTAATCCCAATAAAATCGAAATCTGATGTATTTATGGAGTTCGTGAAGTTCAAGAAGTTGGCAGAAAACCAGTGCTCGACAGCAATCAAGACTCTGCGCACAGATAACGGAGGAGAATACTGCAATGAAAAATCTGACAAATTTTTTGCCGAATGCGGAATAAATCACCAAACAACAACAGCATACACACCCGAACAAAATGGAGTTGCTGAACGCCTAAACCGCACAATCACTGAACAAATAAGGTGCATGCTGCTGGATTCTGAACTGAACGACCAGTTCGGGGCTGAGACTGCTGTCACCGCAGCGTATTTGCTGAATCGTACACCATGCAGAAACAAAACGGTTTGTCCTCAACAGCTATGGTCAGGTAAAAAGCAGAACTTAAAACATCTCAGAGTCTTTGGAAGTAAAGCAATGGCTCATATTGCAAAAAGCAAACGCAGTAAATTCGCTGCAAAATCACAGGAATGTATTTTAGTTAGATATAGCACAGAATCTAAAGCGTATAGATTGTACAATCCTTCAAATAAAAAAATATTAATAAGATGTGACGTTAGATTTGTTGAAAATCCAACTAAAAAAGGTACTGAAAAAAAAGTAATAAATATATGGCTAGATGATAACGCCGGAATTACCAATTCAGAGGGGGAAGGTCAGAACGAATTGCCAATTGCGAAAGAAAGCGAGACGTCAGATGTCGAGAGCAATACTTTAACCGAAAGTTCATCAAACGATTCCGATGACACATTCGTTCCAGAATTCGACGATACTAATGGTGAGTTGGAAAATATAAGCGATGACCTAGGAGAAGTGCAGCGCTCCGAAAGATTAGAGAAGCAGTCTCGGCCAAATTACAATTTGTGTGCGACGGAATTTGTTTCATCCGATCCAACTACAATTGAAGAAGCCATGGCATGTCCGGAATGCGATTCTTGGAAGAATGCGACGCGCGAGGAAATGGAATCGCATAGTATCAATTACACTTGGAAATTATTTCCTCTCCCTATTGGAAAGAAGGCCATCTCATCGAAATAGGTCTTCAAGAAGAAAACAAATACCGATGGAAATTCAATTCGCTACAAAGCTAGGCTGGTAGTAAAAGGCTGCAGCCAGACGAAAGGTGTCGACTACGAAGAAACGTTCGCACCAGTAGCAAGATACACATCAATCCGTTTTTTGCTCATCCTGGCAGTAAAATACGACCTCATAGTTCATCAAATGGATGCCGTCACTGCATATTTAAATGGTGATCTCGAGGAAGAGATATTCATGACTCAGCCATGCGGATTCAATGATGGGTCGAATCGGGTATGTAAACTGCAAAAATCGTTGTACGGCCTGAAGCAAGCTGGACGCGTGTGGAACAAAAAACTTAATGCAACACTCCTCAGTTTTGGCCTGCTGCGTAGTAACGTCGATCAATGCATATATCATTGCATCACAGATACTAAGATGCTGATTATTGCCGTATACGTTGACGACGTGATGAATTTTGCTGACAACGAAACACATATTTGTGATTTAAAGGATAAGCTTTCAAAAGCTTTCAAAATGAAGGATTTGGGAATAGCATCATCAATCTTGGGAATCAGCATTAACTACAACAGAGAAGAAGGAGTAACGAAAATCCACCGGGGCGCGTATATCGCTGACGTCATTCGGCGGTTCGGAATGGAAACATGCAATCCAGTAAGCACTCCGCTTGATCTAAATCAAAGGCTTTCCGAAGACATGTGCCCGAAAAACGACGAAGAGAAAATGGAAATGGCTAACATCCCTTACATGCAAGCAATTGGTTGCCTGCTTTTCGCTGCACAAGTGACTCGACCCGATATCTGTTTTGCTGTCAACCTGCTAAGCCGCTATGGTAATAACCCAAGAAGAGCACATTGGACCGCAGTCAAACGAGTACCACGCTATTTGAAGGGGTCTTTGGAAAAAGGCCTTATATATCAAAAAAGCGCCGGTGACATCAAGGGCTGTTGCGACGCTGACTGGGCTGGAAACGTAAGTGACCGACGTTCAACAACAGACTATGTTTTCTCTTTTCAGGCCGCAGCTATATCTTGGGCTACTAAGAGACAGCGTACGGTCGCTTTATCATCGACCGAAGCTGAGCTAATGTCATTGGTTGCTGCAACGCAAGAGTCTTTATGGTTGAAAAGACTGGAATCAGAATTGATGCCAAGTGCCCCGAAGGAAATGATTTTGTCTTGCGATAACATATTGCAGAAAACAATTCCTATTCATCCAGAACGAAGCCTATTGACATCAAGGCAAAATTCATGCAAGAGAAAATTGAAAACAAACAGATTAAGCTGAGATACATCGAAACAAATAAGAATCCAGCAGATAATCTCTCAAAAGCAGTAACAATGTCAAGGTTGAAATCGTTTTCAGAAGAAATAGGACTGCTTTAAAGTATTTTAATTATTAATAAAAAAATTTTGTTCAATTCTCATGTAACTTTGAATTGAGATAAATATCAAATTTAGGGAAAGTGTTGAGAAATTTACATGTAGAGTCATAGTAGTAACGTGTAGGGTAGGCTTTAGAATTACAAGCTGTCATCACTGCATCTAACTTTGTGAATAAAAACCAACTTCTTCCGTTTTATGTATTACTACGAAGAGGATGTGTCTTTTATTATCCGCTCCCTAACCACGCTCTTCTCCATATAAGGCACAATGTCTACGTTTAGCGACGGGTTCAGATCATGAAAAGAACCCGCACGAGCAATCTCAAGAAAACGCAGAGTTTTCAGCTGCTTGCATTTTTGAAACACGTTGAGACTCAGGCGAAGTAACACATAGGAAAAATTTATGCATAGCTTACAAGTAAATATTCCAAATGCAACAAATAATTAGATGTGTTTGATGGAAGGAAAAGCATTTTCTTCACGAAAAATCTAAAAAAAACTTTTCCACTTGCTCAAACTTCCAAACACCCCAAACCTGCGCTCCATACAACAGAATTGTATTCACAGCAGTTTCAAAATTTTTTGCCTTCTTAGAGATACCGATTTTAGGGCTATCTATAAATCGAACACTAGAAGTTCGTTAATAGCGTTTTTTTGAATCAATGAATTTGAGTTCTAAATGCCTCGTGAAAGAAAAATTATACTTAAGCAGCACACCTAAGTATTAATACCGATTAACAGTCTCAATCTGATCAGATCCAAAGTTCCACTGACAGCTCGTGGCAATTCTCATGCCTTTTCTGAAGACCATCGCTTTAGTATTACTGAGGTTGACAGTGAGACCCCAACGACCACAGTATCCATGAAGAGCCTTAATCATAGCTTGCAAACCTAAAGCCGATTCAGACAAAAGAACCAAGTCATCCGCGTACATCAGTACTTTGATCCTGGTATCGCCAAGAAGCGCACCACCTGGAAGAAATTCATCTAAACCATTTATGTACAGAGCAAAAATGGTTGAACTCAACAGGCAGCCTTGCCGCACGCCATGTGTTGTCAAATAGCTAGTCGATCGAGTCCCATTAAACCACACTTGGTTCTCAGTTATCCCATATACGTGAGAAAGAATGTCAACTATATAACTCGACAGGCCCAATGGAGCAATTTGTCGAACCAAAAATGCCTGGGAATAGAATCGAAGCAACAAGTGAAATCCAGAAAGAAACTAAATACCTTCTTATTTTCGGCGAAGTGTAAATGAACAATTGACGTGATAGGTAAAATATTGTCGATGGTGGAGTACCCCTAACGAAAACCTGCTTGGCTCTCCGTAAAGATCTCACAGCGATCGATCCAATCTGTTATCCTGTTGAGTAAAATGCCAGAGAAGACCTTATACAAACAATCCAGCAGCGACAATCCGCGGTAATTAGCTACCACTCGACGATCGCCTTTCTTAAAAAGCGGTACAATAACTGCCCGACTGAATGATGATGGAATTTGTTTTTTGTGAAAAATAAAGATTAAAAGAGTTAAGAGCTCAGAACAAAATACGGACGGGGCATTTTTATAGAACTCGTAGCTGATCCGATCAAATCCCGGCGTTTGATTTGATTTTGACTTTTGTAGCACTGATTTAAGTTCGCGCGCATCAAAAGGAGCATCCAATAAAATATTAATGCTAGAGTCTTCAAAGATAACACAGATGGTTAATGCTCCCTTTGTTATCTGAATATGCCAGAAAACACATATAATTTTATTGGGGTTTGCCCCATTTTTAGGCGTACCAAATGCATTTATATTGGTTCAGAACAGTTACCTAGGCCAAGAATTATTCAAATTTTAAATAGATGCAACCCGCTAGCACTATACTCTTATATAAAACACTCCTTTAAGTATAGAGACCTAAGTATTAATGAATTCTTTTAAGCTTTTGTAAATTAAATTAACTATGTTAGCCAATCCTGGCACACAATATATATTATTATTGCCGTATATTTACTATTGCTAGCTAATTATAGCATTTTTTTCGTATAAAAAATGTACTTCATATAATGAATAAATGAAATGAAATGAATGAATCACGCAAACCCCTTGTAGTCCTTTTAATGTAGTATCAATAGAAACAATAAGAGCCTGACGCCTATCAAGTAATTTCAGATCTATTTTAACTCTACAATGCGATCTTACCAATTACGTCGAAGCTTTCCCTATGACATCTAAAGAATCATCAGAAGTAGCAAAAAAGTTAGTAAAAAAAAATCATTTTAAAATATGTACATTTTAAAACAATGAAAACAGATATGGGAAACAAATTTGTAAATCACACTTTTTCAGAAATTTGTAGTTTATTAAACATTGAACAAAAAACCTCAAAACCCAATCATCACGAATCTTTAGGTCGATTAGAAAGAAATCATAGAGTCTTCAACGAATATCTTTAATGTTGCACTGCAGACACAGAACGGGATTAAAATAAACCTTACTATACGTTCTCTTATAAAACCGCTCCAAATACGAGTACAAATTACACTCTTTTTGGAAGATTACCAAGCTTGCCAAGGAAAAATTTACAGAAACGAACCTATTTACAATTTTGATTGTTATCAAAATGAGCTCAAAGTAAGATTACAAAACGAACACGAGAATGCTTGAGAATATTTAATTGACTTAAAATTTAAAAATAAAGAATGTTAAGATCAGACTTTAAATCCAATCGAATTTAAGATAGGAAGCCTAGTTTTTTTAAGAAATTAGACAATCCTTATGAAGGTCCTTTTAAGATACTAGAACGACAAGGTGTTAATTCAGTAATATTATATAAAAATTAAAGAAAACTAGTGCATAACAACAATTTAAAACTTTGTGCGTAAGATAAGATATAAAATATAGATACTATACTAAAGCATTAGTAAGAAGCATGCGATAAGTAAATTTTTAGACAATAACTAAACTTTGAAGGCGAAATGTACATTTAAAGTCAGTAAATAAATCCTTAGACGCTTTACATAAGTAATTTTCTAATTCGTATGTATATAAAAAAAAATTTTTTTCTAAAAAAAAGAATTAAAAAAAATTTTTTTCTCTAGAGTAAGGGTGAAGTATGATATACACATGAACGCACAAACTCACTTTTTCACAACATTCACGACATAAATGGTTTCATATAACCCAATGCTTTGCAAGCTGCACTCATTGCATGAGCAAGCTAATTCGTAAGATTCTATATTTTTCAATTGTAAGTCATTAATGCTTACTATATTTTATATAATATATATTTTTGATATAAATAAAGCTTGATGTTCCGTTGTAACTTCAAATTGGATTAACATGCGAAACCTTTTGCTTTTTCATTCTCAATAATTGGCGTATCTCCGCCGTACAAATACAGAGGTATTGGGCGCTAGCCGTTAAACAGATTTGCGAGTATTGCCGCTCAGCAATAGCGGGACATACAAAATAAAATCTCTAGAATATAAAGAAGTGAAAATTCTAAAATCAAAACATAAATCCTTCTACACGAAGGATATACAACACTCTCAACAGCTTCCTTTCGGGCCGCCTTCGATAGTTTCGTTGGACGCCGCGGCCTTCCTAAATGTATATTTCTTGAAAACGGTCGCAACTTTGTCGTCGCAAAAAATGCCCTAGAAGCTGAATTCGAAAACTTTGTATCCAACGACTTCACGAACTCGTCAACACTATGCGGTTCAAGGATTCGAATGGTATTTGATTTCGCCTCATGCACCGCATATGTGCGGGCTATGGGAGGCGTCAGTGAATAGTTTCAAGACCCATTTCGTGAAGACAGCTGGCGCCAATAAATTCTCCTTTGAAGAATTTTCAAAACTTCTCGCACGCATCGAAGGAGTGCTCAACTTCCGTCCGTTGAAACCCATGTCTTAGGATCCGGAAGACTTGCTCGCCTTAACACCCGGGCACTTCCTGAGAGGTGCTTCGCTGACAGCGTAGCCGGCGGACTCACAATAAGACCAATCACTTACGACTCGCTGGAAAAAGGTTAAAATCCTGCACCATCGATTCGCACAACTATGAAAAATAGAATATTTGTTGAGTCTGCACAACCGCCAGAAGTGGAAGACTTCGCAGCCAAAACTCAAGTTCGGCGACTTTGTGGAAATCATGGATGAACAGACGCCTCCCTTTGAATGGAGAAAGGGCTGGATAATCGCACTGTATCCCGGAAATGATCATCTTGTGCGTGTAGTCGACGACAAAACTCAATTCGGCATCATGACCCGACCTATAACTAAGTTATGCGTTCTCGTTTCCGTCACATTCATGTGCATTAAGTTACCCCACTCGTCGTTTCAGCCCATCATGTGCGAAGACGACCTCCGAGAGCAATGCCCGCTCTGCCAGCAAATCAATCGGCTGTCCCGCTGCCACCGTTTTCGACGTTTTTCGGTGGAGGAGAGAAAGAGCTGCATCCGGCTCAACAAGCGCTGCTGGTCGTGCTTAAGGGCTGGCCAGCGTCGAGCATAAAGTCGGTCTCGGCGAGTGTGCAAGGTGTGTGGCGGGTTGCATAACTCGCTTATTCATGAGGAACCTAGGCCAGAGTCGCAAGATGAACTGAAGAATGATCCATGGCACCCTAAGCCTAAACGGCCACAACGAGCCAATGCACGACGACGCCGTTCGCGTCAGCGCCTCCGGGCCATACGACACAGCCAGTTCGCAGTCCAGATCCAGTCGCCTTCTTAGTCACCTCGACGCCGTCGCTCTGCAGCTCGTCGATGCTCCGCTGCCAGTCTACGCTCACCGTCGTCTCCATCCCCACCACCAAGAAGAGTGAAGTTCGGCACCCGCTCCACCCGGATGCGAACAGGGACGCCACTGCTCATCCGTGGTCCGTCGCCGCTTGCCATCACCACCACGTAGCCGCTCGTCCTCACCATCACGACGCTGCCGGCGTTTCCCACTACGTCCGCAGTCATCGCCGTCACGCTTCTAAACCACCCGAGCACCCCCTCGAAGTCCAGACCCACCACTAGATGCTCGAGAGACGTTTGAAGAGTTGGCACGAAGGCATCGGATTCCTGAAGCTGCAGGAGAACTCTCCCAGCCGTTGTCAGAGGAAGTGAGGCATCAAGTCTACGAGTTGTGCGTGGAGCCCCGAGCAACGTTCTATGCGGCTTGGTGGGCCAAACGTCATAACTAAGCGAGCCTTATGTTGCGTAGCGCAAGGACGCCAGTATGGTCGTTTTGGCCGATGTCGCTATGCAGATTCCACCAGCGGCGAAAAACGAATAAAAGGAGGGCAGCACTCCAAGCCCAGCTGCTCGCTCTTTTCCCTGCTAGACTTCGCTGGCAACATTGGTCAGGCAAAAACTATCATTCAAATCGAATTGTAGAAAGGGTAACACGTCCGCGATGTTTGTTCAAAACGTTCAACCATTTAACTAGAAAAGTTCGTTATAAGAACAAAAGTAAAGTGAAGTGAATCCAAATCTCAAGTGCGAGTTATTCGGGACTAATTTCACAACCCACAACACCACACACAATAGCAGCAACAAAAACAGCAACAGTACCAGCATTCAAAGCAGCACTAGAAATCAAAGCACCGTCAGAAACCGTCATAGTTGATTCGGTTGACCGAAGTCCCAGGTACGGGATTAATCAGTGCTATTTGATTTGACTATATTCGATTTACCTTTGCGCCATTTGGGTTGCAAGACCATTAATTCTTCACGGGCTTAAACAGATTTAAATTAAGTTTTATATATAAAAGTTAATCTTGTCAAGTCGGAATTAATCATGCCGCGAAGCCGGTTAAACTGAAAACTGAATAAGCTCTCAATTCTACAACAACGAATCTAATAAGCCTTATCTTATCTTAATATCATTTGTCATTTGCTAGAAAATCGAGGCAAAAAAAAAAAACAGAACGAACATACATACGTTCACACACACACACACACACACAGACATAACATTTAAAATGTAACATACGGATTCTACAAGCACCGTTATGTGGATATATGCAAAAACTTGCGATTCACATGCTAAGCCCCAAAACATTAACTTCCTCTGGGAAGTTAACAAACGCGAAAATAATAAAAAATATATATGTACCTTGATAAACCTATAAACATATACATCATTGAAAAAAAATTAAATATATGTTAAGTGTTATATACTTAACAACGAAATAAATTAAGGCGATGGAGAAGAAAGAAAAACGTGAGCAATCAACACATCGACACAGCGACAATGATCTTAACCAACACATGCCAGATTCCTTTCACACATAGTTTTGTACTCCAACGAGCTTGATAATCGCAACGGGCGTGATTTTATTAAAAGGGGCAAGTATTTTCTGAGTCACGATTCGAACCGAATATTTCCCGTTACCTGCCTTTTATCTCCGTCGCGGAAAACTGGACAGAAAGCTTATAGCAATGAAATCAAAACAATAGCGTCAGTGCAGCGACCGGGCAACACCAACAATAACTTAACAAATATCAAACCCAGAGATCCACGGTGAATTATCGATTCAGCAGAATGATAAACAGAAGGAAACAACAATAAAAGCAAATGACAACAGCACTGCGGAAACGGGTTTGGGGGTCAAAATCTCTGAAGACTGACCTACGCCACGGAAGCTGGTTAAGAGCCATATCAGCACATTCACGCTATGTTAATAGTAAAAAAAAAGGATTTGCATGTTTCTGATTTCACATAAGAATATTTTACCTTTTAAATACATAAATAAATAAAATAAATATATAAATGGTCGTGCATAACCAGTGACAAGATGTCGTACAGCTTAATCCCTCATACCCCAACAACAATTAGCTTTAAATATTTGCAAATCATAAATTTAAAATTTCGAAAATTATATTCTTTGGTAAAAGATATTTTTTGCCCCAATATTTTAGAGCTGAAAATTGCTTTAGAGATATTAAGGATCAAAAACCTTAATTCCTTTCAATTTATTTTTTTTGAGCGTCTAAGCCAAGTTTGATAAACTCTAAAAGAATTTTCTTCATGCCACTGGTGTTGGCTTTAAAAAATTTGGTTAGTTTTTCTTATCAGGCACGCCCCTTTCAGGGTTGTTTGATTGAGTTCTTATCGCAGCTACAGCATTACTTTGAGACGTGACAAGGTATCTAACGACTAAATATTATAAATTTTTTCTCATTAAGTCCTTTTTATTGCTAACCGATTACTTCTTTCACATCTCAGGCAATGGATTTAGGAGTATTGGTAACGATTTTATGTGGTGCTGAAATCTAACCAATCGGCAAGGATTCAGGTTAAATAGTAAGTGCGTATCCAGACGCAAGAAAGGAAAAATTTGTCTTGTACAGTGCCAATAGATGACGTTTTAAACATTTGATTTAGATTTGAACGCCTTAAAGCTCTACTGCCAATTTCTTTTCATTTTTTGAAAGTTTTAAAGTTGGTTTAAAAAATTTCCTACGGAATATTTCCGATCTAACACAATATTTTATAGCTGTTGTCCAGAATACTTATCATAGAGTCTAAAAAACAATGAAACTTTCGTTTGAAAATCTCATTTAACCAACCACTGTGGATATTAGAAAAAGTATATGAGACGAGAATTCTTACGGACTTACCAAAAAGTTAATTTGCAGATCACAGGATCTCTGGAAGTAGTCCTCCGTTGCAGGTATGTCCATCTTCGGCTGTTTGGTTTCCACTTCATTCCGTTTTAAATGAGAAGACGCCCATAA
The DNA here is from genome assembly GCA_020466095.1 of Chlorops oryzae. NCBI lineage: Eukaryota > Metazoa > Arthropoda > Insecta > Diptera > Chloropidae > Chlorops > Chlorops oryzae. The sequence continues at coordinate 68,332,160 of CM035808.1, read as the reverse complement.
CGGCATTTCTTTAAAGCTTGAGAGAGTGATAATTACTAGGGTGCAATATATAAACGAAGTCAAAGTAAAAATGGCGCGAACGTGGCCACCAAAGAGTTGACCTAGAAATATAAACACCAAAAAAGTCACTAATTTTTACTTATAGAAACAAAATTACCATACTAAAGAAGATTTTTGTTCAAATGGGGTAAGGAGGACATTTCGCCTTTTTGTTAACATTGAAAATTTTTGTTGGTGTTTCGGCTTACTTTTACAAAGGCTTGTTAGCATTTTCCCCTTTTTTTATACTTTGTGTTTTTCGCATTACTTGACAAAGTTACTTATGGTTATCTCATATCATTATTATTTAAGTGCACCTTTTTCTTTGGGTTGATTGAAATTTCGTGACTAATGGGTGCTAATTGAGGACAGGCTATTCATGAACGTTTCTAAACGTGACGGTCGCTTATGTTCAAACGTGATTTTAATAAGGCTCATTGTTATATCTAAATTTTTTTTAAATTTTTTGCTCCGGATTGGGTTATAAGAGCACTGTTCATATCGGCATACTCTTACGTGACCTTTTCTCATATTTTGCACTTTAGTCAAGTAACAAGTATTGAACTCAACACATAGAGGTCCTAAGAATATTTAGCGCAAGTTCTTTTCAATCGAACGATAATTTGCGGTGTGCATTGTAACGAACCATCGCCATCCTGGTTTATGATTTGTCCGAGCAACCAAGTCTTTACGGCCTTTCGAAAATTTCACGCTTACTCTGCATTCAGGTGTGCTCTGCATCGCTCGTCGGACGTGGGTGTGGGCTGGGGCCATTTTCAAAAGCATTGGATAGTTGATACATAATCGAAAAAAAATTTGAAGAATGCAGAGATTTTAGGGTGACTGAACTGACTCGGGCATACCGATACAACGGAAAGTTTAGATTTATGTATACAAAAAAAATAAAAAAATTTTTTTTTTGTTGGTTTGTTGGAGAACGATGTTAAGTTCCAACAGTCTGTACCCTCCCATCCGTGCTAATGTTCCAAAAATTTTTCATTAGCCCAACCTGCGTGTGTGCCACCTCATCCCATTCCTCAGTCCATACAATAAACGCAATTAGTTATTCATTTCACTTAAATATATATTCATAGAGAAATCAAAAAAAAACAAAAAAAGATATCCGTGCAGGACGATCTTTAAATTCATTCATTTCCAAGACTTATTCAAAAAAAAAATTGTTGTTTTTTTTTTTTTCTTAAACAAACGCACAACAAAGGTAATCTTCAACGATTCTTACTCTATCAATACGATCTACGCATATATCTAGGCCCTTAGACCATCGATTACTCTTAAACCTAACGAATCAAAGTCGTCTTTCCTACCCAAAACAAATATGGGGGCATTTCACTTTTGTTCGTTCCGCATTTTCAAACTAACGTCGAAATAAAGTTAAAATCGAAATCTCAATGGACTTCACCTCAAGGGTATCGTTTGTCCTCTCATAGAAATCTCGGAATTCATTTATATTTACATATGCTAAAATTTACTTTTTGTACATTTTTTTTTTTTTTTTTGTTGTTTTTGTTTTGTTTTTTTTTTTTTTTTTTTTGTTTTATTTTATTTGGTCAACGAATTATGAGAGGCGCTTTACATGCTTTACTTTGACCCCACGGTTCAAGAAAAAGACGAACGAACAAATTTAAAATGATTCCCGTTAACATTTAATACCGCTTTCATGTGACTCGAGACTACGAAAAGTTTCCACCATCAAAACACAAATGGCCACAAATATGTATATTCGAATCTCAAATTGTATAACCCTTTCTTTCGAAAGCCCAATGAGATTTGCCAAACAAACCACAATTACGACAAAAACTTCTCAACCGACAGAAGTCGCCAGCTGATTATCCTAGCACCAAAAAAAACATATCAGACTAATGAGAAAGAACAGAATTAGCATTAAATTTTCGTGTTAGTTGTTTTGCTTTTCTTTTCTTCCGAACCAAGAAAATTTTGTTCATACTATTGCTTTCTCTTTCGTTTTTTTTTTTTTTTTTTTTTTTTTTTTTTTTGAATTTAAGCTTGATAGAATAAATGTTATGTATTTCTCGGTTCTTAATATTTCATTAAGTAGCGTCTGACTTACATTGGATAACGAAGTTCCGCGGTCGATCCATCAGGCCTGGTGAGTCGATGCAGGAACGCTGTTGATGAAAAGAAGGTAATTTGCACAACAAGAGATGGCCCTCCTAGCGTGGAAACTTTTCCCGCCTACTTTAGCACACGAAGCTGAACGGGTTTGAGAGATCCTATGATCGAGTTAACTCAGCGGTCGCCTCTACCCGTGGAGTAGCTGACTATATAATATTCAATACTGTAGTAGCTGACAATAATAATATTCCCCGAAGAATTTTTCGGAGAGGCGTCGGAAGTGCACGCCCGCTGGAACTCGACGTCCTATGGTACTTCGATTCTTATGCAGGGGTACCAGCAAACTTGATATTACGGGGAAGGTTGACTAGGTGCGTGCCAGGGTTGGCGGAACGTCGGCGATTTCTTCTACGCCGCTTGCGTCGCAGCACGGTGGACTAAATTTCGCTTAATCGCTCGATTAGTGCAATGCTTTTTGATTTTAAGCAATAAAACCCTAAAATTTGACGATAGGCCTCATTAGTTCCAGTAGTTTATTTAACAAAATCCAAACCGTCTTACCAAACTCATGGGTTGAACTAGGCGGGTTGTTTGACGTACAAGAAACCCTGGCTCCTCGTGCTTGTCTTTGAGCCAGACAAAAAGCCTACCTCTAACGGGTCAAAATGACTTTGGCGCAGCCACCTGGACACAGATCCGTTCTTGGCCACTCGATTCCTCCGCCGGAAAATTCGTGCGGGATTCCTTCGCAATTTAAATTTTTAGGTGCAATGACGGTTTTTGAAGGCGGCGTAAAGCACGACGTGACCGATGTTTGTCGGTTAAAATTTCCGCCTACGGCTTACTTCTTCTCGTCTTCAAATCCAAAATGATCTAGAAGCGGAAGCGGCTCTCCCGGCTGGTTTCTATCGTTTTATCGATAGCTTCTAGTGACGTTGAAACCGATATTTGGATAGCCAATACTTGGTTCGGACTGATGGAAAACGGATTACCCGTTTAGACTAATTAAAGCCAGAGTTATATTGAATGCAGAGTTGCTGTAAAAGGGAAAATGAATCGAACGAGCAATTTCGTTGATACAAGACTTTCGTGTTGCCGAAGTTTGCTCTTGCTAAGCCAGTTATGGGCGGTTCGTTACAACACAGGTATTATTTCCAGTTTTACCGGTAAATAATAGCTGAGGAAACAGGGAAAGAAACTTATGGCACCTCCTTTTTGATAATAGTCCGGGGCTACCAGATGTCTTTTCCATGATATACGGCTCTAGATTTGGAGTCGACATCTTCCAACAGGTAGCTTGAATTTCCTACCTTTTCCTTTACTATGGCTTTTATGCCTTTTGGTGCTAATTTTGCATTGAAGCCTTTCAGTAGATTGCTTTGCGCGAAATTTCGTCTAACCACTTCTTGTCCAATTGACAATGATCGGGTTCTTGATCTGAGGTTGTATAGACGAGCATTATTTTCAAAAGCAGCTTGCATTTTGTCCCTTATGGAATTCCTAAGCAAAAACAACTCATCGTGCCGTTCCAGAGGTTTCCCTTCGGCCAATAAGCCTAGGTTTTTCAAGAGCTTATAATCCGCTCCATGCCGAAACATATGTTGCCCAAATAACACATAGTAGGGGGTGTTTTGGGTCGTTTGGTGATAGCCATTTCTCAATGCAGCGTTGATTTCACTCAAATAATTATCCCATTCGCGCTGATCCTTTCTAAGATACGCTCGAAGTGCTTCATTTATGGAGCGATTTACACGTTCCGATGCGTTCGCTTGTGGCGAGTAGACTGGAGTAAGCACATGACGTACACCATGTTTGCTTAGAAAGGATTCAAACTCTTTGCAGCGGAACTGGCTGCCATTGTCCGATACCATGGTTTCAGGTACTCCGAAACAATCGAAAATTTGCGTCTTAAGGAAGCTTATGATATTTTTGGAATTGAATTTCTTTAACGGGCACAAAAAGGAAAATTTTGAGAAATGATCCAGCACTATGCATATTCCAATGTTGCCGTTTTTCGTGCGAGGCAACGGGCCAATTAGGTCCACATAGAGACGTTGGAACGGTCTTTCGGAGTGAAGAAAAGTACTCATTGGCGGTCTTAAGGTTTTAGAAGGGGGTTTGGAGGTTTTACATAAGTCGCAGTTGAGAACGTACTCTTTGACATCAGAAACTAGGCCGGGCCAATAAAAACTTCGTCTTATCCTCTCAATGGTTTTAGCTATTCCGCCATGGGCGGCTGAAGGGGGATTGTGAGCAGCTCTTATTACCTCCTCCCTTAACTCCTGTGGGATGTATAAATTCCATTGCTCTTTTCCGGTGATTTCATCAACGCCAATACGGTGATATAGATAATTATCAACAAGGCGAAAGTCGGGCATATGGCCATCGGAAAATTTGGATTTCAACGCGCTGTAGCTTTCTGAGTCAAAATGCGCTGATGCGAGATTAACTGACGGAAAATTTTCACTATCAACCTGACTAATTTCATCAGTAGAAAACGATCGAGAAAGAGCATCCGCTACTACATTTTCACTACCTTTCCGATGTTCCATTGTGAACTTAAAAGCTTGCAATTTTAGAGCCCACCTTGCTAAGCGACAACTTAAATCTTTTTGGCTCATTAGCCATCGAAGGCTAGCGTGATCGGTCACCACTTTAAATTCTTGTCCCTCGATGTATGCTCTGAATTTTTTTATAGACACTACCACAGCCAAACATTCTAATTCGGTCGTCGTATAGTTCTTTTGAGCCTTGTTGAGTTTTTGGGAAATATAAGCGATGGGTTTTTCTACTCCGTTGTCGTCCCGTTGGGCTAAAAGTCCTCCAATACCACATTGGCTTGCATCACACTGCACAATAAATGGTCGTTCGTAATTCGGAGGAGTTAAAACCGGCGCCGTTGTAAGCATGTGCTTCAATTTCTCAAAAGCGGTTTGAGCGGACGGGTTCCACTGAAAAGAGGTCTTCTTCGACAACAGGTCGGTAAGCGGTGCGGCTAAAGTGGCGTAATCCGGTACGAAGCGGCGGTACCACCCCGACATCCCGAGAAAGCGTCTCAATTGCTTAACCGTCTTAGGAATGGGAAATTCTGTAATAGCCTTGACCTTCTCTGCGTCAACCATAAGAGAGCCTTTTCCAACAACAAACCCTAGGTATTTAACCTCACTCAATCCGAATTCGCTTTTAGATGTATTAATGGTAAGACCAGCCTGCCGTAATCGAGTGGCTACCTCTAGCAAGACGGTCAAATGCTCCTCCCAAGTCTGTGAAACAACCATGAGATCATCTAAGTAGACAAATACCCGCGACTTAAGGTGATACGGAATGACCTTATCCATCAATCTGCATAGCGTCTGGGGCGCATTGCATAAGCCGAACGGCATGCGGACAAACTGGTATAAAGGACGATTTGGAACGGTGAAGGCAGTTTTAGGACGAGAATCGGGAGATAAGACAATTTGCCAGAACGCATCTTTTAGGTCTATTTTGGAAATCACGTGGACGGCTGGTAGGCGCGAAATTAGACCATCGATGTGAGGGATTGGGTACGAATCTTTAGATGTGACCGCGTTTAACCTGCGGGAGTCCAGGCAAAACCTGACCTTTCCGGGTTTGACAATCAGAATTCCAGGAGAAGACCATGCCGACTCTTGTGCTTCTTCAATAACTCCCAATTGAAGCATTCGGTCGAGTTCCTTTACCAATAGTTTTTCCATTGCTGGGGATATCGGGTAGTATCTCTGCTTTACAGGGCTAGAATTCCCAGTATCGATTCGGTGTTCAATCAAAGATGTTTTCCCCAGTCCTGCCTTTTCCGAGGATGGAAAGGCTGCGATGACCGCGTTAAGGCGATCCCTAAAGGATTCGGAATTGTCGTCAGGGGCATCATGGGTTGAGCTGAGCTCATTAATATCTGCATCAAACACAATCCTCATACCAACGGCTTTCCAAAAGTCCATTCCACAAATAACGTCTTGTTTTAATGAAGGAATAATGAGGAAATCGACCCTTATCTCTTTGCTATTAAAAACTATCGGAAAACTTATCGAACCCACGACCTGCTGATTTTGACCATCTGCGGTTCGTACGCGACCTGAGAATTTTTTTAAGTTACTTGGACCAGAAGAAATATATTTTTCTGCTAGGGTACCTCCGACACAACTTTTATTCGCTCCACTATCTAGAAGAGCTAAAACGACCTCGTCTTGGATCTTCAAACGAACGTAGGGCCTATTGTCCGTAGGACAGTGTAAAATCGAAGCTATGACAAAATTTCTTAACTTTTTCTTAAGAGCGTAAAATTCCTTTAACCGTTTAACTGAACGAATCTTTTTCTTTGAGATATGTAAGTCCAAAAATATTTCTGCGCGACGCTGGTTATATTCGGCTAGACGAATATGGTAAGGCTTAAAACTGAAATGCGTGAAAGGTACTAGACTAGGTACTGGATTGTCGCTCGAAATTTCTAGTGTTCCCGAGGCAATTGGTATGGACGTTCGTTCGGTTATGGGAGAACGTCCCTCCTCGCGTTTCCCGAGGCCGGATTACATTTCAGACAAGACGGCTTGTAAATGTTGACGGCTCCGCAGCCATAACAAAAGATTCTTCGATCTTTTAAACACTCTTGGTAGCCGTGGCCCTTTTCTTCACAATTCCAGCAGACTAGCCGAGATAGCTTAATAGCGTTAACTTCTGTATCAGTTAATGTCGCTTGGGGAGAATAGCTGGGATCGTTAACTTCAACCTCTGAAATTTGTCGCCGAGACGAACCTGCAGGTCGGTTTGCGGATAAGTCTTGGAAAAACTTTTCATGTTTCCTCGCTTCCCGTCTCACCACAGAAATTTCGGAAATAGGTAAGTGCAACAACTCATGTCTTAGGTCTGGTTTGGCATTTCGCAACAGTAGTTCTACCAACTGTTCTTCGGGCAAAGCAATACGAAGGGTGTCACTCAGACTCATCATGGCGTCTAGAAATTCATCGAAAGGTTCATTTTGTTTTTGTTTACGCCTCCGCATATCATCAAGGATATCAGAATCGGAAAAGGAACTTTTGAATTGGCGTCGCAATGCACTGCACAAATCGAACCATTCTAGGGCATCCACTTGACGATGATATCGCCAGAACCACTGTAAGGCTTTGCCTTCGAAAACTGAATGGATGTGTTGACATAAAAGAGAAAAGTCTCCGTTCAGCTGCGAGGTGGTCAATATATTCAAGCGATATATAAAGTCATCCACGGGAATATCATCCTTTGTACCCTTGAATTTTAAATGCCAGCTATGGATGAGGTTGGAAATCTTTTGAGTACGACTAGAGTCTGTCTCTTCATTTGCTCTCGGACGGATAGATTCAAAAGGATGATCCCTTGGCCACTCTACAGTCTCTCGCGTGGAGATTCTACTTTGATTAATATTAATATCGGGAACTTCATTTCTCGTAGAGAGATTTTGAAATAAGGCTTGAAGTTCGTTAGAAATCGTATTTGTTATTTCTTGACGAAAATTTGACAAAGATTCGGCTATTATGGCTTGAACTCTTTGTTCGGTAACTGTCGTCGCCAATGGTACTGATTGAATAGGGTTTATAGAACTATTGCCTTGATTGGCTGTAATTGGTGGTGGGAAATTTAATTGCAAGGGTGGTTGCGATCGCGTGTTTGGTCTTTCTCGCGCAGCGGCGCTATTACCCCTGCTTCTCGTATTGGTCGATCGGTTGGTTAGACTTTGCCGAGCTACTGCGCCACTAGGATTAATCATTTCGTCAAGATTATGACGACAAATTGGGCAGGAAGGATTAGTCTGAAGCCATCGTTGCAGGCATACCGCGTGGAATGCATGTTTACAAGCAGTTTCAATTCTTTCTTCCGCCTGAGTTAAATTATCACTGCATATCGTGCATTGAGAATGACCTTCACCAACGGCACCTTCTAAAATATTTGGGCTTCTCGTAAGAGGCATTATGAATTGTCTTTGTTCAGAAAAAAAAACATAAAAGTATGGACTAAGGAGTAGGCTTAGGTTGGGCACGCGTCAAACAGATTTTATTTAAGTTTTTTTTTTTTTTTTTTTTTTTTTTTTTCATTGTATCAGACCACCTGCGAATTATCAAAACAAACTCACCGAGAAATTTTTCTTTTAAACTCAATAATGTTCGGCATAGTTCAACTTAAAGAAACTTTTCTCCAGAACATTAATGTGTCCAAAAAAAAAAACGTAGGTTACTGCTTGCAGTACAATAAACGGTACAAAAGTCCACCAGAACTCTTTGTAAAATCCAGAAAATTATAACTCCATGAACAGTTCCCAAGAGAAACTCGCAAAATTTTCGTCACATAAGGTCAAGATCTCCCGGTCGGAAATAATGAAAATCCATTATGCAATCACAAAACGCTGATGTAAGTTGAGTTTCGGAATAATTAAAATTGGGGCCTTTTCTTTTTCTTTCCTCCGAAGTTCAAACGGAATTGTTCAAACGACAAGTTTTAATAGAATATATTATGGTTCTTGTATGCGTGAAAGAGAAAAGAAATACTCGTCGGGCCCCAACGTTGGGCGCCATTCTTTCTGTAACGAACCATCGCCATCCTGGTTTATGATTTGTCCGAGCAACCAAGTCTTTACGGCCTTTCGAAAATTTCACGCTTACTCTGCATTCAGGTGTGCTCTGCATCGCTCGTCGGACGTGGGTGTGGGCTGGGGCCATTTTCAAAAGCATTGGATAGTTGATACATAATCGAAAAAAAATTTGAAGAATGCAGAGATTTTAGGGTGACTGAACTGACTCGGGCATACCGATACAACGGAAAGTTTAGATTTATGTATACAAAAAAAATAAAAAAATTTTTTTTTGTTGGTTTGTTGGAGAACGATGTTAAGTTCCAACAGTCTGTACCCTCCCATCCGTGCTAATGTTCCAAAAATTTTTCATTAGCCCAACCTGCGTGTGTGCCACCTCATCCCATTCCTCAGTCCATACAATAAACGCAATTAGTTATTCATTTCACTTAAATATATATTCATAGAGAAATCAAAAAAAAACAAAAAAAGATATCCGTGCAGGACGATCTTTAAATTCATTCATTTCCAAGACTTATTCAAAAAAAAAATTGTTGTTTTTTTTTTTTCTTAAACAAACGCACAACAAAGGTAATCTTCAACGATTCTTACTCTATCAATACGATCTACGCATATATCTAGGCCCTTAGACCATCGATTACTCTTAAACCTAACGAATCAAAGTCGTCTTTCCTACCCAAAACAAATATGGGGGCATTTCACTTTTGTTCGTTCCGCATTTTCAAACTAACGTCGAAATAAAGTTAAAATCGAAATCTCAATGGACTTCACCTCAAGGGTATCGTTTGTCCTCTCATAGAAATCTCGGAATTCATTTATATTTACATATGCTAAAATTTACTTTTTGTACATTTTTTTTTTTTTTTTTTGTTGTTTTTGTTTTGTTTTTTTTTTTTTTTTTTGTTTTATTTTATTTGGTCAACGAATTATGAGAGGCGCTTTACATGCTTTACTTTGACCCCACGGTTCAAGAAAAAGACGAACGAACAAATTTAAAATGATTCCCGTTAACATTTAATACCGCTTTCATGTGACTCGAGACTACGAAAAGTTTCCACCATCAAAACACAAATGGCCACAAATATGTATATTCGAATCTCAAATTGTATAACCCTTTCTTTCGAAAGCCCAATGAGATTTGCCAAACAAACCACAATTACGACAAAAACTTCTCAACCGACAGAAGTCGCCAGCTGATTATCCTAGCACCAAAAAAACATATCAGACTAATGAGAAAGAACAGAATTAGCATTAAATTTTCGTGTTAGTTGTTTTGCTTTTCTTTTCTTCCGAACCAAGAAAATTTTGTTCATACTATTGCTTTCTCTTTCGTTTTTTTTTTTTTTTTTTTTTTGAATTTAAGCTTGATAGAATAAATGTTATGTATTTCTCGGTTCTTAATATTTCATTAAGTAGCGTCTGACTTACATTGGATAACGAAGTTCCGCGGTCGATCCATCAGGCCTGGTGAGTCGATGCAGGAACGCTGTTGATGAAAAGAAGGTAATTTGCACAACAAGAGATGGCCCTCCTAGCGTGGAAACTTTTCCCGCCTACTTTAGCACACGAAGCTGAACGGGTTTGAGAGATCCTATGATCGAGTTAACTCAGCGGTCGCCTCTACCCGTGGAGTAGCTGACTATATAATATTCAATACTGTAGTAGCTGACAATAATAATATTCCCCGAAGAATTTTTCGGAGAGGCGTCGGAAGTGCACGCCCGCTGGAACTCGACGTCCTATGGTACTTCGATTCTTATGCAGGGGTACCAGCAAACTTGATATTACGGGGAAGGTTGACTAGGTGCGTGCCAGGGTTGGCGGAACGTCGGCGATTTCTTCTACGCCGCTTGCGTCGCAGCACGGTGGACTAAATTTCGCTTAATCGCTCGATTAGTGCAATGCTTTTTGATTTTAAGCAATAAAACCCTAAAATTTGACGATAGGCCTCATTAGTTCCAGTAGTTTATTTAACAAAATCCAAACCGTCTTACCAAACTCATGGGTTGAACTAGGCGGGTTGTTTGACGTACAAGAAACCCTGGCTCCTCGTGCTTGTCTTTGAGCCAGACAAAAAGCCTACCTCTAACGGGTCAAAATGACTTTGGCGCAGCCACCTGGACACAGATCCGTTCTTGGCCACTCGATTCCTCCGCCGGAAAATTCGTGCGGGATTCCTTCGCAATTTAAATTTTTAGGTGCAATGACGGTTTTTGAAGGCGGCGTAAAGCACGACGTGACCGATGTTTGTCGGTTAAAATTTCCGCCTACGGCTTACTTCTTCTCGTCTTCAAATCCAAAATGATCTAGAAGCGGAAGCGGCTCTCCCGGCTGGTTTCTATCGTTTTATCGATAGCTTCTAGTGACGTTGAAACCGATATTTGGATAGCCAATACTTGGTTCGGACTGATGGAAAACGGATTACCCGTTTAGACTAATTAAAGCCAGAGTTATATTGAATGCAGAGTTGCTGTAAAAGGGAAAATGAATCGAACGAGCAATTTCGTTGATACAAGACTTTCGTGTTGCCGAAGTTTGCTCTTGCTAAGCCAGTTATGGGCGGTTCGTTACAGCATCAATATCCGTTCGTCTTTTTGATAGCCATAACGTTAAGTTGCCATCGGAGGCAAAGAAAAAACCTCTCTGAGGCTTCCCGAATTTACTTTGAGAATGTGATTCGTGAGTGCAAGTTGCCGAAATTGCTTAAATTTAATTTAAGAATCTGCCATCAGTCTTAAAAAATCTAAAACACGACAATAGTGAAACTCGCATTTTCTTTATTAAACGAATCTTATAACCTTCCTAGGAGTAGAATTAGAGTAAATTTACCGTGCCATTAATTCGCAAAAGTAACAGTTCCTAGCTCTATACCTGCTGGCGTTTTGTACCATCGCCTGCTGAACATACTGATAGTGATAAGTTTGAAGATGCTGTCGACTTCTTCGCAGCCTGCTTATAAATCTGTTAACAAATGGTGTGCCATGGCGGAAAAAAGTTGAAAAGGAAATCATTTTCTAAGGTCAAGCGCGTTTTTTGACTGCAATTGCGATAACTGTCAAAATACATGGAAGCTTTGACAGCTGTCTAAAAAGTTCTCAAAACTGACAAAGTTCGGGGGTTGCCTTAAGATTCTGTTCATAAGTCACCCGTCTACTTGGTGTGATATGCCCGTCGAACACTTTGCGACAAGCGATTGTCCAGCTGCGGAAATTGCCACCCGTCGAAAATTACGCGTCAAGCGCGCATCGTCCTCACTCCGAGATGCTCAAATCCATCAGCAGCCTTTCACTTGAATTGAGGCCCGTCGTATTGAAATACTACTGAATAGTTAATATGCGGTATAAGTAGCTGTTCATATCTACATAATAATATAAATATATTAACATATTTGTAGCTTTAAGTCTTTGAACTCAGCTTACGTAAATAAAAGAAAAAAGCAAAAGTGAATGTCGATCAATAGCTTTGAATTATGCGGACAGTACAAAATTTCATATTTCTCTTTTTGTCATAGCTCAAATTCCACCAAAATCAAATATATGAAAGTATTAATAAGCATTTTCCAATCAATAAATTTCAAATTCCAATTGTGCCAAATAAGCTTAATATTTGTATAAAAACAATGTAATATTGAAATAAACTTACTCTTTCAATAGCAATCAATCTGTGAACATTTATTGAAAATAGACTGATTCGGTTAACGTGCCGATTGTCAAATAAACAACAAAATATCGGCAATTCAGTTTAAAATCTGTTATTGCCATTCATCAAGCAGCGCAAAGAAGCGTTCTGCTCACCATATATGCGATTCAGTTTAACTGCTGTTATCGCTATTCCTAAAGCAATTCAGTTTATGTGCTCTTATTGCTATTCCTCAAGCACTGCAATGGAGCATTTGCTAAACAGTAGCTAAAATTTATTAAGAATTAAGATTTGAATACTTATTGTTAGTTCCTATTTAAAGGAAGATTCAATAAAAAATGGAAAGTATAAAAGAAAACGTCAAGCATACGAGTGAATGTATGTGTTATATAAAATTTTGAAACATTTTCTCAACTAATTTCAATGCAGTTAGCAAGTCCAACCAATATTATAGGCCGCATTAAATGTCTGATGTCTGTGTAGGCTTCAAAAAAGCTTTATTTTGAATAATTGATATAAGGCCTATTCACGCGACCGTGTTGTCTCGGCAAAATTTTAAAAGTGTTCAAATTGAGTTTGTGAGGAGCTCACCAGCACCCTTTAGTTAAGTAGAGTAGCGTAGTTCTAAGTTCATCAGTTCGTTTACCGGTATTTGAATTTTCATATTTATTTTTATATATTTTTTCTTTAATCGTTATGTGCGACCGGGTAGAATGCCCAGATAATTATTTCTCTTTATATTTTTCTTTTTTTGTAATGTGCGACCGGGTAGAATGCCCAGATATTTATTTCTTTCTTGAGAGCAGGGTACAATCCTTAAAAATTAAAATAAAAACTAGGTTATAAGCAATGAGAAAAATCGCTAAAGTTAATTATAAGTAGGGAAAAAAAAGGAGGATTGCAGGCTAGGTTATAAGTACGAATAGCAAAAAGAAGTAGTTATAAGGTAGGAAGTAACCGTGTAAAGGGTGCGTAAATCGAGGATATCGATATCTATCGATAGGAGAGATGCTTCGAGAAAAACGAAACGAAGCTTGGCGTCGTTTCCAGCGACGGAACTGAACTCACTCTCGATCCAGCCGGCAACACAAACGGACGCCCAGAAAAGAAGTAGCGGAAAACGTCGAGAAAAAAATAAGGAAAGGAAAAAAACTAGAGACCAGCGGACATCAAGGAAGAGAACGCCAACGTGATCATCGTGCGAGTGAGTAACAGGAAAAAGAAATAATAATAAAAAGGGGGAAAGTGTAGAGGTTGTTGGGAAAAAATTTTTTTTGGAACGAACGTCGACAGAAATTCGTCCACGTGTATCGAAGTGTGTTTCGCTGCGATCCACGCGTTTGACCACACGCACCCCCTGTCCCGCGCTTATTTAGTGAGTTTTGCTGCAAATCCGCGTGTTGGCTCCACGGTGCAAATTTTTGTCGAAGTTTGGTTCCGATCAAATTCCGAGAAAGCGCGTTAAACGTCAGAACGCTGATATCCCGTGTAGAGAAGATTTTTACGGGGAAATTTTAGGAACGAACGTCGACGGAAATTCGTCCACGTGTATCGGAGTGTGTTTCGCTGCGATCCACGCGTTTGACCACACGCACCCCCTGTGCCCGCGCTTGTTTCGGTGAGTTTCGCTGCAAATCCGCGTGTTGGCTCCACGGTGCAAATTTTTGTCGAAGTTTGGTTCCGATCAAAGTCCGAGAAAGCGCGTTAAACGTCAGAGCGCTGATCTCGCCGGGTAGAGAAGATTTTTACGGGGAAATTTTAGGAACGAACGTCGACGGAAATTCGTCCACGTGTATCGGAGTGTGTTTCGCTGCGATCCACGCGTTTGACCACACGCACCCCCTGTGCCCGCGCTTATTTCGGTGAGTTTCGCTGCAAGTCCGCTGTTGGCTCCACGGTGCAAATTTTTGTCGAAGTTTGGTTCCGATCAAAGTCCGAGAAAGCGCGTTAAACGTCAGAGCGCTGATCTCGCCGGGTAGAGAAGATTTTTACGGGGAAATTTTAGGAACGAACGTCGACAGAAATTCGTCCACGTGTATCGGAGTGTGTTTCGCTGCGATCCACGCGTTTGACCACACGCACCCCCTGTGCCCGCGCTTATTTCGGTGAGTTTCGCTGCAAGTCCGCGTGTTGGCTCCACGGTGCAAATTTTTGTCGAAGTTTGGGTTCAGATCAAGTTCCGGAAACTTACGAAATTGCACGCGAGATTTTAACTTAGTGAGAGCTGTTGGAAAAGCGCATGAAATCGCATGCGAGATTTTATTTGGTAGAGGTTTTGGTCACAGTCGAAGTGCAAGCGCATGAAATCGCATGCGAGATTTAATCCGGCCGAAAGTATTTTGTTTGCATTCGAGATGCGAGCTCGGGAAAGCGCACGCGAGATTTAATTCGACACAAACTATTTGTTCACAATTCGGCACAAACTATTGGTTCACATTCGAGTTGCGAAAACGTCTGAAATCGTCACGAGAAAGAAAATCGTAGAAGCCGCTGGATCGATTTTTGCGGATACCACCCTAGGGACTAATTGTAAATTTAGGATTAAGCTTTGTTCCACTACGTGCTACGAGTTCGCTGGCCATTCTTAGGCGTTCCCCTTAAAGAAGGGAACACATTCCAAATAAAATTAACATCTATTTTTATAACGATTAAACCCCGTGAGTTCCTTGTATTCCTAGAATAGGAGTACAAATAAATTTTTGTAAGGAAGGTTCCCTAGGTTAACTCGACTGAGTATTTACCCCCTGGGAAAACGGTACCTTACAATGGCGCCCGAGCAGGGACTCTCGGGGCAAGAAAAATCGGAGAATGCTAAGGATAGCAGAGAGAGCGAGCAAGAGCAGACTGCATCAGGCGGACTGACGATACCCCCTTCCGGAAAGACGAGACGACTGAGCCAGGAGGGGGCAGTACCTAAAGGAAAGCTACGCATCGGGTGGATCTATCGCGTTCGGAAAGAAGATCTAATCGGAATCTTGGGGGAATTCGGACTAGAATCAGTGGGGACACTGGAGAAACTGCGGCAGAGGCTGTCGACGTTTGTCAGCGACACCGAACACAACGAACAAGCGATCGTGCGGCTGCGAGAGCTGGATGTGCAATATAGTAGGAGCGAGACACCAGTACCGTTAGAGGTGCCAGAGCCTGAGGCGCCGGTAGAAACAGTTGTGCCCATCACTGTGCCCAGATTTCGGTCGGAGGGGTTTCTAAGTCATGCCGGAGTCATCGACCAGGTGCGAAAATGGGGAGTTAAATACGACGGCATTAATGAGCCGTTAGATTTCTTGGAGCGAGTCGAGGAGTTGGCCGAGGCATATGGATACCAACTCGATGTTGTGGTCAAGGCATTGCCAGAGTTGCTCAGCGGAAAGGTCCTCATGTAGTACCGCAGCGAACGAAAGTTCTCAACATGGATAGAGTTCAAGCGCGAACTCCTGACATTGTTTATGCCGCCTCGGTTTTTGAAGAACTTAGAAGAGAAAATCCGACAGCGCAAACAAGCAAGGGATGAGAAGTTCATTGACTACGTAATCGCGGTTCGCCATCTGATGAAGTTTACAACGTGGACGGAAGAGGAGAAATTCGACCAAGTGTACGAAAACTGTCTAACGGGTCTGCGCTTGTACGTAAAACGGAACGAGGTGCGCTCCATAGCGGAACTGATTCGGGCAGCGGGAGAATGGGAGAGAGTACAAGACGATATCATGGCGACGCCCTCCCCGGTTGTAGTAGAACAAAAGGCACCCCCATCACCACCTAGGAAGCACGTGTCATTCGCTCAAGTGACGAACGCAACGACCAGTACTGTAAACGTGCGGACAGCATGCTTGAGATGCGGTCATGAGGGGCACTATAGGCGATCATGCCCAAATTCGCCAGCACGGTTCTGTCGAGTTTGCGGAAAGCGAGATGTCCTCACACACGAATGCTGTCGTGCGGGAAACGGGAGCAGCCTTCAGACGCAGCGGGGCAGTCTGGGAGGCGAGACCGCCGCCCCGAACCAATCCCAATAAACCACTTTTTGTCGACGGACGGTCGGCACATCCAAGCAGCAGTCCGGCTGAACGGCCAGGCTATGAGCGCCGTCATCGACACGGGAGCCACTCGCAGTTTCATCCGAGAGGCAGTGGCTCATAAAGTACGAACAAGCAGCAATTCAGAAGCGGCTCGAATAATAGTGCATTTAGCGGATCGATCTCCCACACCGGTAACCGAGATTTTAAAGTTAGAAGTGCGAGTGGGAGAAAGCGTAGCATATCTTAAGATTCTGGTCATGCCTGACGCAGTAGATGACGTCATCTTGGGGATGGATTTCCTGGCGGCCGTACAGGCCGAATTGAAAATTGGCAACGAAAAGTTACGATTTCGTTCAGAGCAACTATCGAGTGTGCGAGCATTGAGAAAAACGAACGTCCTGGCTAGCGAGACCCGATCCAACGGTGAGCCGGCGCAGGAAACTATGAAACCGGAGAACTTCCTGACTAGCGAGACCCGATCCAACGGTGAGCCAGCGCAGATATTCGATGAGCACGCTAACATTCTGACTAGCGAGACCCGGTCCAACGGTGAGCCAGCGCGACATCCGACGAGCCCGCGAACTACCTGTCTAGCGAGACCCGATCTAACGGTGAGCCAGCGCAGGATCTCCAGGAACGCGAGGAAACGCAGAAATTTCTAGCTGACGAGCTCGGGAAATTTGAAGGTCTATGCGGAGTAACGCATATCACGAAGCATCGGATAAGGATGAAGGACGATGTGCCGATAAAACAGCGGTATTTCACCTATAACCCAGCGAAACAAGCGATCATCAATAAGGAGATCGACGAATTATTAGAGAAAGGATGTATTGAACCATCGCAGAGCCCGTACAGCTCACCCATCGAATTAGTAAGAAAGAAGACGGACTCCTGGAGATTATGCATCGATTTTCGGAAAATAAACGCACATTCGATCCCCGACGCCTACCCGCTGCCGCGGATTAACTGTATTCTAGAAAAGCTGCGGGACGCTAAATTCATCTCGACGCTGGACTTAAAAAATGGTTATTGGCAAATCCCGGTCGCAGCAGAGAGTCGACAATACACCGCTTTTACGGTGCCCGGCCGTGGGTTATTTCAGTGGCGAGTGATGCCGTTCGGCCTACATTCTGCGCCCGCCACGTTTCAACGAGCGTTGGATGGAGTCATTGGTCCGGAACTTGATGCTTACGCGTTTGCTTATTTGGACGACATTGTGGTCATCGGTAGATCTTGGAGCGAGCACAAGGATCACTTGCGGGAAGTGTTAGGACGATTGCGAGCGGCGAACCTGAGACTAAATGTCGAGAAGTGCGCATTCTTCAAGAGAGAACTAAGATACTTGGGCCATATTATCAGCGAGCGAGGAATACATACAGATCCGG
Organism: Chlorops oryzae; assembly: GCA_020466095.1. Classification (NCBI taxonomy): domain Eukaryota; kingdom Metazoa; phylum Arthropoda; class Insecta; order Diptera; family Chloropidae; genus Chlorops; species Chlorops oryzae. The sequence continues at coordinate 68,314,410 of CM035808.1, read as the reverse complement.
AGAAGGTGGCGGCAATCCAAACACTGAACGCTCCGAAGACGGTTAAGGAGGTCAGGCAGGTCCTGGGTATGGCTTCTTGGTACCGGCGTTTTGTGCCAAATTTCTCGAGGGTCGTGCAACCGTTGACGCAGCTGTTAAGGAAAGGCGCAAAATTCCAGTGGACCGAGCAACAACAAGTGGCTTTCGACGCACTCAAGCAGAAACTGACCGAGGCTCCGATTCTCACGTGCCCAAATTTCAGCGAAAGGTTCGTGCTACAAACTGATGCGAGTGATTTCGGGCTGGGGGCGGTGCTAACTCAGTTCATTGATGGCGAGGAAAGGGTGATATCGTATGCGAGTCGAAATCTGAATCCAGCCGAGCGGAATTATTCACCTACGGAAAAGGAGTGTTTGGCCATCGTATGGGCGGTACGAAAGATGCGGGAGTATTTGGAAGGCTATAGGTTCACCATCGTCACCGACCACTTGTCATTGAAGTGGTTGAATTCCATCAACAGCCCATCCGGGAGAATAGCAAGGTGGGCGCTAGAGCTCCAGCAGTTCCAGTACGATGTCGTGTATCGGCGCGGTAGGCTGAATGTTGTGGCGGACGCCTTATCTAGGCAACCATTGGAGCAACTGGGGTCGGCGGCGGTCGAAGGTCAAATCGAGTGCGATTGGATCGCGAAGTTGAAACAAAAAGCTGGGACCCATCCGGAATATGCCGTATGGGACGGGCACGTCTATCGACACATTCCGACCACCCTGGGGTCATCTGAGGACGCCTGGAAATTATGCGTGGCCAAACCACTGAGGGCCCGAGTGTTGCGAGAAAATCACGACGATGTTACGGCGGGACATCTTGGTATGCGGAAAACGATTGCGAGGATCTGCAGACGCTATTATTGGCCGGGTATGTACCGAGACGTGCGTGATTATGTCAGAGCGTGCAAAAAGTGTCAAGAATTTAAGCCGAGTCAGCAGAAGCCTGCAGGGAAAATGCACTCATGTTTAGCAAATAGCCCGTGGGAAGTAGTCAGCGCGGATTTCATAGGGCCCTTGCCTAGGTCGAAGAAGGGAAATACCATGCTATTAGTTCTAGTAGACAAATTCTCCAAGTGGGTGGAGGCGGTGCCGATGAGGAAGGCCACCACCGAGAAAACAATATCAGCTATTAGAGAGAGAGTTCTGGGTCGTTTTGGTGTCCCGAGCACCTTTATAACAGACAACGGACCACAATTCACAAGCAGAGGGTTTAAACAGGCCTTGGTTGAGTGGGGAACGATTCACCAACTTACAGCCCCTTATACGCCGCAGGAGAACCCAACAGAACGGACTAATAGAACACTAAAGACGATGATAGCACTGTACGCGGGCGGGTGTCAACAACATTGGGACGAGTATTTGCCTGAACTCAGTTTAGCATTAAACAGTAGTGTGGCGACGTCCACAGGTTTCAGTCCAGCTTATGTTGTCCAGGGACGTGAATTACGGTTGCCTGGCCAGTTATACGATGAGGCCTCTAGGCCAGGGGTTAGGACTAATGTTTCTCCACAGGTGACGACACCCGGTGAAGAGGCGCACTTGAGCAGCCCTGAAAGAGAACGTGAAGAGAGGACATCCCGATTTAACGAAATATATCGGATGGTACAGCGGAATTCACAGTTGGCACAGCAGGAACAAGCACATGGGTACAACCTCCGCAGGAGGGAATGGAAGCCGGCGGTCGGCACGTTGGTTATGGTGAAGACGCACCCGTTGTCAAGCGCGCCCGACAAGTTCAACGCAAAGCTGGCGCCGAAGTTTGAAGGGCCATTTAGAATCAAGCGTTTCATCTCGCCGGTGATTGCGGAATTGAGTGGTGGCGGCCGGCGACAGGCAAGGAGGGCCCATGTGGGAGATATGAAGCCATTTCACGGACAAGAAGAGATACCACCGCTACCGCCCGTGGTGGAATCGAAATTTTAACAAGAAGACGTGCATTCAGTAGAGAGTGGGTCGTAGATAGAGAATGTTGTGATGTTGTTGTTTTAGTTTATTGTTTGGCCAATGTCGGAAGAGAACGGAAATCAAATCAGAGTGTCTGTCAGAAGTCTAATTCCGTCTGTTCACCCTATCTTTACAGTTAGAAGACAAGCCGACTCGGTCATGCAAAACGAAACCGAAGAAGAACGCTTCGAACGCACCGCCCGGCGGGTCCGCCAACAGTACGAGGAGCTCCGGGCAAACCGCCCTCAAGTGCGACGGGCCGATCCTGAGTGGCCTGAGAGCGGAACAAGGAGACGCCGCCATCATAGTCCGACCCCGGAACCGGTGTCGCCAGACGAAGAGGACTGGGACATGGAGGCTCCCCCGTCGCCGAGATGGCCATCCTATTCCCCATCGCCGGAGATCCACTTGGGACGAATGGTAGTGGAAGAAGGGAGTCCCGACCATAGTGCAGAGGTGAGCGACGCAGGGTCAAAATCCTCGGCGGCAGACCGGGAAAACGAGACGTCCGCGGCCCCCGAGTCCGACGCGCCCTCTATAGTAACTCTAAGCAGCGACAGCGAGGTCGACGGGCGATATGAGGTGCGCGTCCAACGTGTGAAAATGTCGAGGACCGTCCGCGAGGCAGGCCGGCCGGTGTATGGCGAAGAAGCGATCGTCACGTTTCGTCAGTGGCGCGATCGCCGGTGGGTGCCCACAACCCGGCGTGAAGTAGTAGTGAGGGATAGTGGACGGAGGCTGAGCATCCATTCGGTGTCCAGTGAACGAGCGGGCGGGGTGGAGGAATCGGAACCCGGCAGCGAAACAACCCCGGCCCGAGCAACCAGTGCATGCGAGTACCCGGCCGCCACGCCCACCACCGAGTGGGACGACATGCTACACCTGTTGCCCGACGACCTCAGCGAATGGGACGACATCTTGCAGCTTCTGCCCGACGACCTAGATGAATGGGGGGAAACCGAGGGGCGAGACGAGCCACAAGCGCCGACGGACGAAGCCCAGCCCGACCCGGTATACCGGGAACACAACACACGAGAGGTCGATATAACCAAGGTACCCGAACCCGTCCGAAATTACCTTGCAAAGAGGGTACGCGCACAGAGGGGTGGCCCCCAAAGAGCACGGAGCCGGGCCGCCATGGTGTACGGCGGATGGAGATACCGAGTGAAGGTCCTGGCCACGGGGCGAGTAAAGTACACTCGCTCTAAAGTAGGGAGGGGGTGTGAGGAGCTCACCAGCACCCTTTAGTTAAGTAGAGTAGCGTAGTTCTAAGTTCATCAGTTCGTTTACCGGTATTTGAATTTTCATATTTATTTTTATATATTTTTTCTTTAATCGTTATGTGCGACCGGGTAGAATGCCCAGATAATTATTTCTCTTTATATTTTTCTTTTTTTGTAATGTGCGACCGGGTAGAATGCCCAGATATTTATTTCTTTCTTGAGAGCAGGGTACAATCCTTAAAAATTAAAATAAAAACTAGGTTATAAGCAATGAGAAAAATCGCTAAAGTTAATTATAAGTAGGGAAAAAAAAGGAGGATTGCAGGCTAGGTTATAAGTACGAATAGCAAAAAGAAGTAGTTATAAGGTAGGAAGTAACCGTGTAAAGGGTGCGTAAATCGAGGATATCGATATCTATCGATAGGAGAGATGCTTCGAGAAAAACGAAACGAAGCTTGGCGTCGTTTCCAGCGACGGAACTGAACTCACTCTCGATCCAGCCGGCAACACAAACGGACGCCCAGAAAAGAAGTAGCGGAAAACGTCGAGAAAAAAATAAGGAAAGGAAAAAAACTAGAGACCAGCGGACATCAAGGAAGAGAACGCCAACGTGATCATCGTGCGAGTGAGTAACAGGAAAAAGAAATAATAATAAAAAGGGGGAAAGTGTAGAGGTTGTTGGGAAAAATTATTTTTTTGGAACGAACGTCGACAGAAATTCGTCCACGTGTATCGAAGTGTGTTTCGCTGCGATCCACGCGTTTGACCACACGCACCCCCTGTGCCCGCGCTTATTTCAGTGAGTTTCGCTGCAAATCCGCGTGTTGGCTCCACGGTGCAAATTTTTGTCGAAGTTTGGTTCCGATCAAATTCCGAGAAAGCGCGTTAAACGTCAGAACGCTGATATCGCCGTGTAGAGAAGATTTTTACGGGGAAATTTTAGGAACGAACGTCGACGGAAATTCGTCCACGTGTATCGGAGTGTGTTTCGCTGCGATCCACGCGTTTGACCACACGCACCCCCTGTGCCCGCGCTTGTTTCGGTGAGTTTCGCTGCAAATCCGCGTGTTGGCTCCACGGTGCAAATTTTTGTCGAAGTTTGGTTCCGATCAAAGTCCGAGAAAGCGCGTTAAACGTCAGAGCGCTGATCTCGCCGGGTAGAGAAGATTTTTACGGGGAAATTTTAGGAACGAACGTCGACGGAAATTCGTCCACGTGTATCGGAGTGTGTTTCGCTGCGATCCACGCGTTTGACCACACGCACCCCCTGTGCCCGCGCTTATTTCGGTGAGTTTCGCTGCAAGTCCGCGTGTTGGCTCCACGGTGCAAATTTTTGTCGAAGTTTGGTTCCGATCAAAGTCCGAGAAAGCGCGTTAAACGTCAGAGCGCTGATCTCGCCGGGTAGAGAAGATTTTTACGGGGAAATTTTAGGAACGAACGTCGACAGAAATTCGTCCACGTGTATCGGAGTGTGTTTCGCTGCGATCCACGCGTTTGACCACACGCACCCCCTGTGCCCGCGCTTATTTCGGTGAGTTTCGCTGCAAGTCCGCGTGTTGGCTCCACGGTGCAAATTTTTGTCGAAGTTTGGGTTCAGATCAAGTTCCGGAAACTTACGAAATTGCACGCGAGATTTTAACTTAGTGAGAGCTGTTGGAAAAGCGCATGAAATCGCATGCGAGATTTTATTTGGTAGAGGTTTTGGTCACAGTCGAAGTGCAAGCGCATGAAATCGCATTTTGTTTGCATTCGAGATGCGAGCTCGGGAAAGCGCACGCGAGATTTAATTCGACACAAACTATTTGTTCACAATTCGGCACAAACTATTGGTTCACATTCGAGTTGCGAAAACGTCTGAAATCGTCACGAGAAAGAAAATCGTAGAAGCCGCTGGATCGATTTTTGCGGATACCACCCTAGGGACTAATTGTAAATTTAGGATTAAGCTTTGTTCCAATACGTGCTACGAGTTCGCTGGCCATTCTTAGGCGTTCCCCTTAAAGAAGGGAACACATTCCAAATAAAATTAACATCTATTTTTATAACGATTAAACCCCGTGAGTTCCTTGTATTCCTAGAATAGGAGTACAAATAAATTTTTGTAAGGAAGGTTCCCTAGGTTAACTCGACTGAGTATTTACCCCGGCTGGGAAAACGGTACCTTACAAGTTAAGCTTCCAACAACAACTTGTAGGTAAAAATCTGCCACTTTGGCCACGATTCAACGGTCCCGTGAATAGGCGTTACATAAATGTTTTTGATTCTTCGATCAAATTGAATATAAATGGATCCCCGTTGTTCGTTTTATTTAGCAAGGTAATTATTTGGTGGTAACTCTTCATACAAAAGTGTCTTTTTAAATCAGATGTTTTTATTACGAATACACAGATTAACACAGCATAAACTCTATTTAAGTGCCCGATATGGGACACTCAAGAACTAGATGCCATTTAGGATGGTGAAAATGAAAACCTGTGATTAAACGACCATTCGTATTTAAATTTTCTTGGTGAAGTTGTCTCCTATGAAGACAAACAAGCGAGATCTATTCGTGTCATCGTCAAAATCCTTAATCAATCCTGTGATCGGAAGCTCATAATTAAGGACCTACAAACACCAAGATTTTATGCCAAAAGTGCGTATCGGAAGCTGAAGTTCAAAACTAAATAGGCATTAGATATGGTTCTATTGACATTGGATTCTTCTGAAGATATTTGCAAGATATATAGAATAAAATGATTTTAGCTACCATTGTTTCAATTGTACCAGTAAAACGACCAAACCACATCCCCCAATGTAAAAATTGTCATGGAACGGCCACACAAAAAAATACTGCTCAAAATTGGCAAGATGTGTTAAATACACAGGTAAACAGTATTTAATAACAGGTTGGCTGATAAGTCCCCGGTCGAACAAAGAAAAACACATTTTTTTGTCGAAATACGTTTTTATTATTCAACATAGTATATTCAAGAGAGATACAACGATTATAACGACCTTCAAATTTTTTGATACCATTTTGGTAGTACTCCTTCGGTTTTGCCTCAAAATAGGCCTCAGTTTCGGCGATCACCTCTTCATTGCAGCCAAATTTTTCCCTGCGAGCATCCTTTTGAGGTCTGAGGACAAGAAAAAGTCGCTGGGGGCCAGGTCTGGAGTATACGGTGGGTGGGGAAGCAATACGAAGCCTAATTTATGAATTTTTGCCATCGTTCTCAATGACTTGTGGCACGGTGCGTTGTCTTGGTGGAACAACACTTTTTTCTTCTTCATATGGGGCCGTTTTGCCGCGATTTCAACCTTCATACGCTCCAATAACGACATATAATAGTCACTGTTGATGGTTTTTCCCTTCTCAAGATAACCGACAAAAATTATTCCGTGCCCATCCCAAAAAACAGAGGCCATTACTTTTCCAGCGGACTTTTGAGTCTTTTCACGCTTCGGAGACGGTTCACCGATCGCTGTCCACTCAGCCGACTGTCGATTAAACTCAGGAGTGTAGTGATAGAGCCATGTTTCAACCATTGTCACATATCGACGCAAAAACTCAGGTGTATTGCGAGTTAACAGCTGCAAACACCGCTCAGAATCATCAACACGTTGTTGTTTTTGGTCAAATGTGAGCTCGCGCGGCACCCATTTTGCACAGAGCTTTTTCATATCCAAATATTGATGAATGATATTACTAACACGTTCCTTTGATATCTTTAAGGCCCCTGCTATCTCGAACAACTTCTATTTACGGTCATTCAAAATCATTTTGTGAATTTTTTTTAAGTTTTCGTCGGTACCCACCTCTTTCAGGCGTCCGCTGCGTTCACGGTCCTCCGTGCTCATTTCACCACGCTTGAATTTTGAATACCAATCAATTATTGTTGATTTTGCTGGGGCAGAGTCCGGAAACTCATTATCAAGCCAAGTTTTTGCTTCCACTGTATTTTTTCTCTTCAGGAAACAGTATTTTATCAAAACATGAAATTACTTTTTTCCCATTTTTTTCACAATAACAAAAGTTGCTTCACAAAAGACGCTCTATCTCACAAATTAATTGACTTACAGACGTCAAATTTTGACACGAATCATTTGCCACTAAATAAAAATAATATGCATTTAATACTAGCGACGCCATCTATGTGTCAGATCGGGGACGTATCAGCCAACCTGTTAAAATGCAACCAGTATGCAAAAATCCTACAAAAAGGCTGTAATTGCGGCGAACCTCACCCAACAAACTACCGAGGATATGTCGCGTCAAAAGAACTTCAAAAAAGGCGAAATGTATCTGTTCAAGAGAGCAAGGAGGACCTTGTTATACGAAACAACAACAGGCTGGACGCTCAAAGGAAAAACGCTCCGATTACGAGTTACAACAGCTTCAGGGGATTTCTACTGCCCAAACCTTTAAATTAAAAAATGCTTCAAATAGTAAAAACCGTCAAAATCGGCAAATAGATGATAAATCTGTAGACCAGGATCTAAGCAGCATAGAACAGAATCTCCTTAAATAAATGACCGCAAAAATTAACACTATAAAAATTATGCTCTGGAACGCAACCGGTTTGATCCAACATTACTATGAACTACACGCAACCGTTCATATAAAGTCTTTTAATAAATGTTTAATTACAGAAACTTATTTTTCTACGGAATCTTATTTAAAGTTTGATTGTTATAAAACGTACCACACTATTCACCCGAACTACAATGCTCGAGGAGGAAGTTCAATCGTAATTTAAGAAGCCATAATTCACTACGAAGGGTTAAGACTAAGCTGCTACGAATTTCAAGCAACAACAATAACGGTTCTGGTGCAAAATGCAAATCCGACAATTACCTCGCTCTACAGCCTTCCGAGACATTCATTATCGGAGGATCAGTATATTAACTCGCTTTCTAGTGTCATGGATAAAGGCTACTAAGCAACATTCAAACGTTGCCTCATTTTAAAACACCCTTAAAGCATTCAAATGTTACCTTGTATTAAAACGCCCTTAACACAAACGAACACACACGTTGCTCGCAACTCATATCTACATCCAATTTCGGCATTCCAGCAGACGCCGTAATTATACACTTTCGTCCAATGCAAGTGCATTGCGACCTCACACTATTAGTTCAACCTAACGACATTCTTTGTCATAACCGAGTCCAGCGACCCTTTTCTATTTTGATTATCGCTTGCACATGTGCCATCCGATTCTAGCGATCCTCTTTCGCATATTTGACTATTGAGTCACAAAGCAAAGTGCAGTCAATCCATGACCCTATAGAAATTCAGTATAAATATAAGAATTGTTTGTTAGAATATAAAATTGGTGTAAGAATCTTCAAAGTGATCAGGCTGATACTGGCTCGCGCTGTATACTGCCGATCACTCATAAATAAAATATAAATATTTCAAACTTATATAAAAAGGATACTTTTATTTAATTACATGGCGATCCTTTCCCATACTTTTATTTAATTACACTAGGATAACAGATAAAATTATTATTGGTGGAGACTTTAACAAAAACCACGTACAATGGGGTTCGCGGCCTTGAACAAGAAAAGGTGGTGAACTCTTAAAAGCCATTCAAGCTACTGGATGTTACGCCTTGTTAACTGGTAGACCTTTATACTGGCCCACGGATGCCAGGAAAATTCTTGATGTTATTCTAAACCTCTGCCCGCATGAACTATTAACAAAATAAAAAGAAAAATATTCCCCCGCCCCTCTCCCTTTCCCAAAATTATGACACAATGCAACAGCGTTTCTGCCATTTTTTTTTCTGTTGGTTATTTTTTGTTATTTAAGGGGGCTCCCTCTATCTAAAAAGGTCAATGGTTTGATAAATTTAAGCAGCGCTGCCGATGTATGGCTCAAAATGTGAAAAAGAGCGGAAACGCTGCTTAAATTCATCAAACCATTGACCTTTTTGGATTAAGAGAGCCCTAAGCTAACATAATATAACCAATAGAAAAAAGGGCATGAAAAAATTTTTTTTTTTTTGCATTGTGTGATTTTTGGGGCTCAATTAAAGGAAAAAATTATTATATTTAATTTTTTTTTATTTTTATAAAAGCAGTGTTCATAAAATTAAATGTATAGAAGAGGTAGGCAGAACATGCCAAGAAACCCCAAACTTGCAATATAAATACAAATTTACTTATGAGAAGGTTAAAAAGAGTATATGTATAGTAATATAAAGATTTTTTTCGCACTCTTTACCCGAAGTTTTTTCATTATAACAAATTTCAAATGAGATCATTTTTTGTATTTTTTGATAACAAATTTTACACTCAACATGAAATACTGTTGACTGCGGCCATATATCAAACGAAACTTACTAAGATTCCGTTAGTCAATGCAATGCTCATTTGGCTTTCGGGTTTGGTTTAAATACAGGATTTTTCATCTGGCAAGGAAAAAATTCTAAACATCTGCGTCCATATATGGCTTCGTATGAAAGAAGGGGTTAATAATAAACCAAATAGCTGAAGAAAAATTTTTAATAGAAGATGGCTTTGAACTCCTCTCCGACCATTCACCATTTTACTTTTCTTCAAATGGAAAATTATCTCAAAATAAAGCAGAGTCCCACTTTACACGGAAATTCACAGATTGGAACTTTCTTAATCTGCATTGTAAAAATGCTATAGATATCCATACAAACATAAATACTGAAACTGAAGTAGATACTGAAGTTATATTGTTCACCCAGCAGTCTTTAAAATCTGCGTTGATAAGCACGCCTAAGTTCTCTGAACTTCAAAGCCAGTAAGCACTTCCAAACGAAATTAAAAGCTCACTTCGAATAAAAAAGTTACGAAAAAAATTTCAACAAATTCGAGCCCACATTGACAAAATTATTTTAAAAAAACAACGCAAGTGCAAAAACCGTAACGCAATGTAAAAAAACGAGGACATGAAGCAAAACCTTAGGAATCCAGCTTTTGATAGGAGCACAAACTACTCCTTATGGAAGACTTTTTATAAAGATAAAACAATAGCCCACAATGCACCTTTTAAAACCGGAAATATTATTTTTTTTACAAATAAAAGTCGATCGCCAAGCACTTTGTTTTTGCCTTGTTGATCCGTCAGTTAGTTCTACATTTCCTTTTACCTTAAGTGTATAGTAGGCTGGGTCGTTTTTACGAAAGTTCTATGATCGCGTTGGAATAGTAAAATTATGTTTCCTTATGTATAAAAATAATTTTGTGTAAAAAAAAATTCAAAATAAGCTGCATCTTCATACCGCGCAAGCGGATTGAAAGTTGGAAAAAAAATTTATATGAGATTTCTCCGACTTCAATGATAAAATTTAGAATTTCTCAGCTTTAATCTCATTTTTTAAATACATTATGTTCTCAGATATTTTTGGCAATAAAACTTTCTTTCAAAGGAAAGCAACAAAACTACGATCGACCAAAATTTGACGGAGATATGGTCGAAGAAACTCAGACCTGAGGAAATTGCTCCAAGACATGCCAAAAATGTGTTCGAATCTATCAATTTTGTACCCATTTGGAAGAAGGCATATTGTCATTTCAAAAAAATCTTCCTTGAAGAAAATCGGTTATTTCATAAGGTTGTTATAACAATTTATATATTTATCTATTTATCGGTTTCATTTCAGAACGTGCCCTGAAAAAAAAGTCCATGAAAGTTTAAAATCCTTCTACTTGAGCTCGAACAAGAAAAAACAACGCTCAATTACCATTATAGATTTTTTAAATCGGTTCACAGAAACCAAAGTTACACGGCTTTGAAATTGGACAATTTATTATTTTTTAAATCCTGTGTTAGTTAAAAAAAATGCCGAAAAGTATACTTCATTTTTTTATTTATTCGATAATGAGCTCATGTTTGGCAAAAATATATAGCAAAGTCATACCCGACAAACTCTGTGTCGAGGGTATATGGATTTTTTCGTCCGTATACGAGATAGACTTAAAAAAAATTTATATAGAAAAGGTTAGTATCACCAGGAAATGGCTATAAAGGCCCAATTAATTATGAATTAAGTGTGCAGAAAAAGTTCGTCTTTGATTGCAACAAGGTCTTAGTGTTTCTACTAAGGCTCATCCAAAACAGTTTCGGTGTCTCTACTCAGACTTACCCCAAAACATCCTAAGCACAAGGTGATTCTACCTGTGCTAAAATCAAGTATTGTTATAAAGTCGAATAAACCATTCTAGCAGAGTCATCCAGGGCAAGCTTTGGTGCTTATTGCAAGGATCCTTATTCTACTCAACAAAGTAAATACTTCGCTTGAAAAACGCAAACATAGCGTCCCACAGTGGCTTGCAGTGCGACCAACAACAACACAGACAAACAAAGAAACGAAAACTGGTATCGTAGTAGCTACTAACGCTAGCGATAATTCAAACGAGTCGGCAATCCAGGCAGGAATGGACCGCTATAAAGTATTTTAGAAATGGCTTGCGATATGGCGCGTCAAAAAAAAAAACGAACAAAAAAGTAAGCACGTGACGTTAAGTTTCAAAATTGGCCCATGCCCACCTATATTAATAAACAACATACCAGTCCCTCAGACAGAAAACGCTGTTTACATAGACATGCACTTGGACAGGCGTCTTACATGGCGATGGCATAAAGCAGCGAAAAAAAACACATTGGAACTGAAAGTTTCTTAGTTTCATTGGCTTATAAACCATCGCTCGCCTTTAAAAATTGAACATAAAATTCTTTTATATAGAAGTATATTAAAACCAATATGGTAATACGGAGTCGAATTGTGGGGAAATGCTGGTTTTTCTAGCATTAAAGTAAGACAAAGGGTAAAATCAAAAAATCTTCGTGTAATTACAGGTGCACCTTGGTATAAACGCAACGCAAACACCCACCGAGACCTGAAAATACCGTTTGTAAGGGATGATGTAGCACGCCTAAAGTCAGCGTACACAGAGCGTCCGCATCAATATCCCAACAAAATGGCTAGGTCCTTAGCCTTTACTGCTTCGATTTCCAGACTTCGAAGGATTTGTCCTCCGACCATTAGACTTTAAAGTATTACCGGGTCCGCATATGCAAGCGGTCGATACCAACACCCGAAACCAATAATTTGGCGACAAAGATTGTCCAGCTGCGGCAATTGCCACCCGTCGAAAAGTACGCGTCAAGCGCGCATCGCCCTCACTCCGAGAGGCTCAAATCCATCAGCAGCCAACACTTGAATTGGGGGCCGTCGTAATGAAATACTAGTTTATAGTTAATGTGCGGTATAAGTAGCTGAAATTTATTAAGAATTAAGATTTCAATACTTATTGTTAGTTCCTATTTAAAGGAAGATTCAATAAAAAATGGAAAGTATAAAAGAAAACGTCAAGCATACGAGTGAATGTATGTGTTATATAAAATTTTGAAACATTTTCTCAACTAATTTCAATGCAGTTAGCAAGTCCAACCAATATTATAGGCCGCATTAAATGTCTGATGTCTGTGTAGGCTTCAAAAAGCTTTATTTTGAATAATTGATATAAGGCCTATTCACGCGACCGTGTTGTCTCGGCAAAATTTTAAAAGTGTTCAAATTGAGTTAAGCTTCCAACAACAACTTGTAGGTAAAAATCTGCCACTTTGGCCACGATTCAACGGTCCCGTGAATAGGCGTTACATAACTGTTTTTGATTCTTCGATCAAATTGAATATAAATGGATCCCCTTTGTTCGTTTTATTTAGCAAGGTAATTATTTGGTGGGTAACTCTTCATACAAAGGTGTCTTTTTAAATCAGATGTTTTTATTACGAATACACAGATTAACACAGCATAAACTCTATTTAAGTGCCCGATATGGGACACTCAAGAACTAGATGCCATTTAGGATGGTGAAAATGAAAACCTGTGATTAAACGACCATTCGTATTTAAATTTGCTTGGTGAAGTTGTCTCCTATGAAGACAAACAAGCGAGATCTATTCGTGTCATCGTCAAAATCCTTAATCAATCCTGTGATCGGAAGCTCGTTATTAAGGACCTACAAACACAAGGATTTTATGCCAAAAGGGCGGATCGGAAGCTGAAGTTCAAAAATAAATAGGCATTAGATATGTTTCTATTGGCATTGGATTCTTCTGAAGATATTTGTAAGATATATGGAATAAAATGATTTTAGCTACCATTGTTTCAATTGTACCAGTGAAACGACCAAACAAAATCCCCCAATGTAAAAATTGCCGTGGAACGGCCACACAAAGAATTACTGCTCAAATTCGGCAAGATGTGTTAAATACACAGGTAAACAGTCTACAATAAATTGCATCCAATATGCAAAAATCCTACAAAAAGGCTGTAATTGCGGCGAACCTCACCCAGCAAACTACCGAGGATGTGTCGCGGCAGAAGAACTTCAAAAAAGGCAAAATGTGTCTGTTCAAGAGAGCAAGGAGGAGCTTGTTAAACGAAACAACAACAAGCTGGACGCTTAAAGGAAAAACGCTCCGCCTACGCGTTACAACAGTTTCAGGGGATTTCTACTGCCCAAACCTTTAAATTAAAAATTGCTTCACATAGCAAGAGCCATCAAAATCGACAAATAGATGAAAATGCATATACCTTGCAGCTTATATTTCAAATGCAGCCAAATCAAAAAAAAAATTCATAAATCTGTAGAACAGGATCTAAGCAGCATAGAACAGAATCTCCTTAAATAAATGACCACAACAATGAACACTATAAAAAATATGCTCTGGAACGCAACCGGTTTGCTCCAACATTTCTATGAACTACACGCACCCGTTCATATAAAGTCTATTAATAAATGTTTAATTACAGAAACCTATTTTTCTACGGAATCTTATTCAAATGCTCGAGGAGGAAATGCAATCGTTATTTAAGGAGCCATAATTCACCACGAAGGGTTAAGACTATGCTGCTACGAATTTCAAGCAACAACAGTTACGGTTCTGGTGCAAAATGCAAATCTGCAACTTGCAACAAATTCGAACCCACATTGACAAAACTATTTTAAAAAAACAACGCAACTGCAAAAACCCTTACGCAATGTAAAAAAACAAGAACATGAAGCAAAACCTTAGGAATCTAGCTTTTGATAGGAGCACTAACTACTCCTTATGGAAGACTTTTTATACAGATACAACAATAGCCCACAATGCACCTTTTAAAACAGGTGGTTATAGTTGCGCTAAATCCTATAAGGAAAAGGCGAAACTTTTCTCCGAAATTCTTCAAAAAACTTTCCAACTAGGAGATAATGAAACTGACCTCGAACCAAGCCTTGTAGCTTTAGATTAAGCAAAATAACTTACTTTAGTAAGAAAATAAAAAAAAACGAAATAAATAAAATGAAATTTAAGAAGTCACCGGGGTATGTTCTTATATTTGCAGAGATCCCAAATAAATTTCCAAATAAAGCTTTCTCAAGGCTATGCAAAAAAAAAATAAACGCAGCCCTGGTCCTACGATATTTCCCAATTTATTGGAAAGTCGCGGATGTGTTTATGGTGCACAAACTAGAACAACCAGCAAACGAAACGTCATCGAATTGACCAATATTATGACTGGCAGAAGTACCTAAATTTTTGAGCTAGTTTTATTAAATAGAAGGCAAACTGTTATCAGAAACAAGTAACTTGTTCCAATTCACCAATTCGGATTCCGAAAAAACCACTCAACGGTAGAACAAATACATCGAACTTTTAACATATTTGAAAAGGCTCTCGAAGAAACGAAAATATGCACTGCTGTGTTTCTTGATGTTTCGAAAGCTTTTGATAGACTTTGGTACAAAGGACTTGTACACAAGATTAAATGGTGTTTCCCAATCCAGATATCTAAAATATTAGAATACTATTATCATAAATAAATGGCTCATAAATAAATGCAACCAAGGTCAAGCATGCAATGTCACACATATGCTTGCATTTTACCCTTAAATCAAAACGAAATGGAATGGGTCAAGTAGGCAAGCGTAGCGAATTACCAAGAGATGTTTTTTGTGACAAAGCAAGCAGTTCTTGTCATTTCTCTTTTATTGGTTCTACGTTTTGCGATGCCTATCAAGAGCACCCTATGTGCGCTTGGCAACTAAGATCAAATGACCGTTGCTTTCGTTTAAGGTCACAATGCATATCTTATATTCTGTATAAATACTTAAACCAAATTGTAAGAAAGGCAGTCAATCACATGAACTCATCTAGTTGGCACCACCAGAGCTAACCAACCAGCTGGAAAAATAAACTTAATAAAAGTTACCTACACATCACAAAAGACCCTAAATTCATTTTTATTAAATGGCGATCCATGCCAGTTCGCGCAAATGATAAAGTTTTGCGAATTTTAAATAAATAAATAAAAATAAAAAGGCCGTTAAAAACTATTTAAGAATGGATCCCGTCAAAAAAGAGATCATTAAACACTTTGGAACTGCATTAAAAAGTGTAACTATAGTGAAAACAGGACCTAAATACACAAAGAAACTTTTTTCAAGTAGGACAAATAAAATTTACCGATTCGTTACCAATGTTGCAAAACACACAGCTCGTTTGATAGTCTCAGGCACATATAGTTCAGGCGAAAATGAAAAATCTTGTTTGGTATCAAATGTCGCAAATCAATCACATGCAGATTGTATTGAATCGCTTTTAGAGAGATTTTGGGAACTCGAAGAAGTTGAAAACGTTACTCTATTCAAATTCAAAGAACACGAATTTTGTGAAAAACATTTTAAAGACCACACTTCGATATTGCCAGCCAGTCGATTCGAAGTTTCATTGCCCTTCAAACACTTACCTTCTTGTCTGGGGAGTTCATTTTGTCACTAGCAAAGTCAGTCGCGCTCTAAACCTTATGCAATAAATTTGTTTAGATCAAACACCATGTATTGGCCTAACCGTGCAGTCGGGAATATTTATTGAGCACAATAAAATATAACTAAAATGTTGTTTATATTTCTATTTGTTTTTTAACACATTTTGTTATTGCTTCTTGAAGATAGACGCGTCTGTACTCCCTTTAAAGCTTCGTAATTTCACTACAAATAGTTTTACCGAATTTTCGTGGTAAGTTTTGTCGCGACCCCGGATTCGTACAGCTACGTTAACCGGGCCGGATATTCCGGTAATTACAGAAGGGCCATCTCATATTGAGGATAGCTTATTTTTCCGCGTATGATCCTTGATTAGATTATGTTACTCCATCTGGTACGTGCTCTGTCGTACTTTCTTATCGTAGTGTTTCTTGGATCGCACCTTCGCTTCGTCAAGGGCTTTCCTTGCTAGCTCATGTGACCTCTGAATTAGGAACATCATTAGTGACGGGAAGTCCACTGTGTTATAAAACAAGGTTATGCACGTACATCGCGTGACCTAACCATTGATCCCAATTCGTACCGTCTTCTTTAGCAAAGTTTCGAAGGTACTCCCCAAGAGGCCGGTGGCTTCTTTCTGGCACCCGTTCTGTCTGCGGGTGATACGGGCTTGTGCGAAGCTTTTTAATACCAAGAATTTTGCACACGCTTTTGAATAGATTTGACGCGAAATTTGTGCCACTTTCCGTGACCAGTTTTTACGGAATCCCATATCGGGCTATAATTTCCGAAAAGAAAACCTGCGCTACGGTGGACGCTTCTGTGTCCACCAGCGGTTTGCAGGTCATTTATTTTGACACATCGTCTTAATATGTTAATATTTACTTATTTCCACCGGAGTACTGGTGGATTTAGTATGACCCCTTTCAAACAATCTTATGAGACTTGACACTCCACCGTCTATTTGAAACACTCGCCCTTTCGTATTAGTTTTTTCATTTGCAGCACGATTTTTGCGGCGTTTGAGATGAATTTGCGATAATAATTGATAAAACCTAACAGCCCTTGTAGCTCTTTTACATTTCGGAGAACGGGCATGTTCTTAACCAAATCCACCCTTCCCAGGACATTATTTCTTCGTGTTGCCCTAAACTTTTTTCATACACGACTATGTCGTCTAAATATACAAAATAATCTATTTCCTGCAACCTCGTTAATATGCTATGCATAATGCGCTGGAATGTTGCGGGCACGCCCGTTAGGCCGAAAGAAATACGCTTAAATTCGTCGTGGCCTATGCCGGTGCTGAACGCTTTTTTCTCCCTATCTTTTACGTCCACCAGCACCTGATGGTACTTTCTGGGGATGGGAAACCCGGTTT
The DNA here is from genome assembly GCA_020466095.1 of Chlorops oryzae. Classification (NCBI taxonomy): domain Eukaryota; kingdom Metazoa; phylum Arthropoda; class Insecta; order Diptera; family Chloropidae; genus Chlorops; species Chlorops oryzae. The sequence continues at coordinate 68,297,059 of CM035808.1, read as the reverse complement.
TCAATGTTAGCTCATTAAGCTGTCTAAAATCTATTACAAGTCTTCATTTCTTAACAGTGCTGTCGCTTGACTTTTTATGTACTTAAATTATTGGAGAATTCCATGGCGACTTGCTCGGAACTATAATGTCTTGGTTTAGTATTTCTTGAACTTGTTTGTTTATTTCCTCTCTGTGAGCTTCAGGAAGTTGGTATTGCCGTTTGTTAATATGCGCCACCCAGAGCTGAGTACGAATTTCGTGAGTCATTAGGTCTGTATACGTAAGCGGTTCTCCGTTTAACTGGAAGAGATCACTGAATGTCCTCACGATTTTTTCGACCGAACTTCTTTCTTCTTGTGACAGTTTGGGGGTCTAGTTTGAGTACTTTCATTATCTCTGTGGTCCTTTTTTCGGACTTATTATCTGGTTTTTGAGGTAACATTTTTTTATAACCTTTCCAGCTAGTGCAAAGGACTCTAGTCGGTTTAATGACTACCCCGCGATCCTGAGAATTAAGAAAAGGTATACAAGCTATGCCATTGTTTACTCTCGTCAGGCGTTCTCCTATAAGGACGTTATTTTCGATCTCCTGATTATAAACAATTATATCTCCGTTCGCCGCAGCGACATGCACCCTCACTTTCCCTGTTGTACGTGCTGGCATTATTATCTGCTTCACTGTTACTATCAGGTTTGTGCGATAGCTATTTGTAAGAGCGAATCCTATTCTGTCTCCTGTGGGTGAATCGAGTACCAGCTCGCAACGCCTGGTGTCTGTAATAGATCCTTACCCCAAAATATCTCTTCCCAGCAGCCCATTAACTGGAATCCCTGCGGCTTTGTCGACTACGTGTTACTTCATCTCTAGGGGACAAAAGCTATGTTTAATATTGATGGGGACTGGCATCCCCACAAATTTTTTATCCCTTTTCCGTACCTCCATCTCCATCTAAATATCTTTTATGTAACGGCTCGCTATAAATATCTCTATGTCTTCTCGGAATCTGACCACTTTCCCCCCCCTGTTTCTCTTTATTACGTGTTGGTGTGTTTTTTCATTTTGCAAAGTTTTGGCGTTTCCCGCTTGTGCGACTATGGGGCTTATCGTCGCCCAATGGACGGGTTGATTGCACCTCATATACGTATTGCGCCTATCTCTTCGTCGTTCGGCCCCCCTTAGTACCGTACGTTCTTTTATTGGGCCGCGACAGAACCGGTTCTGTTCATGTCCTGCTGTTTGGCAACGTTCGAAAAACAAACTTCTCAACTAATTGAAACGATTGTCCACAGTGTGGCCCTAACGTTTGCAGAACGAGCACTGTAGCTTGTTTAACGTCTGTTCTCCAGCTCGCGGAACGGGCACCCCTTTTCGCCTAATATTGTTGCAATCGTTTGACTCTTCATGCCCATAGGTCTAACACTGTTTAAAATATGGTGTATTCATTCGCTCCTCACAGTTGTCATAGAAATGTCCTTGTTTTTTGCAAAACTTACATGGCTTCTGGGCCGGTTCCTGAGCTCTTGTCGTGTCACCTAGCGTCACCCTTGGATGAATAGATGATTCCTCGTGGCCGATGAATATATGGCGCAACGACTGATCTCTGGGGCCTTTAACGAATGATTTAACTGCAAGCTTTCTGAATAATCTTAAAATTCCTAGATCTCCATAACCGTCTCGATCCACAAGCTCTGTATCGTCAAGCAGGCTCTCTTTTCTCATTCCAAACAGAACCACCGACTCCCCTATTTCCTATTTCACCGTTACCAGTTCCTCCTGTATTTCTTTGATGTCCCTTCTTCTTAAGTAGATATCCTTAACTAATTCGCAAAGTTCATCTTTTCCTGCAAAATGCTTCGACCCCAATCTCTGGTATGCGCCCCCCAACTACCTTTGTTTGGTGATATATTGGACTGCTCTCTCTGTATCCCCTTCTCTCAATTCGTTTTTTAAAAATTAACATCCGCTAATAAATTTGGACACGTCTACGCGCAGTTCTGGGCACGGAGCTCCCAAAAATAGTGGTACAAGCGTTTTCAACAATTTCATTATAGCCGCCCCTCTCATGCCTTCTCTTCTCTCTGGCGGACCAATTGGTGATAATTGATCGTTCGTCCTCGATGGTTGTCTGTTTTCGTTTCTACGTTCGATACTCACCTCCTGTGTTTCCTCTTCTCTTCTCCCGGAAAATATTTTTTCAAAATTCTCTGGCATTGATTTCAGGCCCCTAACGCACGTTGTTACTCCTGACGGGTTTAAGGTGGAGGTGGTGGTGGTGGAACCATAGGGTGTCTATCTCCCCCGCTCTCATTTCCTACTAGGGAAGACGAATGATTTGCCATCACCTCTTCTTCAATATTTGCCAATGTGTTCGTTGGCCTCACCGTCACTGAACTTCCTAGTGCGAGGCTCCTTTTATTTTCTCTTATTATTTAAATTTTTTTACAAGCCGTGTCTAGCACTTCTCTCAGACAAAAGCTTGCTGTTTTAAAATTCGTTATCCTTTCTACTTCCTTTCTGCTCGCACGTAACTGTTCCCTTAAAATACTGAATTCCTATTTGTAACTTTTGACCTCGTTCTGGCTGCGTTCTAAAAGCTGTAACTGTTCTTCTGAAAACCTTTTCCTCAGAGCTTGTCTCAGTTGTTCGTTTTCCTCTTCCAATTCTACTTAACAGTCATCTGATTTCCGCAGTGCGTCCCATAGTCTGTGCTCATGTGCTTTCAAGCTACCGTTACGTTTTTTCAATTTTCCCAGTTCCGGTTTGGAATGTTCACGGTCCTGGCATTCACTCAATTCTGCCAATACCTCAATAAGAACCCGAATTCCTTTAAAACTGATTGTCTACGTCTCTGGCTGTCGCTAAGCCCACTTTTATTCAATTCCAAGAATTCCTTGTTAGTGTCCTTCTGCACAATAAAATCCCAGAACAGGTCTTTTAACTTTACTAAGTCCTCTGAAAAACCTTTTGCTGCTCTAATTAATGAAACTACATAGATCTAACTTTCCTCTATTAAAAAACTCTGTCGTATCTATTAGTCTGTATGTTCTATAGAAAAGAGATCGGACCTCTACTTGTCGCAAAAGTTCATGATCAAAATACGTTTTTTTTTTTGTTTCTAAAAAAACAACAATTTTCACGTGAGAATAGACGAACAATTTTTTTTATTGATAAAAAGATATGTTACAATGATTGATAAAAGAAATCTTTCACTTATTTAATAAAATTGTTTTGAAAAAAACAAGAACCCTAAGAGCTCCTATTCACTTCGTGTGAGATTTTGGCTTTCACTGTGTGCCGAGCATGCATTCATACTTCGCTTTGCGTCTGTCATTTCATGCCCCCTTTTCTAATGGTAATTTTTTCCACGAGTATGGCAGCAAAGAAATCAAAAACTTTCAATGTGGTTGTGAAACTGTTTGACCCCGTGAAAGGTCCAACATTTTGTTCATGTTCTTAGAACGAGTCAACATACGTATACGAGATGGGAGAGGGAAGAAAGACATTCTCTTTCCTTCGAAACGAATACTTTAGTTTACAAAATAATTCACGAACGTTATATATACTTTTTTTTCAAAGCATTGTTTTTACAAAACAATTCAAAGCAATTTTATGATTATTTTTTTTTATTTCTTATTTTTCCTCGCACCTGAAACGGCAGAATTTTTAATACGAGCTTTTGCTAATTTGGTTGATGTTTTCTACCCTTTTACAACCTGCAAGATACCGCATTAGCTTTACTTTCGTTTTTCACACTTTCCATCGTACAGATGTTGTTTTGTTACTACAAGCATAGAAGCTTTTTCAAAGAAAGATCGACAGTTTACGTTAAAACGTCACCTGTTAAAATTGACTTTGTCCAAGTGGCCTCAACCGTCTTTGCCGGTCGACTTACGAATTGAGTTCAATTACAACGGTAAGTGATAACTAAACGTTTCAAATCAGAAAGGTTCCATTTTCAACTGAACTCGTATTTTCGCACATCGTCCTGCAAAAACCTTAAAATGTCGCTCTAGTTACAAGTCTTGAGTCTTAGCTCCTAATCCAATTTCTCCCCCACACAGAGCGAAGAACAAAAACAAGTATATATATTACTCGCGTAATTTTCATCGAACGTTCTAAGAACGAAGAAAACTTACGCAATATATATATCACTCGCGTTAGTTTCAACGAACCTTCTAAGAACGAAGAAAACTTATGAAATAGCCAGCTGCACGATTTATACATATAGAAAATGAGAAAGAAAATAAATAATTTGGATTTTTTTGATTCTTTACGGGTATCCGGCGGAGATACGCCAAATAATTCAGCTCGTAGCGCTTATTTTTTATTGATTGTTGTGCATTATTATATTATATTATATTATTATTTTAAAAATAGCAACCAATGGATAAAATTCCAAGTGCAACATAAATGATAAATGATTGTTAACAAAATGTTTGGTAGTCACCACTCACCATTTTCTTCAGGGTCGCCATGATCCGTATTTCGGGTACCAATTTCTTCTGCTTTTAAAGCCAATTAACAATTGTTGTCTCCGCTTAAGGGATTCGGGAGAATTTATTAATAATTTGTTGCACTTTTAGTTTTTATGCTTCAATTTGGTTTTTATACCCAGCGTAAGCGGGGTATATTAGTTTTGTGCGAATCTTGTAACAGGGAGAACTAAGCTCCGGAGATATAGACATATATATATAGAAATGATCAGGATCAAAAACTGAATCGATTTAGACATGTCCGTCTGTCCGTCCGTCCGTCCGTCTGTCCGTCTGTCCGTCTGTCCGTCCGTCCGTGGTCGGATCTCCTCCGAAACGGCTGGACCAATCAAGTCGAAATTTGGCACACAGGTATATCGGGATCTGAGTATGATCCTAAGTAAAAATGGGAGACATCCGCCCACTGCCACGCCCACAAATGAATATAATGTGTTTTCAGTAAAATGCTTGTAACTTGCGAACCACTCAACACATTCCATTGATATTTGGTGTACTGGTAAACTACGAAAAGGGACATATCCTGGCAAAAAATGGACGCCGCCCTCCGTGAGCCACGCCCACAAATATGCCCACAAATAAGGGCTTATCGTAACTTGTGAAGTAAAAGGCGTAAAAGGTTCAAATTCGCAGCATAGGTTGACCAAGGCTAATGAAAGGTATAGGAAAAAAATGTATATGGCCCGCCCACTTCCACGCCCACAAATGGAGATTTTTCGTAACTTCCGAATTAATAGGCATAGACGCTTCAAATTCGCAACATAGGTTGACCAAGGCAAACGAAAGGTGTAGGGAAAAAATTTAACTGGCCCGCCCGCTGCCACGCCCACAAATGAAGATTTTTCGTAACTTCCGAAGTAAAAGGCGTAGAAGCTTCAAATTCGCAACATAGGTTCACCAAGGCGAATGAAGGGTGTAGGGAAATAATTTATGTGGCCCTCCCACTGCCACGCCCACAAATAGAGAAGAAAAACATAGTGCACTCATAATGTCGGGACGCTGGGTATTTCAAAGTCGGGCTTGACCGACTTTAGCTTTCTTACTTGTTTTTTTTTGTTCTTGGTGGTTGATGATTTCATGTTTTTTGGTTCGATATTCTGCATTTAATTGCTTTGCAAACGAAAATGCCTTGTCTTTCTGATTTTTTTTTCCCACTGTTTCAAAAAACAAGCAAATATTTTTTTCTGATGCTTCGTGCGTTCTTTTTGTTTTTTTTATTTGAATCCTGTTTATACCCAGCGTAAGCGGGGTATATTAGTTTTGTGCAAATCTTGTAACAGGGAGAATTAAGCTCCGGAGATATAGAAAAATATATATAGAAATGATCAGGATCAAAAACTGAATCGATTTAGACATGTCCGTCCGTCCGTCCGTCCGTGGTCGGATCTACTCCGAAACGGCTGAACCAATGAAGTCGAAATTTGGCACACATGTATATCGGAGTCCGAGTATGATCCTAACTAAAAATGAGAAACATCCGCCCACCGCCACGCCCACAAATGAATTTATTGTGTTTTCAATAAAATGCTTGTAGCTTGAGAACCACTCAACACATTCTATTTAAATTTAGTGTGCTGGTAAACTACAAAAAGGGACATCTCCTGGCAAAAATTGGACGCCGCCTTCCTCGAGCCACGCCCACAAATAAGCCCAAAAATAAGGGCTTATCGTAACTTGTGAAGAAAAAGGCGTAGAAGCTTCAAATTCGCAACATAGGTTGACCAAGGCAAATGAAAGGTGTAGGAACAAAAATTTATGTAGCCCGCCCACTGCCACGCCCACAAATAGGGAATTTTCATAACTTCCGAAGTAAAAGGCGTAGAAGCTTCGAATTCGCAACATAGGTTCACCAAGGCGAATGAAGGGTGTAGGAAAAAATTATTTGTGGCCCGCCCACTGCCACGCCCACAAATAAAGATTTTTCGTAACTTCCGAAGTAAAAGGCGTAGAAGCTTCAAATTCGCAACATAGGTTCACCAAGGCGAATGAAAGGTGTAGGAAAACATTTTATGCGGCCCGCCCACTGCCACGCCCACAAATGAAGATTTTTCGTAACTTCCGAAGTAAAAGGCGTAGAAGCTTCAAATTCGCAACATAGGTTCACCAAGGCGAATGAAAGGTGTAGGGAAATAATTTATGTTGCCCTCCCACTGCCACGCCCACAAATAGAGAAGCAAAACATAGTGCGCTCATAATGTCGGGGCGCTGGGTATTTCAAAGTCGGGCTTGACCGACTTTAGCTTTCTTACTTGTTTTCACTTAACTTAGTTTTCTCTTACTTCTAACTTACTTATATATATAAATATACTTGGTTACTGTCTGTTTTTAGACCTCTAAAATTACCACGTACCTGGTACTCTGGATAGGGGATGTCACGTGGATGGTCTCTTTTGGTTGTAGTTGTCGCCCCGTCGCTGGATTTTTCTTCGGTTGGTGCTTATTTCGGTTTCTGAATTTCAATTTTTGGTTTTCCGTTTATCTTATAAAAAATTCAACTTCTTTTTTTTCACTTTAATTCTTTTCGTTTGGCCTTTTCACTAATTCAATAATTTCAAATTTGGTTTTTTTTTTTCTTTTTGTTGTTCGTAGGTTAAGTTTTAGCTTTCCCGATGGGGTTTTTTGTCTCGTTGTATTCGATTAAGTTAAGTTAAGAAAAATTAAAATTAAATTCAAATTTCGCATTTTTTTTGTTTTGTTTGGATTTTCTTTCTTTTTTTCACAGTTTCAATTCGATTTTGTCTTTTTTTTTTTGTTTCTTATTTGATTACATTTGTTTTTTTTTTGTTTCAATTTGATCTTTGTGGTTATTTCTCGTTTGTATGGTTTTAAGATTTGGGTGTTTTTTGTCCTTTAAAATATATTATTTATTTTTTATTTTTATTTTTAAATTTGGATTGTTGTTCAATTTCGTTTGGATTTCGCGGGCGAGTGCATTTGGCGACTTTACTTTAACGACAGGCCTGCTTGAACCGAAAAAAGTCGCTCCAACTCGATTTTCGGAGTAGCACAAAAAGAAGAAGGAGTTGAGTAGTTCGCCGCGCTTTAAAGGTTCGGCTGCGTAGCTGCGGCGGCGAGCACGAACATACTGCCCGCCTTGCGCTTCGCAACCATAGTTCCCTGCTTACCTTTCCCTCTGCAGCAAGAACTCCTGGACCTCTCGCAGCGCTGCCCGCGCCCTCTCTCTGTCGATGGCCTTTAGCGGATATCCGGCGTGACTTCCGCTGGATGAGGAAAGCGTCGAGGGCGAGCGGCGGAAGGGAGAAAGGTGGAAGCGGACTCGAGGTTCCTGCCGAGACAACGCCCCGCGAGCAGTTCCCCTAGTGAGGTGGCGATGACGTGCGGCCCACGGCCCTGCCCGACAGGAGGATGGTGACGGGCGATGGCGGTCTGGGCTCGAGAATCGCTGTCGGGGAAGTGAGGCTGGCCGGCGTTGATGCGTACGCGACCGACGGCGTCACTGTCCCCGTCGTTGAACCCCGGCGGGCGATCGGCGGCGGTGGCCCTCCGGGCTGCGCTCTCTAGAACGGCGGAGTTCAGAGTGGGAGCGACGTCTGGAGCGTCGCCGAGCATATCGTGCCACTCGCGAGTTGGGCTCTCGGGCCTCCCGAGGCTGCCATGGACCGGAGTCATCGGGCGATACGGACCGGGCCTGTTGATGGATGAGAGTGTGATGGCGCTCTCCACAGGCTTTGCAATCTTGTCGCGACAGACACTCTCTCCTCAGATGGCGCGATGAGAGACAGGAGAAGCAGCATTTATTCTGCTGGACTGTGAGCAGGTGCTTTGCCGTGGTCCATCGCCGAAAGCGCCGACAGCGGGCGAGCCCGTGATTGCGGCTCCATTCAAATGAGGGCAATTGAGCGTCCATTACGACGACAAAATCGTCGACCTTCACATTTGGTTGCGGTACTTTCCATTTATCCCTTTTGTGGAGGCTTAAGAGATATTCTGACTTCCAACGTTGGGCGAAGCGATGATGAAGAATCTTCACCTTTTCACAACTCTTAGTGAGCGGAAAGTCTACTTGAGGTTCTTCGGGCCAGGCGGTGACGGAGGCTCCTCGAAGGAAGTGACCGGGCGTCAGTGCCAGCAGGTCTGAAGGATCATCAGACATCGGAGTGAGGGGACGCGAGTTTAACACCCCCTCTATGCGGGCCATCAGGATGGCGAATTCCTCGAATGAGAACTAATGTGGTCCGGCAACTTTCACAAAATGAAGCTTGAAGCTCTTGACCGCTGCTTCCCATAGTTCACCCATGTGAGGCGTGTGGTGCGGGATCATATGCCATTCGAAGCCGTGCAGTGAATATTTCCGTCAGCAGCGTTCGAAAGAGAACTTGCGAATTCAATATCCAGAGCGTTTTTAGCACCAATGAAATTTCGACCGTTGGCGGAAAAAACACGTTTCGGCAGGCCTCGCCGTCCGACGAATCGACCGAACGGGGCTCGGAAGGACATCGTGGATAATTTTGAACATAATTCGAGGTTCACCGCCTTGTTGGCGAAACACACGAAAACGCTGACTTAACCTTTGAGATATGGTGCGGTCCGAAGAGTAGAGGTCTTGATGTCGGATGGTCCGGCAAAATCGACACCGGTATGCGTAAATGGTAGCGACAACGTCGATCTCTCAGCTGGCAGTGCGGCCATCATCCGGGTTCTTAATCGTTGCTTATGGATCGTGCACATATGACACCGGGTGATACAGCTCTTTATTTTCCATTTCAGACGTGCGATGTAGAAGTTTTGTCGAACCATGCGAAATATGAGTTGAGCACCGCCGTGCAGGAGTGTTTTGTGGACGAAATCCAGATAAAGGCGGCAGAACGTTGTATTATGTATTATGATCGGATATCTCTCATCGGGTGTCAGATATGCATGTATCAATCGCCTGTTGACGCGCAAAAGTCCATCGTCATCGAGCATTGGGTTCAGAGGTAATAGTTCGCTCTTTTTCCCAAGAGGCTTTCCTTCGCTCAGGTCCTGATACTCGAGGGGATAGTGAAATGTTTGCGAAAACAAAATTAGACGATTTCGTGCAGCCGTCAACTGGTCTTGTGAAAGTATGAGTGTGGTCGGCCTCGGTGCGAGCTCTCTTCGCGCTTGCTTGTAAAATCGCAGTACAAATCCGAAATGAGTACTTAACTTGTAGGAGAAACAATCCGTGACAGCATTCCATCGAATTCCTAACATTTTTGGATCACTGGCAGATCTGAACTTTAAAAACTCGGCGTCGAGAAGATGCGAAAGGGCGACGTTTTCCAATAACTTTGGATGATTCGCAGTTATTTTCCTCAAGGGAAATCCTGCGGAGCCGAGCGAAGGTATGAGCTGCGCCTTCGCCACACAAGTTTCTTCCAGCGTATGTCCTCCGGCCAGGACATCATCTACATAGGTTTCGTTTCTCAAAATGAAGGCTGCCTGTGGAGCATCTTCAATGGCGTTGCTGGCCAGCTGATGGAGCGTTCAAATGGCTAAAAATGGAGCACAGTTAACGCCAAATGTGACCGTTTTCAGCTCAAAGTCCCGGATCGGCGCAGTATCATTTTTGCGGAATAAGATGCACTGAAATGCCCAATCATCTTCATGCACTCGAATCTGTCGGTATATCTTCTCAATGTCCCCATTGAAGACGAAACGGTAGAGCCGCCAATTGAGCAAAAGGATGACTAGATCTGATTGCAACACCGGTCCCACGTGAAGTATATCATTCGGCGACAGGGAGGAAGAGGTTTTCTGCGACGCGTTGAAAACGACTCGTACCTTGTTGGAGGTGCTCTCAGGCTTCATCACGGCATGGTGCGGTAGATAGAACGAAAAGAAATTATTTTCTCCTATAATCTCAAAATCAGGGCATGGTCTGATATGATCGTATGTGAGATACTCAGACAGCACAGAATTATAGGGGTCGCGCATAAGTGGCTGCTTTGCGAGCCTTCTCTCCAGGCTCCTATACTGCGTCAGCGCTCCAAATCGTGACGAACCCAAGCGAAGAGCGACTTTGGAAAATTCATCCTTAAATGGTAGACGCACGACGTATCTACCATCCGAATTCCAAATGGTGGTTTGAGAGTAAAATTCTTCATAAAATATGTCTTCTCGAACGAAGAACGAGGCGATGCGAGCGTGATGGTGCATTCCTTTTTCGCGATATGGGTGCATTGGCCACCCATGCCAGAAACGTTGCAGATTTTATGAGTCGTTGGCAAATTCAATTGCAGGTGCATTCGTTCGGTTAAGAATGTCCTCTGCGAGCCTTGGTCTAAAAGCGCCCGGACTAGGAATCGCTCTCCATTATGTAGAATTTGCGCGATGGCCGTTGGCAAAAGCACCTGTGTCTGGCTGATGGAGACGTGTGCGTGTGCCTCTGACATGGATGGGATGCTCACGGAGCTCGAGCCCTCTGGTTGCGCATGGAAATGCGGCGGTTGGCTCGTCGGAGACGGGCGCATCTCCGGAGGAGATGTCAAAGAGAGGGTAGAGACTTTCGTGTCCGGTGTTGCAGCCGCGCTCGCAAAATGCAACAAAGTGTGATGTCGTTGTTGTCACTTCGCACAGTTGTGTTGACGGGGGCATTTGGACCGTTGGTGACTGGTGGCGAGAAAATTGAGGCAGCGCTTCGATTTCGTAATAATTTTAAATCGCTCCGCAACTGGCATCTTCAAAAATTGGGCGCATTGGTGTAAGGGATGGTTTTCGTTGCACAAGAGGCATGACCCTGGACTCTGATCCTGAGTGTGGAAAACGTTGGTCGACGAAGTTGACTGGTTTGCAGATAGAACCGGGGCTTTTACCTTCGTGAAGCTCGAAAGGCGTTCGACGACCTCATAGCGGTTGCTGAGAAATTCCTTCATCTGTTTCCAAGTCGGAAGCTCTCGTTTTATTGTGCAAAAAATACAGCTTTTGCACAGGTAGCAGTCTCGGATTGTTGATATACACGGCCGTTGACATGTCGCGAAATGCTGGCCACTCGTTTTATCCTCCGGAAAAATTCGCAACGTGACAAGGGGGCACTCGAATAAAATTAACCTCTGGCGGCATCTCAGCATATTGTTGAGACGACCTTGTGCTGAATAGTGGTGGTTGAGATTGGGAATGCAACCGTAGCATATCTTTCAGCTGTGCTCGAGCGATGACTTGGAGGTCGCAACACTCAATATACGTCACTTGAGCCATAGCGGCAACCTCAGCAGGCCATGCGTCGTGTGAGCGGGCCTCACCATTAGTCTCTTGAGCCCGCTGCCAACAGCCATTAATTTTTTCAACTTTAATCTCGATGAGTGACTCGGTTTGATTCAACGGGTCAGACTGCATGATCATGTTGCAGTAGCTCTTAAGCTGCTGTACCGCATCGTTGAAGTTCAAATCAAAAGACATATCGGTAGCTTTGATGAAGCTGTGTCACAAAATCAGGTGTCGTGCTTCCGGAATAAAGATAAAAAATATTTAATAATATCTCAGCAACTTTAACGAATATACTCGCCCACGCTTAAATTTAATTTTGCCAAACGCAAATGATTGATGTCACTATGGATGTGCTAAGCTTTGTCAGGTGCGGAAAAGATTGGCCGTAGAGCACTATGATGATCGAAGGCATACGAGCACCCTTTAAGTCAGTCGCAAACGAACGTATGTAAACTGCTGCACAAAAAAGAAGAAAATAAATATGCAGCCGTGGCAGCGAATCGTTATTAATTCCTGCGCTGCAATATAAATTTATGTTGACAAGGAAAATCGTAGCAATATAGTGCGACCGATGCCGACCGGAGCGGACTTCCAGTTCCAGACCTTTATTTTCGCAACACCCCCACAAATTCCTGCAACCCCAGATTCAATATTCAAAAATCCAAATGATTTTATAAAATTTATTAAAATCAAATCCAAATCCTACAAAAATTTCAGTAAAGTCAGCGATCCCAATATTTACGAACTTTCAATACCCCAAGAAACAAATTCAAATGACTATTTTCTAATATTTATCCACTGTCGCAGAATTTCATGCAAGCTGCCTAAGCCAATTTCTCATACGCACGGACAGAGCGCAGGCCGCGCGGCGCGTAATCAGTGCACAAGCAGCGTTTGATGTTCGATGCGACGCACAGCGTAGCAACTGCCCAGCACAACAATTGCCCCGTACGAAGTTTGTTTAGATGTACAGCCGCGATTTCTGCTTGCTTTTGGTCATACTGTTGATAGAAAAAACCCAAAGCAAAGGAACGGTTTTTGCTCGTTCGAAGACCAAAGCAAAGCAAGGAAAAAAGAAAAGCCGCAAGGCGTTGATGCTGGCTGTGTTCGTTCGCAAAAAAGGAACGAGAAAATCTAACGCTGCTTGCAGACCCGCTATATGGCTGTTGGTCTGCAATATGCGTTGCCCAAAAAACCACCACCAAACGGGTTGATGTGTGTATGAAGAGACAAGGTGAATCCACACGGCAATATTTGTCACGCGCTGGGACCGTGTTGCCCTTGATTTTGCTCTAGGGCAAATATCGGTTAAGGGAGACACACACGTGGCGGACTTTTTCGACGTTTTTCTATTAATATGGTCCACCTGAACCTCCAGGCTCCTGGCAGGATCGCCAAAATGTATGTTTTTAGACCTCAAAACTTACCACGTATCTGGTACTCTGGATAAGGGATGTCACGTGGATGGTCCCTTTTGGTTGCAGTTGTCGCCCCGTCGCTGGATTTTTCGTCGGTTGGTGTTTATTTCGGTTTCAGAATTTCGAATTTTGGTTTTCCGTTTATCTTATAAAAAATCAACTTCTTTTTTTCCACTTTAATTCTTTTTGTTTGGCTTTCTTTTTGTTTTTCGTAGGTTAAATTTTAGTTTTCCCGATGCGGTTTTTTGTCTCGTTGAATTCGATTAAGTTAAGTTAAGAAAAATTAAAATTAAATTCAAATTTCGGATTTTTTTTTGTTTTGTTTGGATTTTCTTTCTTTTTTTTCACAGTTTGAATTCGAATTTTTATTTTTTGTTTGTTTTTTATTTGATTAAATTTGTTTTTTTGTGTTTTAATTTGATCTTTGTGGTTTTTTCTCGTTTGTATGATTTTAAGATTTGGGTTTTTTTTTTGTCCTTTAAAATATATAATTATTATGTTTTATTTTATTTTTAAATTTGGATTGTTGTTCGATTTCGTTTGGATTTCGCGAGCGAGTGCATTCGGCGACTTCACTATAACGACAGGCCTGGTTGAACCGAAAAAAGTCGCTCGAACTCGAACTTCGGAGTAGCACAAAAAAAGAAGAAGGAGTTGATTAGTTCGCCGCGCTTTAAAGGTTCGGCTGCGTAGCGGCGGCGAACACGAACAGTCACTTTTCCTTTCAATAATTCTGTGTCACTTTTCTCTTTTAATTATTCTTTGTCACTTTTCTCTTTTAAATATTTTTTATCTTACTTTTCCGTTTTTTTCTAAATTACACTTTTCACTTTCGCGAAAACTTAATAGCTCGGGCGCCAAATGTTAAAGTCGTAAACCTGCAAGTGAAACACCTAACACGTTTGCTTCCTTTAATTTATTCCAAGCTCTGGTTTATTTGCGCGGGATTGCTTATTATCTCCTACGCGGTGTTATTACAACTCTCCTTTAAAAATCCAATAATGTAAAAACTTCAACTTACAATTATGCTTAAAATTACTTTGAACTAGGTTCGCTGACGCGAACTCTGCTGCAGTCGCTGCACTGCCCCGCTGCTCTCTTTTCGCTGCGTTTTCTGCCGACGTCTTCGTCTGTCGCACCTTTTCCGCAATCGCTTCGGACGTGCGTTCCAAATCTTCGTTTTCTTGCTTGAATGTTTTATTTGGCTTGCACTCAACTGCTCTAATTTGTTGTTGTCTTCTTGCGTTTTTTATTCTTTCAAATGCTCCATTTTAGGCTTACCCAACGCAGATTCCGAATTAAATATGGAAACTACCTGTCGGACGAAGTTGAAATTAAAGCAGGAGTTCCACAAGGCAGCGTACTCGGACCGTTTTTATATCTAATATACACCGCAGATCTTCCTCTCTATGCAAACAGCCTAGTCTCTATTTTCGCTGATGATACCACCATTGTAAGCACCCACACTGACCGCAAAACGGCTTCTCGGAATTTATCCAAACACCTCAAACTCCTAGAGGAATGGTTAGCGAAATGGCGCATAAAAGTCAATGGGACGAAGTGTATGCAAATCACTTTTGCCTTGAAAAAAGAAACTTGTCCTCAAGTCAGCTTAAATGGCATTCCCATACCTATGGCCAATGAAGTAAAATACTTAGGAATCCACTTAGACAGAAGGCTGACATGATGCTCTCACATAAATTGCAAAAAAACGCATATAAACCTTAAACTGCACCAGCTACAATGGCTACTGAGACGAGGCTCGAAGCTCAGTCTTGACAACAAACTCTTAATTTATAATGCGATAATTAAGCCCATTTGGACTTATGGAATTGAATTGTGGAGCTCTGCTTCACAAACAAACATCGAAAAAATCCAACGCATACAAAACAAAATCCTGAGACAAATAACGAACGCTCATTGGTACGTTAAAAACTCAAATATACACAAAGACCTAAACACTGCAGCAGTCTCAGGTGTCAAAAGAGCACACATCCCTAAATATCTCGCGAAACTACAAATTCATCCTAACCCTCAGGCCAGGAGCCTTACCACCGTCTCTACGAGAACACGACTTAGAGGGAAAACACTGATGAACACTTAACATAAATTCGCTTAGCTTTATTTATAGCGCGTTTCTATATGGTGTTTAACTCTGAGATGTTTAGCTAAACACTTCGAGCGGTTCCACGTATGCGAGGTGTTTAAGTTTGACAGCTGTTTGTTTATTTACAATTGCAAGCAGTGTTGCCATTTGTAGCAAAATCACTTGAAGGGAAAGAGGGACAGAATTATTAAATCCGGCAAAATGTAGGGAATTTGTGGTATATTCTTAAGTATTAAGAGATATTTTGAATATAGTTTATTGTCGATCAATAAAAACGACAAAATAAACGTCTCGTCTCGTGACGTTGGAAGTGGAAAACCCAGAAAAAACTATATCTGAAAGAGTTTAGGAGGATTATAATTTTGACGCGGTTTTTAAATCGATTTCTGTGACATGGCCCATAACCTTATTTTTATTATTTTTGGTAAAAACTATCGTTCAGCATCGATACTCTACCAAGAATCATACAATACAAGATTATGCCTTGCGCATATTATAAATTTTTTTCGAATTTTTCCGTGTGTAAAAAAATTTAGGGAATTTTTGTAGTTTGTAGGGAATTTTTAGTTTTGCTTTTGGCAACATTTTTTTGTTTTTTGTTTTGATTTTCTTTTGACAGTTAGATATGCATGAAATTCCGATACGATAAATCGATTTTTTTCCTATCGATGACAGTGTTTATGAGGTGTTAAAGAGATAAACACTTTGTTATCGCGTTTAAGTTTTGTATGGCAAAACACGAGTTTAACACCTCGTTTAGGGCCCTAAACGCTTAAACGCGAGTTAAACACCATATGGAAATGCACTATTAGTTTGCTAAATCCTTTTGCATTTTTAAGCCAATCAAAAAATTTGTTAACTGCCTATTGCATTTTATGTAGTCCCTTATGTGCTTTTCAGACGTACAACGAAATCTCGGGATTTCAGAACAAAATTGAAATCGCCTGGATTTCAAATGTCAAATTTGTTCGAAAATTTTCTGAAATCTCGAGATTTCGTTGTACGTCTGAAAAGCACATTAGATTTGAAAACTAATTGTTAATTTCTGTTAGGAAAGATACAATTAAAAACAAAAACAAAAATAAAAAAAACTTTAGGCTTTTTTGACTGTCGTTGGTTGTTGCTGCATTCTTTATTCCGATCAGCACAGTGAGTTTACGACATGTGTGTCATGATCACAACAAAGATAAACAAACACTTAAACCAAGTTTTCAAAGGAAAACCACAATAGCCGTAACAAAACCGTACAAAAACCGTTATAAAATTAAGATAGTTCAATTAAAATTTTGACGTAATAAACAAGGAACCAAAATAATTTTCAAAATTGAAATACCATGCTTCTAAAAAAGTACATTGAATCTGGTACTGGAAGCTTAATCTATCAAAAGATGACGATCACATAAGCAAATTCAAAAAATTTCGGAAAGTACTGTGCCATATAATAAGTATTATCTTATCTAAGAGGAATACTTGGTTAGTGCCACAATGAAAATGTCCCCAAAACCAACTAAACACATCAGTTTTGATAAAAAAAAGTAATAAAATAAAAAGTTTTTAAGAAATTTTTTGTTAGAACGCTTTTTCGTGATAAGAAATGTCTTGGTGGAAAAAACTTTTGATTGGACTAATGGTATCACTACCAAGCTACGAAGTCGGAAAAGGAGTCCATAAAAACGAAAGTCGTAAGGTCGTAATCTTAATATAAGAGCAAGCTTTTTGGAAAAAACATTGATTAAATAAGCATTGCTTGGAGTTGAAAACTTATCAGTGTTCATATATTCGTTTTGCAATCTGTTGTTTTTCTGTGTATTGTGACTGCTAATAAATATACAGAAGTATACTTGGAAATAAAAGTTTTTATGGACGAATTTTTTTAGGTAGGCATAAATCCTCCTCCTAACCATCTTCGTGGGTAGCGAATGGTAATAGAGCCACCTTAGGGTGGCTTAAGCTAAGTAACAGGATGGAGTTGGGCGCAGCTGTTTGCTGTGGGTGCCCTGGGTCAGTGCAGCATGGAGTTGCTCCCAACTCGATCCTGTGGCTTCGGATATAAGGTCTCTGTGGACAACGGAGGCGATGATGCACAAAGCTATACCGACGGGGTCCTCCGCGACCCCAGTAGGGCTTCCACCATCGGGCAGGCTAATACGGAGCTTACTTGTCCAATTCCAATCGCTTCAACGGCAATGACCTGAGCTTATTTTCGGAACACCGATTTGATTACATTATTTGATTTTGACGACCCCTTGGCTGACAAGTTTGGTATTCTTTTACCTGATTACGTCGGGCTGACACCCTACAGAAATGGCTTTTAAACTTATGCCAAAATCGTCTCCGCCCCGTTAAAATTTTGTAAATCTCTGGAAGCGCGCGAAATATGTCGCCATTAAGTTGGTGATACAGGAGTGGTTGAGTGCACTCCCACTTCACCTCTGTCTGGCATTGAATGTGAGTGCCCATAAGGCCTCACATCAACCCCAGCATGGACCTCACTGTTTAACATAGGGACCCATGGGACATTAAAGGAGGACTGTACGTCGGATGGAGATAGCGGGCCAGACTGCATGGAAAATTCCGCAAAAAACAAAAACACCCAAAACAAAAGTAGAAGGTAATCTCGGGAGCTAACTACTTCTTCAGTTAGAAACTCGAAAACTCGAGAAAATGGGAGTCTCGAGCTCCACCCTAATAAACTCTTCCTCTACAGGACGCAGCTCATCTGCCAGTACCAGTAGAGTTACTCTACAGCTAGGTTACTCTTCGAGGCCTAGGGAACAACCACCCTCAAAGAAGGTATATTTAGACCGCCGCATGGCTACGGGAATCTCGCAGCCTCTAGACGACATACAAGCGGATATGCTCATACCACAACAGGTGTCGTCCTTGGAGTGGGCTTAGGGTGTTGCCAACAGGGCACTAAGAGAGTCTCAAAACCGGACCTCGCCTCCAAGAGGCAGGGGACTCAGAAAGAGGAACCTCCTCTCACAAAAAGGATTAGGGGACAAGCGGTACAGGCTAGACCGTAATGTCGTTTAAGAGTAAAATTATTCTTAAAAATAACACCGCAATATTCGCATAAAAAATTATTCTTTAAATGCATTGCCCTTTTATGGCGTTTCATACCCGTTTCCGAAGAAAACTCCTTTAAACAAATTTCGCAAGCCTTATTCATTTTGATTGTTAATTTTTTTATTCTAGAAACAAAGGTTACTACTGTATCAATATCTGTTTGACTTCACTTGTAAGACTAAAAGCGTCAATAGAACAAATTTTATTTTTATACCTTCACACGTTTCTTCAAACATCCACACAGTTTCTCATATCCCCGTGATTGAACTGAACTTGAACTTGAAAAGTTTTTGAATAAACATCCAATGAGGCAAGCCTCAACTTGTTCTGTCTAAAAAATCATACCTTATCTTCATCTCAATGACTTCAGTAGCGATAAGTCAACTCTATCTTTAGCCCAATGTTTACATATTGAACTACATATGCTCTCCTACCGCACACATTCTCACCCCCTCACCTCTTCAATGAGGCTCAAGGCGAACCTTCTCATATAAACCACCAAAAATTTCAATGCGAACCTTCTCATATAATATAAACCACCATAAATTTCCAAAGACTTAAATGTGTGTCATTTCATACAAACCTCAAAACATTTCCAAAGACTTAAATGTGTGTCATTTCATACAAACCTCCAAAACTTTCCAAACACTTAAATGTGTGTCATTTCATACAAACCTCCAAAAATTTCGAAAGTCTTAAATATGTGTCTTTTCATACAAACCACCAAAAATTTTCTAAGACTTCAATGTGCGTCTTTTTCCGATTTTCCATACAAAAAAAAAATGCACACCCAGAACGAACATATCCCCCCTACTCAAATAAAATCTATACCTGGATGCTGTTCCAAAAGGTCCATTGATTTTTGTTAATATTTTTATTTTTTGTTTTGCTATCACAATTTTGTGTTTAATAGATAAAATCTATTAATAACACAGGTATACAAGGTTTTGGACCAGAGAAACTGGATAGCGACCCTATAGGAATTTTTCGTGCTGATTCCGAATCTGGTACCCGTTTTTCTCTATCACGTCAAGTTTTTGAGAAATCGTTAAATAACGGTTTTTGACATTTTTACCTATAGTCTATGTCAATAATGAGGTCGTAGACCCTATATGCCTTAACCGATTTCAAAGTTTTTGGTACTCATATGAAAGAGGAATGACAACGCAACATATCCTTTATACACAAATTTGGAATTGATTCAGTAACTTGGAAGCTATAGGGCAAAAAACGCGATGCTGATTTCCAATTTTTAGCGATTTTGTTTAAAAACTTGAAATTCAAATGGTTATAATTTCCGAACCAAGGCTGGTATTCCAGGTCTTAATACTTTGAATGAAAGAACAATCAATTGAAAAAGTTTTGAGCCTAAAACAAAAAAAATCCGTTGCGTCGTTCTAATTTTATGAGGATTTTTGCTGAAAATGACAAAAACGAATTTTTATTTTTGGTATATTCTTCGCTCGTTCATATGTATATTTCAGTTCGAATTGTGTATGTTGGTAAAACTGGCTTAAAACCTATCAGACGATGGTTGCAATTTTAAGGAATATTAAATATGAAGATCATAACTGGAAAATTTGTGGCGACCTTAAGGTATTTTAAAAAATTTTCAAATATGAATTTATTGCTATCAAAAACTCCGTAATTGTTTTAGGTTATTGGATTACTGACAGGAATGCAATCAGGGTTTACAAAACATTGTTGCTTCCTTTGTCTATGGGATAGCCGCGCTACGGAGCATCACTACAAAAAGAAAAATTGGCCGACTCGCTTTCAATATACGCCAGGGCAACAAAGTGTCTCCGCCATTCCACTTGTCGACCCCAACAACATTTTCCTACCTCCTTTACACATCAAGCTGGGTCTATTCAAAAATTTCGTAAAGGCGCTGCAGCGAGATGGACCAGCCTTCCAATATTTGATTAAATTTTTTCCGAAAATTTCCTATGCCAAAATTAAAGAAGGTGTTTTTATTGGACCAGACATCAGAAAAATCATGCGTGATGAACACTTTTCGAAACATCTGTCACCTATAGAAGCAGCTGCTTGGTCATCATTTAAAGACGTTGTGAGAAATTTTTTGGGAAATAAAAAAAGCGACAACTACATAAAAATAGTTGGAGGACTCCTGAAAAATTATCGAAAAATGGGAGTTCGGATGTGACTAAAAATACATTTTCTCCACTCACATTTGGATTTCTTCCCCGAAAACTTGGGCAAAACTAGCGACGAACAAGGAGAGCGCATTCACCAGGACTATTGCTGGTCCCTTATACGCGAAACAGATAGTAAACAATACAAAAGGCTCAGTTCAAAATCTGTTCATTTTTAAAGTTTAAATTGGTTTTAGCTTTAAAGATAGGTTTAAAATAGAATTTAAGTTTTATGTTTTTTAAGCAAGTTTTACCAACATACACAATTCGAACTGAAATATACATATGAACGAGCGAAGAATATACCAAAAATAAAAATTCGTTTTTGTCATTTTCAGCGAAAATCCTCATAAAATTAGAACGACGCAACGGTTTTTTTTTGTTTTAGGCTCAAAACTTTTTCAATTCATTGTTCTTTCATTCAAAGTATTAAGACCTGGAATACCAGCCTTGGTTCGGAAATTATAACCATTTGAATTTCAAGTTTTTAAACAAAATCGCTAAAAATTGGAAATCAGCATCGCGTTTTTTGCCCTATAGCTTCCAAGTTACTGAATCAATTCCAAATTTGTGTATAAAGGATATGTTGCGTTGTCATTCCTCTTTCATATGAGTACCAAAAACTTTGAAATCGGTTAAGGCATATAGGGTCTACGACCTCATTATTGACATAGACTATATGTAAAAATGTCAAAAACCGTTATTTAACGATTTCTCAAAAACTTGACGTGATAGAGAAAAACGGGTACCAGATTCGGAATCAGCACGAAAAATTCCTATAGGGTCGCTATCCAGTTTTTCTGGTCCAAAAGTTGGCCTTTATTTGTAAACTTGTTTAATTACAATACTTTTGTATTTTTAAAATTTTTCATTTAACGTTGTTCCATTTTACGAACTATTGCACTCCAGGCAACTGAAAAATGGCAAAGGCAACTGCTATTTAGCATGCATGTTTTAGCTGCCATATGTAATTCCAATTGGTTTGCCTTGCAAAAAAGTTGCCATACATAATCAGCACCTTAAGTACGAGCTGCCATTTAGGATGGTGAAAATGAAAATCTTTGATTAAACGACAATTGGTATTTAAATATGCTTCGTGAAATTGGCTCTAAGAGAATTGACAGAAGTGTATTCGCCTTGATGTGTTTCAGAACAACTTCACCAAGAAATAAAAAAAAATACCGCAAA
This sequence comes from Chlorops oryzae, assembly GCA_020466095.1. NCBI lineage: Eukaryota > Metazoa > Arthropoda > Insecta > Diptera > Chloropidae > Chlorops > Chlorops oryzae. Next base: position 68,275,465 of record CM035808.1, on the reverse strand, counting down.
AGAATAAGAAGACTTGCAATACCTAAAAGCTTCTTTACCCAAAGGACTATCGTTCAGTTTATGATAACTTGCGTCACGATTGACTTTTTGTAATAAAAGGAACAAAAAAGGAGGATAAATATTAAGCTTACCATAAAGGTTCAAATATTTTTATTATCTTTTTAACCCTGCTTTTGCCTTAAGAAAGTTACACAAAATTTTTTTGGGACCATTTGGTCAACGGTGTATTTTTCATACAAAATATCGAGCCCGTTTTTTGTGAACTTGTTTGCATTGACTGGCATACAAATTATAGAACTTATCGTGCAACGTCTCCGTTTCTATTGAGCTTATTGTCGTTATATTTTACTAGGTGCTGAGTTTCAAGCCGTAGAAAATATTTTCATCAAAAAGTCAATTTCAAAGAAAGTCACTTACGTCAATTTGGCGGTTATGGCTCGATGTATAGGCAACATAAGAATTAGAGCTCTTTACAAAAAGATTCTTATGGCTGAAAGTAAATATATTTCATCAATATCCAGATATTGGCCTCAAAAAAGTTGCATTTTGTACAAAATGATCTGTTACGGGAACGTGGCTAGGTATTTTTCTTTCGACCAGGAATATTAAGGCGCACAGTGTCACGTGAGCAGAAAAAATGCCAAAAATCTAGGTTTGAATTTAAATAATTTTATGAATTTCGATAGATAATGTTCATATTAAGAAAAATCAAAGAGAACTATGTCAATATGTTAAGCCATTGCCCCGCAGCATGCTCTCAAACCTTGAAGTTATGTAAATTGTTGTTTTTGAGTACAAAAACTTCAATATAATTACTTGTGCTTTAATTGCTCTGTATTTGTGAGTTGTGATCCCATCATTTAGTTTAATATGGCAAAATAAAATATAAAGTTAGTACTACGAGGTAGCCTTTTTTTAATTTAAAGCTGGTTTATTATACGTTATATAACAAGTTGAATTAATTTCAAACACAGTTTAATTTTTAAAATTGAATTTCCAAATTTCCCAAATTTCCCTTTTTTAATTTTTATAAAATACACTGCTTAACAAATTTGGAATTTATAAAACGCAAATGAATATTTGTACAATTTTCCTGTAGACCTCGGCCTCCTAAGCAAGAAAAAATTTTTTAATTTTTCTATGGAAGAGTTTTTGAGAACAAAATTTTTGCAATTTTTGTCAGTGCATTTCGTAGGTGCACTTGCTATTTCAAGCATATCTCGGGCCCTGGTCTACCGATTTTAATATATATTCTTTTTTAATTATAGATAATTAAGCTCCTTACAGCTTGAAGCTTGAATGAAGTCTACAATCCCGGAGAGTGGCGTTTATTTATCGATAGCAACAAAGAGAGCTTAAAAGCTGTCCTCCTACACAATGGCAATCAAAAACCGTCTCTTCCTGTCGCATATGCATCGCATTCTAAAGAAACCTACCAAACAATGAAAACGCTCTGAGATCTTATTGAATATGATAAGCATAAATGGAAAATATGCGCTGATCTCAAGGTAGTGGCAATTCTGTGCGGGCTTCAAGGAGGACATACAAAATATTATTGTTTTTTTAGCAAGTGGAATAGTCGCGCTGACCACTTACACTATATTAAAAAAGATTGGCCGTTGCGAACCAACATTATAGTTGGTGAAGACAATATTCAACGCACTGCTCTTGGTGATAAAAATAATGTTATATTACCGCCACTGCATATAAAATAAGGACTTGCTAAGAACTTTATAAAAAAAAATTGGCAAAAAATGGAACACAGGAAGCTTTTGCCCGCTTAAAGGCGGCCTTTTCCTAACTTTCACACGCAAAACTCAGGGAAGGAGTTCTAAATGGTCCAGAAATACGTAAACTTTTACAAGACGACGAGTTCTCAAGTCTTTTGTCACCAGTCGAAACAGCAGCGTGCAGCTCATTCAAACTTGTTGTACACAATTTTTTGGGCAACCACAAAAGTCCAGATTACAAGCAATTAGTATATAACCTACTAAAAAATTATAAGAAAGCCGAAGTACACATGCTGTTGAAAATCCACTTTCTTGATTTGCACTTGGATTTTTTTCCTGAAAACCTAGGAGACGAAAGCGATGAGCATGGCAAACGTTTTCATCAGCAATTAAAGGATATTGAAAATCGCTATAGCGGCCTTTTCGACACATCAATGATTGGGTGATTACGTGTGGTCCCTTGTGCGTGAAAATGATGGTAGTAAATATAAAAGACAAAGCCGAAGCAAGCAATTTTTTTAAATTGTAGAAAAATAATTTTTGAAATAAATGTTGATTTCTTTAACACTTTTGCTTTAGAGCTGATTTTTCAAATGTTTTACAGGAGTTGTACCAATTGGGTAGTTCATGTTGTCTTAAAGTGCGCTGCATTACAGCGGCCCCGGTGTATCGAAGACCGGTAGTCAAATAATCCCAAATCAAGACTGTTTTTATTTTTTTTCAAAATAATGTGTGAAATTTTACTCATAAAATTTTACTTTTTACTTCATAAAATAATCTCGACTCATGGCTCACGGTTCTTGATTGCCATTGTGCAGGAGGACAGCTTTTAAGCTTTCTTTGTTGTGTTATGGACAAACGGTCACTTAAAGTCACTTATGTAATATTCCCTACTGGCATTCATATTAATCACTCAATTAAAGTCACTCACGCGATATTTCCCACAGGCAGTTATGCTATTTTCTTTTACTACTTTCACTTACAAACAATGCTCATTTTTATGATGACTCAAATCAACTTTATTGCTCAAACACAAAAAAGGTCAAAGCAAGAACAATGCACCAAGTGCAGTACATGTGTCATTTGCAATACGCCCCCGGTAGTTGGGAAAATCCAAGTGACCCTTTTCCATTCGACACCGTAGATAAGCAAACGAAAAATAGCAACTAAGAACCATATGTAAAAATGATATAAATATAGATTTTTAGCTCTAAGAATTCAATTCAATGTTCAAACTTGAACCCAGGCGTTCCAGTCGCCTAAGAATAAAATAAGGCGTAGCAACCGCCACCGAAAAAAGACTTTGCCTCTTTCCTTTTTTTCACCAAAAATACTGATGTTCCATAAACATCAATAAAGGACTTTCCGACTGAAAGTCCTGATTAAAAAGGGACATCATATGGCGATCCTGCCATCCTGGACAACTAACTAAAGACCTGCGAAATCCTAAGGCAGAGGACAACACCCAAATCCTTTTGGGATTTACTGGATTTATTGCGGAGTTATTCACGGAAGATTTTAGCATGAACATAACGCTAAAACAGGCTTTAGAAGACAACCCCACCGCTGGACCCAAACCACTCACTGTCGAGGAGTATAAGGCTCGACAACATCAATCCGCAGCTGAGAAGACCAAAGCAAAAGAAGAAAAGTTAACCAGAATACCTATCCAAAAGCGACCTAAGCGACGAGGAGGCGTGAAGAACCGCCTTAGACGAATGAGAGCAGACTTAATAAATCAAGCAACAAGGACCACAGACCCAAAAATCCTTTCGGAAAACTGGAGGTTGGTCAAATTGAGGCCATCTTATACCAAAGGAGTGCTGAACAGCAGCCTGCTGCAAACTAATGAATAGCATAGAGGCGGTAATTCGCTGCTATCACCAATTTGTCCACAGGATGTACTAAATCATTAATATTTAAAATAAAATAAAATAAAATAAAAAGAGGCTCGAAAAAAATTTTTAAATTCTAAAGAAAGTTATAGAGAAAGTAACATACCTAGCATAACGTTTTAATATCGATTGCGCTTTTCCCACAAGCTCGAAAAGAAAAAAATTTTTTTTCCTCTTTCTTTTCACGTTAACATCTTTAAAAATCCCAAATTCAGTCTTGTCATCGTTTCTTACTATTACAACATGTCCTGGCGGAAAAAAGCGCTAAGCGCTATCCTCATAGCAGTATCCGGGTATGAAGTAGGCAAAGATAGCCAAAATAATAGAATAGAAAACCTTGAAGAGAAAATTTATGACAACAACCACATAATCTATAACAAAAGTGAATCAGGAATCAATATTTTGCACGTGGCAGCCATCATTATAATATTATTGGTCATTACTGTCATTTACTCCCTAATAAAAAATCATTTAAAAAATAAGTACAATAGAGTACCTCTTCAGCCAAGAATCTAATCTAGTCTTATCCATAAATGAGCAATTCAGTTTCCTGGGAAGAAGTATTAAACAAACTACAAAAAGTAAAAACAAATTTCGACAAAGCATATAAATGCTTAAACAAAACAAACCTACCTTTAAGAAATACACAGATTAAACACTTACACACACTAATATATACCTACAACACACTAGCTAGTTAAGGTAGAACAATTTACCCTTTCCTAAATTACACTCACCAAATCGAATTCACAAAATATTCATCGTCAATAAAAACTAGACTAACAACCCTTTTTGACCGACTCCAAATCCCACAACGAATACCTACAGGTCTAACAAGCATTCTCAACTTAACACTGCCATCGGTTAGCGATAGCGAAATCTCAGACGTTGAATCAAAAACAGCACATAAAGAAACAACTAACACCATGACGCCCATTGAATTTATAAATATAGCAACAAAACTACTACCTGAATTTGATGGTAAAGCAGAAAACCTGACTCAGTTCATTAACTCGTTAGACCTCCTAAACTCAATTAAAGAGACACATGAAACCATAGCGATTTCATTGATAAAAACGAAATTGTCAAAAAACGCAAGCAGACTGCTATCCAATGAGCTCACTATAGATGACATAAAAAGAACCCTCACTGCTAATGTGAAATATGAGTCCTCTCAAAGTATCTCAGCTAGATTGCTCAGCGTAAAGCAACAAAACAAAAGCGACATTGATTTTGCTAAAGAAATCGAAGCACTCGCTCAACAGCTTGAATGTGCATATATAGCAGACGGTATGTCAAGCGAATTGGCGAAAACATACTCAGCTCAATCGGTTGCCAAGGCCATGAAGACGAATTCAAGGTCGGACGAAGTAAAAATGCTTATGAGGGCAGGCCAGTTCAGTTCAGTTAGCGAAGCAATTACAAAATTCGTTGAACTGAGCTCCGAGAGTTCAGGAGCGTTGCAGATAAACTATATCAATAGAGCCCAATACCCAAATCGAAATAGGGGCCGCGGTAATAGTTATTATCGAGGGAATAATTCCTATCGGGAAAATTATCAAAATCGAAGAAACAATTCTTATCGATATAATTCACAAAATAATAATTATCAAGGAAATAATTACCGAAACAATTCCCATAACAATAACAACAACAGACACGAAAATACTAATGCCGCCAACAGAGGCCGCGGAAATAAGAATGACTATCGCAGAAACTACAATAATAACGGAAATAGTAACGTGAGATATGCGGAGGCATCGGAAAACTCAGATGCCCCCCAGTCTGCCCAACTGGGGAGTGTAGAAAATTAGAAGCATCCCAAATTCTGCACATTAATCTCTACCTTAACAATTACATCAAAATAAAAACATCCCTAAATGATTCAATATCAACATTTCTCTTAGATACCGGTTCAGACATAAGTCTTTTCAAATCACCAATTCTAAATACAATCAACATAAATTCCGGTCATAATATTAATATAAAAGGTATCGGAGACGGGTTTATAAAGACACTGGGATGCACAACCGCAAATTTAAGCATAAATGATATCAAAATATATCATAAGTTTCACATTGTGGATGACTCATTTCCAATACCTTGCGATGGTATAATCGGTTATGATTTTATTAAAAATTACAACTGTGTATTAGACTACCAACGTCTCGGCCCTAGCTGGCTAATAATCAGACCCAGTTGTTTCAAGTCTCAATTCGAAATCGAAATACTGGACGCACATCATGAAAAAACGCTTTCTCTCCCAGCAAGATCAGAAATAATCAGAAAAATTCAAATTAATAGTACAGAAAATGAAGTTTTAATACCAAGCCAGGAACTTAAAGAAGGTATTTTCATAGCAAATACGATAGTAAATACAAAAAATGCTTTTGTCAGAATAATTAATACTACAGAAAATAACGTTTTTATGCAAGCAAAAGACATAAAAAGTGATAAATTGGACAACTACTACGTCGTCAACATAGACAAACAGGAAGATAAACCAGAACGAAAAAATTTAATTTTGAATAAACTAGCAAATAATTGTCCCAATCATCACAAAGAAAAACTCATTAATCTTTGCTCAGACTACACAGATGTATTCGCCCTAGAAAGCGATGCGTGTACTTTTATTAATTTTTATAAACAAAAATTATATTTAAAGGATACAACACCAGTATATATCAAAAATTATAGGACCCCTCATAATCAAAAACCTGAAATAAATAAACATATAGAAAAATTAATTTCAGACGACATAGTTGAACCTTCAATCTCAGAATACAATAGCCCTATCCTTTTAGTTCCCAAGAAATCCTTACCCAACTCTTCAGAAAAAAAATGGAGACTCGTGATTGACTACAGACAAGTGAATAAGAGACTGGCATCCGATAAATATCCCTTACCTAGGATCGATGATATACTTGACCAATTGGGCCGCGCAAAATTTTTTTCTTGTCTAGATTTAATCTCCGGATTTCACCAAATCGAATTAGATGAAAATTCACGCAACATAACATCCTTCTCAACAGAACAAGGTTCGTTCAGATTTAAGAGGTTACCATTCGGACTAAAAATTGCACCAAATTCCTTTCAAAGGATGATGAATATGGCTTTTTCTGGCCTAGGTCCTAGCAAAACATTTATCTATATGGACGATCTCATTGTCATAGGTTGTTCCGAAAATCATATGTTGAGCAACTTAAAGGAAGTTTTTGACATATGCAGGAAAACAAATCTTAAACTACACCCTAAAAAATGTAAATTTTTCGATTCACAAGTCACTTTCCTCGGACATAAATGCACAGATAAGGGTATTTTACCAGACGAATCAAAATATGAAAAAATTCACTCGTTCCCCAAACCTACAAACGCGGATGAAGCTAAAAGATTTATTGCCTTCATAAACTACTATAGAAGATTCATACCAAATTTCACAAATCATTCAATTCATATAACCAAGCTAACTAGAAAAAAAGAACCGTTTATATGGACAACAGAATGCGAAACAGCCTTTCACTATCTAAAAAATTCATTACTCTCACCTCAAAAACTCCAATATCCAAATTTCGATAAGACATTCTGCATAACAACCGATGCAAGCAAAATAGCATGTGGCGCTGTACTTAGCCAAAACCACAACGGCATCCAATTGCCTATTGCTTTCGCATCTAGGTCATTAACAAAAGGAGAAAGTAATAAATCGGTAATAGAACAGGAACTTACAGCCATTCATTGGGCAATCAATTATTTTAAACCATATATTTACGGTAGAAAATTCCTTATAAAGAGCGATCACAAACCACTAACATATTTGTTTGCTATGAAGAATCCTTCCTCAAAGTTAACAAGAATGAGATTAGATCTGGAAGAATTTGACTTTGATATTGAGTACATAAAAGGAACAGACAATTGTGGAGCAGATGCCCTTTCCCGCATTGATTTTGAACAAATAAAGCAGCTCAGGCAAGACAACAATGCAATTGTACAAATTTTAACCAGGTCCAAATCAAAGTCCGTTTCAGCAACAAATGAAAATTATAAAATAAAGGACGAAAAAATTCCTAAACAAAAAATTTATAATGCCATTACCACGAACGAAGTAAGAAAATTACCTAGCCTAAAATTTATTGAAAAAAGGTGCACCAAAAATATAGAAGAATCCTCCAATTTAATTTTATTTCATGGAAAAAGAAAAATATTTGAAATAAATGCTAAAGAGTTCATTGCTAAAGAGAAAATTGCATTAGTGCAATTATTTCTCAAACTTGAAACAGCAGTTGGCAATACGCACTTTAAATGCATCAAAATCGCGATTAATGACAATTTATTTAATTATGTAAACAATGAGGAATTCAAAAATGTAGGCAACAATTTATTAAAAAAGGTAACTATAGCGATAACACCAAAAGCTATTGAAATCACTTCACAAACCCAGAAATTAGAAATTTTGAAAAAATTTCACGATGACCCTGTCTTTGGAGGCCACCCAGGTGTCACTCGACTTTTAACAAAACTCAGACGATTCTATTCATGGAAAGGCATGGCTTCAGACGTGAAGTCCTATGTCAGAAAATGCGAAAAATGTAAACAAAACAAACACGGCAAAAATAATATAGAACCACTGGTTACCACCAAAACACCAGTAAAAGCTTTTGATGTAGTACAGATCGACACCGTAGGACCTCTCCCTAGATCCTTCAACGGCAACGAGTATGCTCTGACTATAATTTGTGACTTATCTAAATTTCTTGTTACAGTAGCTATCCCAAATAAATCTGCAAATACAATAGCGAAAGCAATAGTCGAAAACTGCATATTGGTCCATGGACCCATTCAGCAAATCATCACTGACATGGGCACCGAATATAAAAATCAATTATTCGAAGAAATATGCAAGTTATTGAAAATTGAAAATAAAACATCTACAGCATACCACCATCAAACACTAGGCACCATTGAACGCTCGCACAGAACATTCAATGAGTACATAAGATCATACATATCTACAGACAAATTAGATTGGGATCACTGGCTCAAATATTTCACGTATTGTTAGAATACGACGCCAGCAACCACTCATGGATACACACCATTTGAGTTAGTATACGGAAAGACAGCAGTCCCTTATGATTTCATGTTAACTGGTAAAGTAGATCCGATTTACAATATAGACGATTATAAAGCCGAGCTTAGATTCAAACTTCAGACAGCTCAAAAACGTGCAGGAATTTTGTTGGAAAAAGCTAAAGAAAAAGCAAAAGAAATTTATGACAAAAAAGCAAACCCCCAAATTATAAAGAAAAACGACATGGTTTATCAAAAAAATGACGCCGGCCATAAATTAGACAGCGTCTTTAAAGGTCCATATAAAGTACTCGAAACTGACAGCATGGGCAACTGCACGATCGATATTAATTTAAAAGCTACAACTGTACATAAAAATAGATTAAAATTAACCTAATATGTTAATTGAAACATTTTTTTAATAAAATAAATTTTCAGTAAAATAAATTAATTTTTTGTGTAAATAAACTCATTAAACTTAAATTATCATTTAATAAACGGCCGCTTGTATCTAAGTATTCCTAATAATTACTTTTATATAAGGCATATACCCATACATTATATATTATTATCAAAACTAAAATAAAAATAAAGAAAAAAAAAATCTCTATACTTTCAATTTTTATGAATCGATATGTCAGGAAAGCCAAACAATTAAAAAGGCAACATTGTGAAAAAAGCAATTAAATCGAACTGTAAAGTTTCAAAGACGAAGCGCTTGTTCATCGAGAAGAAAACATGTTGATCATGCAAATTCGTGCATTCGGGTCAGGCTGACACCCCAGGGTACAACGGTAATAGCCGATAGTAGAAGTTGGCTCTAGATTGCAAACTATTCACCATTTTCGGCTACCTTTAGCACTATCGAATTTTAAATCGTTTATTTTCAATTTTATTGCCCTTCATAAGGCAGCACAGAGGCTTTCCTTTGTCTTGGCCAGATTTGGCATCATGCCACTATAGCAAGGCAACCATGAAGTGGTACGAAGACAATAATGTCACTTTGGTACACAGAGAGGCCAATCCACCAAATTGTCTAGAACTCCGACCCATCGAGAGATATTGGGCTCTTGTCAAAAGGAACTTGAAGGAGACAAATAAGAGAGCAGAAAATATTGGAGACTTCCGAAAGAAATGGAACGATGCAGCCAGGAAGATTACATAAACTACTGTACAAGCTGCAATGGCAGCAATACCGGAGAAATTGGAAGAATTTGTACAAAATAAATAAATTGTTTTATTCTTAAATACAGATTTAACAGAAATCAAATGCAGCTTTTAAAACATTTATCATTTTTTTTATTGCATGTTTGGTTTTGGATATATGGGGTTTTTATGAGGAGAACTTTTTTCTGCCGCAGTCCTTAGGAAGGGGCCAAGAACACTTCCTTGGGGGACGCCTGCGTTTATTTCAATGTCTTGTGTTATATGATCCTTATATTTTACCTGAAATAATCTATTTTTTTTTGTAAGACGCAAGTGTTTCATGTGTATTTAGAGGGAGGAGGCTCTTAATTTTGAGAATGAGGCCTTCGTGCCAAACTCTGTCGAAGGCTTGAGCCACATCAAGAAAAACTGCGGAGCAATACTCTTTATATTCAAATGCTTTCCTTATTTCGTTTGTTACACGATTCATCTGCTCAATTGTTCTATGATTTTTTCGAAAACCAAATTGATGAGATGGAATAATATATAATATAATAATAATATATAATAGATTTGAGAGGCATGGAAGGAGGCTTTTCGGTCTATAGGACGATACTTTTGTAACGTCCTTGCCTGGCTTTGGAATCATAGTGATTAATGGGGACATGACATAAGGCACAAATGACATAAGTCACAAAAAAAAAATGACATTAGGCCCAAAAAAATTCCATACAAAATTGGGTTTTATGGCATATGACATAAGGCCCAAAAATTTGGGTTTTATGTCATAAAAATATTTGGGTCTTATTTCATTATGCCATAAGGCCCAAAAAAGAAAAATGACACAAGGCCCAAAATATTAAATGATGAAATTGTGCCTTATGTCATATGACATAAAACCCAAATTTTTGGGCCTTATGTCATTTTTGGAAATTTTAGTTTTAAGAGGCAGTGTGGGTTCATTGATTTTATTAATCTGGATTGGAGATGGGCACGCGGACTACGCGGAAAAAAGGGGTTTAAGCCCTTGGTCAGGGCAAAAGTTGGGGAAAAACTAGATCTTTATGCATGAAAAGCTGTTAAGGTCAATCAATGGGTCAATCGGCGGTCAAAATTACACAAAAAGTTGAATTTAAAAAAACGCGTGCAGAAAGCGGGGGTGCAAAGCGGAGCGAAGCGAGCGAGCAGGGGGCGAAGCCCCGTCATCACAATAGCGTAAAACATTAAGTCTGTGTCCTACATTAAAATTTCTAAAGTTTTTGAGTATTTTCTATTTTATACCCGACAGACGTCGTCAAGTACCAATCGAGATAGACCATATTAAATTTATATGGAAAAGATTAGCGTCACCAGGAAATTTAGACGCAAAATTGCGGAAAGACCGCATTTGCGAAATATCGGCGGTCAAAGTAACACAAAAACTCGAATTTAATATTTTGGGCCTTGTGTCATTTTTTTTTTTTTTGGGCCTTATGTCATATGACATAAGTCCCAAAAATTTTTAAAAATTAAAATTGGGTTTTATGTCATATGACATAAGGCACAATTTCGTCATGAAATTTTTGGGTCTTGTGTCATTTTTTTTTTTTGGGACTTACGTCATTTTTTTTTTTGGGCCTTATGTCATAAAATTTTGGGTTTTATTTTTTGGGCCTTATGTCATTTTTTTTTTGTGACTTATGTCATTTGTGCCTTATGTCATGTCGCCGTGATTAATGATCGTTTCCATGCAGCCGGAAATGTGCAAATTTAATTATTGAGTTGAAAAGCTTTGTGACAAAAATTATAGCAATAAACGGCATCTCTTTAATTATTTTTTGAGTTATCTGATCATGACCTAGTGCCTTTTTCGGGGACAATTCGTGTTTAATGAAATTATGAGAATTTTATTGTAGTGAAGGAGCTTCACCATGAATTGGGGGTGGATTAGGTTGAAACACAAAGCTCAAGTGCTTTGCAAATGTAGCCGCTATTTCTTCGTTACTGCGTGCCCAATTGCCATTGGAGTCTCTAATCGGAGATTCACTCTGTATGGGTGTTTTTAAGGTTTCGTTCGCTTTCCATAACGACAATTTTCCTAACTTATGTGGTGAAAGATTAGAGACATAATTTTGACATTCCTGATCCTTTTCTCTTTGCAGCGTTTTCTCAGCTCTTCTGTGGCTGCCTTTAATCTATGTTTGGCTTCTGGAGACCTATTTTGTTGCCATTCGCGCCTTTTCTTTCGCTTTTCTAATACAAGTCTTTGTATTTCACTATTGGTGGTGAAATCTCTTTTTGTATTTTTATTATATGGTGGAGTTGAATTTACTGCCGCTGACGTTAAAATAGAATTAAGTACGTTTACGGCATCTTTCACGTGATCTTTGCACTCTATGGTGTAGCTTGTGCGTATATGAGTGGCTACATATTTTTTAAATTTGATCCAATTTGTTTTGGAAGACGTTAGTCCGAGGGCTGGCTTGGAGTGAGTGGATGATTCCGAAAGTCGAATATGCACAGGAGAATGATCTGATGAAAGATCAAAGCTAGTCGTGGTTGAAACACTTGACCTATCTACTCCTTTGACAATGGCAAAGTCAATAAGATCTGGAATTTTTCTTTGGTCTGTGGGCCAGTAAGTTGGTTGGGAGGGTGACAAGAAATCGAGCCTAGCACCACTATTAATTAAAGTGTTATATAGCTGTCAACCTTTTGGATTGATCAGCCGTGAGCCCCAGTGGGTATGTTTTGCATTAAAGTCACCTGCAGCTAAAAATCTGTTGCCTAACGAACTAGATAGTTCTTTAAACTGTTGTTCACTTACGGGGTAGCGGGGTGGTGCATAAATAGCTGACAGAGTTAGGTTGCTGCCGTTCGTTTGTAAGCAGATGGATGGTGCTTGCAAGTAGGTTTTAGAGTATGAATTTAAACATAAATGTTTAATTCTACTGCGAATTAATATACTTGTACCACCATGAGCCTTACCATCAGGGTGATTAGTTTTATAGAAGTTGAACCCGGGGATATAAAAATTGTTTTTATCTGTCAGGTGTGTCTCTGAAATGAGCATTACGTCAATTGATTTATCGGAGAGATAGTGCATTAATTCTAATTTGTGCTGGCCTATACCGTTAGCGTTCCATGAACATATATTCAACATACTCATTTTTGGGAGATAAGAATTTGGAGCATTTTGTTTTGCGTCCGGACTAACTCCTGTAGTGTAGTTTGCATTGATGCCATAAATTGTGACATACATTGCGTCAAATTGAAAATCATATTTTCCAAACTAATATTCAGTTGTTTTGGTACATTATGTGCGTTATTTACACCAGATTTTAAAGCATCAGCGTAGGATAAGCTGGGATTGACGGACGGAATTGATTTGGCTTGCGTTTGAGCCGATGAACGAGTTAGAAATACTTGTTTTTGAGAATTACAGGCGGCTTCTTTCTGTAAAACCAAACGATTTTTAAGCTTCTTATAAATAGGGCAGCCCCTGTAATTAGCTGTGTGGTTTCCACCACAATTACTACACTTTTTCAAAATAAGATCGTTGCTACTCTTGTTATTCCAGACGGAAGAGTGATGAAACTCTCCACATATGACGCATACTACGCGTAAGGTGCAGTATGTCTTTGTATGACCATACTCTTGGCAATTTGCGCATTGCACAGGTCCACTACGTTTAAGCGGTTCTACTACTGAAATCATACGGCTAAGAAGATACTGTAAACTATATACAGGGTCATTCTCATTTTTTCTTAATTTTACAGCATCAGGGCAAAGTTCAATTTTAAACATGGGCTGAGGGACTTTCTGTCTATTTATTATATTAATAACATGCTTGACCTGGAAGCCCTTTTCTTCCAAGGCCTGCTTAACTTCAGATGGCTCGATATCTGATTCAAAGCCTTTTATTACGACAGAAATGCCTTTGCTGCTCTTTAGTTGGTAAGTATAAAAACTCTTTTTGCTGTCTTCTAAGTTTTTTAGCGACAATTCTATAATTTCGTTCGTTATAAATTTGGAATTTTGTCTTGTGAATATTCCCACGAGTTAATGGCACGATATGGAAGCTATCTTTGCCTATCAGGCGAATGAGGCTGGCAACGAGGCTATTAGAGCTCCTCTCACGCAACTAAATTGGAGGCGGTTTGAATTCTCTAGTAGGCTGATTTTCGGATGAGTTATCATTCGATTTGTCAGCTAGTGGAGCAAAACGGTTACCCGATAACATATTAGTAGGGGTGGATATGACTTCCGTTTTATTTAGTTTAGCCCTATTAGCGTGTTTTCCAGTTGGACTTCTTTTACGTTTAATTATATTAACGTAGCGATGCATGCCAATCAGCATCGCCTTCTGCTCGATTTGTTCTTTTGACTTATTGTTTGAGTTTATAGATTCTTCGATAGCTGCGTTACCTGAGGTCGACGCGTTTTTTGTTGTTGTATCGCTGGTAATGGATGGTGCTGTAGGATCAGCTAGATTTAAGTTGCCTTTTTTTATGAATTTTGGAACTGTTTCGCCGGTGGAATTGGAACGTTGCCTCTGAAAATGGCTTTTTAACATAGAAAATTGGCTGTTAGCTGCGAACTGTTGAAAACTTTCGTTGTCGCGAAGGAATTGTTTGTTGGGTAGTTGTGAAGCTTGATTTATAGCATCTTCTGTAGCTAAGAACCCATGGTTTGTGTCGACGCTATTTTTTGGAGGTGAACGAGATATTGGCATCACTTGAAACAGCTGCAGCAAACAGTTGTCTCTGTCTATAAAAGTGTTTTTGTAAAGAAACAGGAATGAAATGATTTTGGAATATGTCATACTTAACTTTGAGGAAATTTGGATTTAATTTCCTGAACTCACTGCCCAAAAGCAGGGAATCGGCTGGACAACAATACTCAGCCGTTCGCGAGGAAATACGACTTAACTTGTAGTTTTCTGTCTAATCGGATGCCGGAATTCAAAAGTTTACTGGAGCGCTTAAAACAACACAGCCGAACGCGACAACAGTGTTGCTTCGAGATCATATTGTTTTTGTTTTTTATGATCTTCTGAAGATAATTAAATAGTTTTTGCATAAAAAAAAAATGAAAAAATTGTATAAGCTATTCATTGTTGTGGTACAAAAGCCAACCTCATACTGGTCAATCGGTCGCACACAGGTGGGTAAAAATTTAAAAGTAGCATAACTTCGTCGAAATAAAGGGTAAATGGAATTTTTTTTTCAATTTGCTTAAAATTGATCAAAGTTTTTAACTGCATACTCAGATTTAATATTTAAATGGAATATTTCAAAAAAATTTTGGTATTTTCAAAAAATGATCAAATTTTTTTGAAAAAACAATAATTTTTTGACCAGAACAATAATTTTAACCCCCTTTTATGTAAACCAAAACAAAGTTCAATTGATAAGCTTTCGATATGATTGCAGCCCCACATAAAATTGTATACAAATGCATCCATTTGAGAAACAAATAGCAATCATTCCCTCAAAAGAGCTGTTTTCCCCATAAAACCCTTTTGGGCGACCTCTAAACCCCTTTCAAAATATCTGAAAAAATTCTCAAAATGTTTTTAGGCAAACATCTTTCGAATTCCAACTCAACATTTAAACATTTCAACAAAATAAAAAAATGTCTACGCCCTAATGCCCACGTTTCAAATTTTTTATACCCAGCGTAAGCGGGGTATATTAGTTTTGTGCGAATCTTGTAACAGGGAGAATTAAGCTCCGGAGATATAGACATATATATATCTGTAGTCTTATGGAAGAGTAGCTTAAGTCGACTTAAGCTTAAAATGAGTTATTAATACCACTGAATTCCCTTCAAAGAGACGCCAAATTAGGTAAAACCCTTGTCTCCGTCTCATTCTTCTAGGAAAAGTTATTCAAGAAATAAAGTTCCGTTTGACATGGGAAGGTATATGAAATGTAAAACTTTAAAGCTCTTTTTCTCGAAACAGCATTTTTCGACTTAAGCTACTCTTCCATAAGACCACAGATATATAGAAATGATCAGGATCAAAAATTTAATCGATTTAGACATGTCCGTCTGTCCGTCCGTCCGTCCGTCCGTCTGTCCGTCTGTTCGTGGTCGGATCTCCTCCAAAACAGCTGAGCCAATCAAGTCGAAATTTAGCACACAGGTATATCGGAATCCGAGTATGATCCTAAGTAAAAATGGGAGACATCCGCCCACTGACACGCCCACAAATGAATATATTGTGTTTTCAGTAAAATGCTTGTAACTTGCGAACCACTCAACACATTCCATTGATATTAAGTGTACTGGTAAACTACAAAAAGGGACATATCCCGAAAAAAAATGGACGCTGCCCTCTTTGAGCCACGCCCAAAAATAAGCCCACAAATAAGGGCTTATCGTAACCTGTGAAGTAAAAAGCGTAGAAGCTTTAAATTCGCAACATAGGTTCACCAAGGCGAATGAAAGGTGTAGGCAAAAATTTTAATTGTCCCGCCCACTGCCTCGCCCACAAATGAAGATTTTTCGTAGCTTCCGAAGTAAAAGGCGTAGAAGCTTCAAATTCGCAACATAGGTTCACCAAGGCGAATGAAAGGTGTAGGTAAAAATTTTATGTGGCCCGCCCACTACCACGCCCACAAATGAAGATTTTTCGTAATTTCCGAAGTAAAAGGCGTAGAAGCTTCAAATTCGCAACATAGGTTCACCAAGGCGAATGAAAGGTGTAGGTTAAAATTTTATGTGGCCCGCCCACTACCACGTCCACAAATGAAGATTTTTCGTAACTGCCGAAGTAAAAGGCGTAGAAGCTTCAGATTCGCAACATAGGTTCACCAAGGCGAATGAAAGGTGTAGGGAAATAATTAATTGTTCCCTCCCACTGCCGCGCCCACAAATAGAGAAGCAAAACATAGTGCGCTCATAATGTCGGGACGCTGGGTATTTCAAAGTCGGGCTTGACCGACTTTAGCTTTCTTACTTGTTAATTTCTAATCGGAGGCCTTAATATATGCTCAAATTCTATGTTTCAGTGGGATATCTCAAAAAATGGGGCAGTTTTAAGATTTTTGTGACAAACCCTAGTACTGGAGGTACCCTTAATAATGGATCTATGAAAAATTTTTTTTGGAGAGGATGTTTATGGCTACAAAGGAAGCATAACTGCCGAATTTCGTTCAAGTCCCATTTGAATTTCGGGTGTAGGAAAGAAATTTCGAAAAACGCCCTTCTGCCACGTCCACTTTTCCAATTTTTTTAAATTAAATAACTTGACTTGCAGTATGTTCAACTATCAAATCTCATCAAAATATCTTGAAAAACTTCGATTTTGAGGCAGTTTTTGTGATTTTCGTAACAGACCCTAGTACTGGAGGTACCCCTTGTCCGATCGGGTCCCTTCTCGAACTCGTTTTTACTCATGTACCCGAGAACACGCACACCAAATTTCGTTAAGATAGCTCAACTTCTTCGATAAAAAAACTGTATACAAACAGACAGACAAACGGACAGACAGACGAACAGACGGACGGACATGTCTAAATCGAATCTCCTAGTGACACTGATCATTTCTATATATATTTTGTATGGTCTATCTCGATCTGGGTGTTACACACAACCACACAAACGCAATATACCCTCGATACAGAGTGTCTCGGGTATAAAAGCCGAATGGATTCGATCCGTTGGAATACATAATAGGCACCATTATGTTCCCTGCCGTCACCGCGAGGAGGTGTCCTGGTTACAAAAACAGTAAGAAAGAAAACCTTTACTCAAGTTTATTGTTGGTTTCATGTAGTTAGAGCGAGATTGATCTAAAGACATTCCTATTTTGGGGCCCTACCTTAGCCGGCCCTGAAAATACCTGGTTCTTTAGCAAGGATTTTGTCCGGCCCTGGCAGTGGTTCGGCTTTGAAAATTATTATGACGACATTTGCCATCACTTGTAACATAATTTAAGTCATTCAATGTTTCACTGTTTCCATTTCTTTGACCTACAAATGAAAAGGAAGAAAAACCCTCCCAGAGCCCCTTAATGGGCCGCTCCTAAAAATTGACACGATAGATCTTCCTGAACTTGTTAAATTCGGATTCAGCACAAAAAAATACGTTGCATTCATACCCTTAGGTTTGCTGCTCAGAACTTTTTTTTTTGTGTGGCTGTGTAACTGCGCTCATGTTTACAAACACCTTATTAAATACAAAAAATCAGTTAGCGAAAGTAACGCATAGGAGAATGTAAAGTGTTTGATTGTTTTTATTTATGAAAAACATTTTTGTTGTTTTTTGAATGTTTTAAGTTTTTGTATACATGACGAATTTTCTTACACAATGTGGTATATTGTAGAAAAAAGCAAATATTTATAAATTCTCTTTCCTCTTACTACGGTCAAAAGCCTACAGAAACAAGACAGTTCCTTTTATATTTAAAAATTTTTATCACAAACTTGGCATTTCATTTCGCCCATTTCCAATTTGTTTTTTAAGCTTACAGAACCGTTTTTGATAATGCGGCCCACTCCATTTCTGTCAGAAATGAAACAGAAATGAAAAACTTCATATAAAAAACACTTTAGAAAATTTCTGATTCATTTCTGAAGCGTTTTTTTATATGAAGTTTTTCATTTCTGTCTGAACTGGAGCGAGCCCCTATGATGTAAAAGTCGGGGAATTTTTAAGCCCAAGTTTGTCCTTTTTATACCCAACTATGACTTATCACTATTTGCGAGAAGCAGCTGTGCAGACTGATTAAACGATCTTAATGATATAAACAACCGCCTGCCACAGTAAGCCTCAGATCGTTCGAATATGATCAACATCTTTCAATATGTTAAGACATGTAAAAACATGCTTAAAGACGTTTGAAAATTTTTTCAAGAAAATATTAAGTACAAAATCAATCAATACCAATTCTCGAATTTTAGGGGAAAAAGGTCCAGTACAAACGGCGCAGGCTATTAAAACTTATTGGTATAAACATGCCACATAAGCTGATTGCATATGTAAACAAAACACCAGCGGCATAAGATTTGCCCTTACCCTTGAAAAACTACAGCTTCATCAGCAGAAGTGCAAGTATGCTATGTTCGCTTAGCTTTGAAGCTGGTATATATATATATATATATATATATATATATATTAGGGCGGGTCGATTTGTAGGGGGCGGAAAAAGTCGCAAAGGCACATATGATTTTCGGATTCTATGGGTCAAAATAAGAAACTTTGCCCAAGAAACCATACCTCTAAAATGAATTCTGATGTTCCTCGTTTTAATCGGTAGGTACCCAAATGGGCAAATGTAGAAAAATCGTGTTTTAACCCATTTAAAGCGTTAGGGGTTGCTCCAATCGAGTCCAAATGTATGACGGACCCCCACCAACTTTCGACGGCCGACCCTCCCATGCCAGTGGTGCACCTCCCGAACCCCCCCTTAGGGGCGCCCCCATATAAAAATATCGAAAAAGCACCATTTTTGGCTCTCTACATGACAAAAATTAATTGAAATGGCTATTATTTTTCCGCACAAATGAAGTTTCTAGGAAAAAAAAAGGTTTTTTTTTGTTTGTGGATTTTTATTTTCTCTTTAAAAATTTATGTAATCACAACATACGATAGAAATTAAAGAATTATTGTTTGAAGTGAATGAATGGATGAATGAATGAATGAATGTAATATCACACAATTATTGTTTGAAGTCTTTTTTGGTTTCAACCCTGGGTAATTTCGCACGGCTCTCCAATGTTGCCTCCATAACAGCCTCTACATTTTCCGGTATTACTCGTTTGGCAACGCTAGCTAGCAGTTGAACGTGTTGTTCCGTTCCTTGTATATGTAATGGAATATTCGGATCAGTAAATGGTGAATCATCTTCATTTAAATATTGTTTCAATGTTTCATACGGAATGATTCGCGTGAATGGTGGTTCAAATACGTTATTTATATTATTCAAATCGATCATATTTGTGTACTCGAAGCAATTGAAGTTTATATCTGGTTTTTTATATTCTCTAAGTTCCGATGGGTCTTCAACATTGTCTCGATATCGTAAAATTTTCTTGATAGCAGTGTCGCGCACATTTTTCCTATCATCAAACAACATTGATAGCAAGACATTTTCCGAATGTGCAAAATATGAATTATTTTTAATTACTCGATTGACAACAGTGCGTAAATTCGGCTCTAGAAATTTTGTCCAAGTAATGTACCTGAAAAATAGTACACTACCGTACACGACAGAGCTGTAATACTTGATATTAAAATACATTGGCACATAAACTTTAATTATAAATTCAACCAGAATTCTCAAATTTTTAGGTGGATTTGTCATTGTCACATATAATCGTAATAATCTAGCGGCCTTGGTTAGCCAGCGAGAATGTGCAATTCTCCCTGGTTTGATGTTAGCCAGATCCACAGAAACCACGCCATTAGAAATTGCATGTGCCATGTCGTAAAAGTACTGCGAATCGGTGGAATATTTGTGCTGTTCTGCAACAGGAGGCATATTTTCCAACGCAATTCTCCCAAAGTCGCTCACCACCTGAAAATATATAAAAATTAAATAAATTTAATATGATTTCATCATTCAAAATGTTTGAAAATTGTAATAAATGAGTGACAGCAATGACTTACCGGAAGAGTTTCAGCATTTTCAATTTGCTTGCTTAGTTTCCCGGTTGTCGATGTTGGTCCAGTGGTGGATGATTTATCCAAAACCTCAAACAAATGTCGAAACGGAAGTTCGTTGAAGTGTAGCAGGCAAACAAACCAATGCAATGGTCTTTGTAGCAGAAATTCGAATCTTCGTATAATTCCACCGTGTGTACCAATGTTTGTTGGCTCACCGTCAGTGCATATGCCAATCAATGCATCCAAAGATATGTTTTTATCGTTGAAAAATTCATGCAATTTTGTTGTTTTGTATTCAGCACTTTCCTCTTCCAGTCTTGCGTAACCAATCAATCGAGATTTCGGCTCTCTTAAAATAACAAGGTGAGGTTCTTTTACCATCCTACTATGATACTTGTCAGCAATTTTTTCTCTCGTATAAGTATCATCTTTTCTGCCGTCGAATGAAAACGCCATTAAACTGGAATCATCAAACCTATTGCGGAGCACAATTCGTCTGCATTTCTCTCTTTCTCTACGAACTTTCGATTTATCCATGATGAGAGGTTCGCCATGCTGATCTTTCATGTCAAAATCTTTGAAAAGACTGGTTGCCAGTGCTGACGCTACTCTGTCAGACACACCAAATCTATCACACATCAAGGCAAAGTAAAAGCAATCGTATCTTTCTGTGTATTGTGAACATGTGCTTCTATTCAAAACATCTTCATCACCCGTGGTCGATACGTATGTTGTATCATCGGGATCTTCGTATGTTGGCATTGATGACGGTGCCGCTTGCTCTTCATTTTCCATCAGAAATGCATCAATTGTTAGTCTTCTCTGATTATGTTGATCGTGCATAAACTGTTTGAGGCGTTCTGGAACCAAACCGCATTGACAATGACCTGCCTTCAAATCGCATTTACATGCTCCAATATAAAAAATTTGGTTCAGAGTATCTTTATATCTTAAAAGGTCTCTATTCGTCTTCTTACATTCGGCTTGGTATTTGTTAAGTATTCTATTCAATTTAACACCAACATATTTCTTTGAAATTATGCTCGTATCAAGTTTTTCCCAAATTTCAACCAACCTTTCTACTACGTGATTAGTGAATTGTTTATAGGAAAACTTTTTTTGTGCTGTTTTGGAACGATCGCTTAAGTAAAAATAATATCTCAAGACATCCAGATCGGTTGGTAAATTAAGATCATTCAAATCAGAAGACACACCAAAAACAGCAACATCATGCTTGAGTATATGACTCATTGGATTTTCGATAGCCGATGATGTTGTTGCTATTTCATCTTGCGGGTTCATTGTAAACTAAAGAACATATAAAAAACGGAAAAAAATCCATATTTCAAACACTCATTAAAACATTTCAATAATTTGAAAATGTGATGAAATTAAAAAAATCCCAAGCCAAACAGTATAAACAAAAACAGACGCTTGAATACATATACAAATACACAGACGTGTTGGTTGAACACATGTGCGCATGTACAGAGCGCTACACACAACGTATATGGTATGGCGTTTTCATGTGTATGTGCACATTAGGGTGTATTTGTCGTAAAATTGTTGTAAAATATTAGTTCCATTTATTTTCTTACAATTTATTGACAAAAACACCCTAATGTGCACATACACATGAAAACGCCATACCATATACGTTGTGTGTAGCGCTCTGTACATGCGCACATGTGTTCAACCAACACGTCTGTGTATTTGTATATGTATTCAAGCGTCTGTTTTTGTTTATACTGTTTGGCTTGGGATTTTTTTTTTCTTAGAAACGAACGCATAGATTGAAAAATTAAATAATCACCTTTGAATTTCTTATGTTTGTCACGTAGATGGTTATTTTTCAATAGAGATGGTTATTTGTTCACGTATGATTCAATTTGATCGCGTTGAATAAAAAAAATTTTCACTACAAAGCACAAAACAACGGTTTTTCTGATATACACGTGTGAATGTGTTTTTGCTTGAATTCACCAATACTATACGAAAGTAAAGGTTATATTTCTTTATATAAATCACCTTTGGACTTTATTTTGATATTAGTCCACAAAATAACGTCGTTATAATATATTTTTTTAACACAAAACGTGATTTTATGTTGAAGCAAAAGTTGAACACATATAGCACTAGTCTGAACTCGATGACTTCAATTACAGTACTGAGTTATATATGATTTTATGTTCAAAAGGACACCAACAGAAATATGTGTAAAACATATATGTGTAATACATATATGTATGTATGCGCTGAAGACTCAGCATGGAAGGAGGACAGAAAGAATAAAAGAGGAAAGAAAGAGAGAATGTGTTTATACACAGAGAAACATTTGCATGGTCAGACGCATTAGAGAATAAATACAGTGGTGATATTTGTTGCAATGGACTTATCTTGGCATCGGTGCATCCTACGGTAATGGAATTTATGGGTGACCCCCCCTAATTTTTGGTGTAAAATGCGATGAAACAAGTTGCAAAAGTAAAAAAGTTCATTCAAGGGGGTGAAATCTCCAAAAATGGTGCTTTTTCGATATTTTTATATGGGGCGCCCCCTAAGGGGGGGTTCGGGAGGTGCACCACTGGCATGGGAGGGTCGGCCGTCGAAAGTTGGTGGGGGTCCGTCATACATTTGGACTCGATTGGAGCAACCCCTAACGCTTTAAATGGGTTAAAACACGATTTTTCTACATTTGCCCATTTGGGTACCTACCGATTAAAACGAGGAACATCAGAATTCATTTTAGAGGTATGGTTTCTTGGGCAAAGTTTCTTATTTTGACCCATAGAATCCGAAAATCATATGTGCCTTTGCGACTTTTAAATCGACCCGCCCTTATATATATATATATAATTCTAATGTGCAATGATGCAATTAAAAAGAAATAAAGATTTTTCACTCTTTTTACGATTTTTTTTTTCGGCACTTCCTGCGACACATTTATTTGCTCCACTATTTTGAGACACTTTTTGCTCCACTTTTTCGGCAGATTTTTTTGCTTAACTATTGCTTTAACATACTACTTGTTTCACTTTTTGCTGCATTATTTTCCCTTGGCCTAAAATCGGCTAATCATGCCTTTTTCCTTAAACCAAACAAATTGTTCTCAGAGATACCAAAAAAAAATATTTTCAAAGGGGTGAGTGTATACTTTGTATACACCCGAACCCACCAACCCATTTTTCTACTTCATTTACGACATTTTATGAACAACATATTTTACAGGCCGCGTCGTCGAACTGTGGGGAAGCCTTTTTTCAGCAAACCTAACAGCTATTTCAGAAGATTCTATTTAATTTCATGGTATTTTATTTTGAGCTTCCTTAACAAAAATTTTATGTAAATAAAGCTGAAAGTTCATTAAGAGCAGCGTTGTGCAAGCCCTATTATCTCCATAAGCAAGGATTTCTTGGCATTTGTATTACTGTCACACGGATAGTGTACGATACAAATTCACGTTGGCCTTTTACCTTTGGTTTAAAGTACATATTTCCCTTAAATAATCGTTATCAGCAGATTTTCATGACGGAAACTATTGACTTTTCTTCATTTTTTCGGTTCGTTTCAATTAAGAACGTAATGTTTTTGTAGTTAAAACAAATAATTTGTATCTATCTATTACACTAGTTTACAGAATTTAAAACTTTCGCGAAAGCAGAGACGAAATGATGGTTTTAAGACTAAATTGGGGTCGCTGATCACGAAAATGGCATCCGGTTTTTTCCCGAAAGAATAGTTTTTGAGATATAGGCAAAAAACGTGTTTTTTGGTTACTTAATGAAATTTTGCCAAATAACTCCAAAATGGCTAGTCTAAATAAAATAAAATTTTATCAACATGAAGCAGAAAACTTTCCCCTTTGCAACGATATATCATTTGTTACAATCGGTGTCTCAGTTTTTGAGCTATAGGCATTTGAACTTGAAAAAAGTTGACTTTTTTGGGTTTTTTTTGAATTTTCAAAATTTCATTTTAACTTTTGAGTAAAAAAAAATTTTTTTAAATTTTTTTCGGTAACCAAAAATGATAAACATATATTTAACGTATATAGTAAACAAAATTTCTTCCAAATCGGTTGGCAAATAAAGAAGCTATAAGAGATTTTTAATATTTACTCAAATTTTAGTGCCCTTATATTATATTATGTACAAATTGGATTATTGCTTTCAGTGACGTTGAAGTGGACCGGTTGATTTTAGTACTGCGACGTCTATGAGTAAATTTGGAAAATCTCTTATAACCTTTTTATTTTCCAACCGATTTGAAAGAAAGTTTGTTTAATATATACATTTTTAGTTACCGAAAAAAATTAAAAAAAATTTTTTTCTACTTAAAAGTTAAAATGAAATTCTGAAAATTCAAAAAAAAACCCAAAAAAGTCAACTTTTTCCAAGTTCAAATGCCTATAGCTCAAAGACTAAGACACCGATTGTAACATGTGATATATCGATGCAAAGAAGAAAGCTTTTCTGCTTCATGCTGATAAAATTTTATTTTATTTAGACGAGCCGTTTTGGAGTTATTTGGCAAAATTTCATTAAGTAACCAAAAAACACGTTTTTTGCCAATATCTCAAAAACTATTCTTTGAAAAAAAAACGGATGCCATTTTCGTGATCAGCGACCCTAACTTAGTCTAAAAACCACCATTTCGTCTCTGCTCTTTTTTTTTGTAAACTAGTGTTATCTTTCGGCAAACATATTGACCACGTTTTGGCAAAGTCGTTTGAAATGCTTGGCTTCATAAGGAGAAACTCTAGTGGCTTTACTGATTCTTTGATATTTAAATCGCTCTTTATATGTTTAGTGAGAAGTCGGTTAGATGAATAGATTCTTAGATTATTTACATAAATATTACTCTACTTCGTATGTATAAACAAAAAACAAAAATAATTTTTTCTAAAAAAAAATCCAAAAAAATTTTTTTCTCTAAAGGGTGAGGGTGCACTATGTATACACACGAACGCACAAACGCATTTTTCCACTTTGTTCACGGCATAAATAGTTTAATATGGCCGAATATTTTGCACCCTTCACTCTTGCACGAGCAACATATTTGCCAACAGCGTAGTCAAATCGTGGGAAAGTGCTTTGTCAGCATACCTCACAAACTAATTCGTAATATGCTACATTTTGCAATTGCAATTCAGTTAAGCTTACTTAACATATTCCTGATATAAATAAAACTTAAATTTCAGTTGTAACTTCAAGTTGGATTAACATGCGAAACCTTTTGCTTTTCCATTCTTAATAATTGGCGTATCTCCGCTGTATAAATGTAGAGATATTGGGCGTTAGCCGTCAAATAGATTTTTGAGTTCTGCTGCTCAGCAATTGCGAGACATAAGAAAATAAAACCTGTAGAATATGAAGAAATAAAAACTATAAAATCAAGATATAAATCCTTATACGCGATATATACTTCGCACCTACAATCGCACCTAATGAAAAATCAACAAAAGATTAAAATTCACTTCAGGGAGCCGAAGTTGGTCAAACCCCTTGCTGTTGCTGCATTGATTTTACACTATTAGTAGGTATTTTCAGTACCAGTAAATCAGTAGTGGTAATGCAATTGAAATTTCAGTACCTGGAAGTCAGTACATATGAAATCTCAGTACTCAGTAAAAAGTTACTGGTAATGCAATTTAAATTGCAATATCAGTAAAAAAGTATTTTTTGGAAAGTGCCCATCTATGACGACTGCAGTCTTCTTATCGATTCTTCTGCAGCCCCTAGACTTGGCATAGCCTATAGAAGTCACACAGTTAATACGGAAACCCGGAATTTACTTTGAAGATATCGGGACTACGGAATTAGCTACTGACCACTGGACGTTTGTAGCAAACTACGACGTCATCCCAATGTGGACAGATATCACATTACCGAAAACTGGTCTAGCCATCTTGAAGACACTTTGTGCCAAACCACCCCCTTATGCAACCTGTACGGCACTTATCAATCATTTTGTCACCTATTTTCAGTACACTTGTACAAAAAAAAGACCTTTGACATCAAAATGGTACAAAAGAACGGCTCTTGATATAGCGGGCAGCATGGCAAACGCTTAAGTTAGTTTTTTAGATTCAAATTACGCGGATGGTATGTGAAAACCGATCGAACACGTCAAACAGAATGAAGAGCATTTTTTGAATCCACTCAGAAACCAAGCTTTGGTTATTAATTCTATACTAAACATTATGAAGACAGACGAGAAAGCCACAGCAGCCTAATTTCAGCGAATACAAGACATTAGAGGACACGAACCACCCTCAAAATAAGACAACGCTACTTCAGTGCTCACATCATCTTATTGCGTTAGTCACGCAACTGTCCATGGTCACAACTGCTCTTCAGCGTTCACAATCCGAGCTAATACACACATTCACCCAATCAAACAACGGACATATGAGTCCACTTTTCTTGACACCGCAACAGCAAAGACAGAAATTACAATAAATTAAGGCAGATCTGCCCACTTCAAGATCACTACCGAGAGACATCGTAAAAGTAAACGAGAGCATCATTGCCACCAACCCGAAGTTTATTGACAATCAACGATCATCTCGACCAATACTCAATTTTAACAAGAGAACAACTTGCCACATCCAAAACTAATAGTGACGAATATATGTCCGAATCAGCAGCTATGATATAGTTTGAAACACCTTGCGTTTGATTGTGTGTTCCAGCTCCTGAATTACAAAACAGCAGTAAATTGTGAACTATTTCAAATTTACGATATCATTACATTAACTTCATTGTACCACATAAATACCTGGATTTTCGTGACAGCCACCATGTTGAAACTCTCTGCAGTTATCGGAACCGAAATCTCTTGAATCACCATTGTCGGATCTTGGATCCTTAAGATCGATTTAAAGTGCGTTCTTAAGAATAACATTATTACTCTTCATGGCCACGAGAAGCGGACGAATCAACACACCCTTTTATATGCAACATAAGAAGTGTACCCACAACGTTTAAAGAATCCATATAAATGAAAAAACCGAAGTTAGCCAAAATTACAAATCAAATCGCAGACCTCACGTAACTCCAGCATCAACTTAAAATGTCGGACTTGCCTGCGCAAATTTTGGCTGCAAAAAGGCACAGCTACACTGTGAGCTTTTCAGCTCTGGCAAGTGTGATTCTATTCTTTATACAAAGCATAGTGTCCGTTTTTCGCCGCAGCCGCTTTGGAGGCGAGCCTTTAGCCGAATCAACTTAACGAAATTTTTCTGCTCTCCCGCTCAACTGCTCGACCTCCAGCGACGACGGGACAGTGTTCGATCGGTGGAAACAGAGCGCGCGTCGTCGTCCGCAACAATAAAATTTTGACAAATCGTAAAAATCGTTAAATCGTTAAATCATAAAACCAGAAAACCAAAACAAAAATAAAGAATTTATAAGAACAAAGTGAACTCAAATGTGAATTGAAAATCCCTTACGCCACGAACGCAAAATTGTTTGTTAAAAAGAAAGAAAAAATCATTTGCAATCCTCTAAGTAGCCCAGAAGGCATAGTTTTGCTTATCATTTAAAAAACCCTTTTTGTTTTTCAATAACTGAACCGCGTGGCGAAAAACGTCGAATAAAATCACGAAAAATTTCTTCGGACGAAAGCAGTCCAAAATCGGCCAATCCACAGCAGCAGCAGCAAATTCAGGTACGTTAGCTTTTTGAGTGTTCCTAACACTAACATTTGGCGATCCCGTGCCAGGAGCCTGGAATCGGCTCCGGTGGACCAATCTTGGTAGGAAGTGGGAAGGTGAGCCACGTGCATCACGCCCTGACCTTCATTCGCCCTGGTACAATTTCAAGGGCACGGACTAACGGACAGAGCGCGTGCAGCAGATCACGCAATAGAAGCGTGGACGACCCCCCCATTTCCCCTCGACTACTGCATTTCATATTGCTAGCGTACCCGTTGCCGTTTGGCGTAAACGGTGGTTAAGTGGAGGGCAAATAGAACAAAAAAACCTAGGGGTCTGACGACTAGTTGTCTATTTGTCGGCTTCTCGTTCCCTTGAGTTGAGAACGAAGAGAGAGAGAGAGTAGGCCGACGAGCGAATTGTTTTTTCTTCCTTTTTCGGCTCTCTGAAGGGCTTTACGAAAACGTTTTATTGCTTTACTTGCTCTTTCTGCGTGAGAGTTTCGTTGTGATTTCGATCAAAGAACACCGCGCAATTGTCCAAAGCAAGCGCCCGTGCATGCGAGCTGATACACTTACATATATATATATACATTTACATATATGCATCGTGAAAAGCACACTATTTATTGCGTAGGTCAGCTTCGCCACAGTGTGTCGAAAGGGAGTTCTGAAATTTGTATGCAAGCTTTGCTTCTCAAACAAACAAATTAAATCGAATTTGAAAACAGATGATTTTATGCAAAAGCTATGCGAATAAATGAAAGTATTGAAGTTTGGATCTTGTGGTGATTTTA
Organism: Chlorops oryzae; assembly: GCA_020466095.1. Classification (NCBI taxonomy): domain Eukaryota; kingdom Metazoa; phylum Arthropoda; class Insecta; order Diptera; family Chloropidae; genus Chlorops; species Chlorops oryzae. The sequence continues at coordinate 68,246,578 of CM035808.1, read as the reverse complement.
TTTATTATATTGAATCGATTTGATTTCTCATCATTCAGTTTGGTGTTGCAGGAGGAGTGCGGGGTGTTGCGAAGGTGAAGGTCTATATTTGCAGTGCGCTACGACAGGCATTGACCGAAAATTTGTTCAACCTCGACTCTTACGGAGTCGAAAAAATTACATCGATTGCGAAAAGTGAATTCTAAATTTTTAATGATCACCATGGCATCCAATTGGAATTTCAATTTCGAGCTGGAGGATCTCAAGGGCCTGTGCCTTTATGCAGCTGATTGTGATCCAGTGACTTCGACGGAGTCGCTGTTGGAGCTCGTGACGGATGACATCAAAACCGCTTGGCAACGCGTCCACAATGCCTTCAGTGTAGCTTGTGAAAGAGGTGAATGGGGTGTTGGAGTCGCACGTGCTCGGATAGCTTTGGACGAATGCCAACAACTGCAAGTTATAGCCCGGGCACAACTCAGCAATATGCTATGCGAAAAAAGACATGCTCCTCCAACGCAATCATGTTCTTCACATCAAGAAACTCCGGCCTGGGAAAACTGAATGCTGTCATCAAACGCCGCTGTGAAGTTCTTGAGGGCTATTCCAAATCCACACAATTTAAATCTCCAACGGCAGCCTTCAACCAAATGGATCCTTCAACTACCGAGTATCTTGTTCAAGATCGAACTAAGGAACCGTGTATTCTTTGTAGCGGCAACCATCCTCTGCGTCAATGTGATCAATTTCTCCAGATGTCGGTCGACGAACGGGCTCAAGCTGTTTCGCAGCATAATCTATGTCAAAACTACGAACTAAAAATAAAACGAGTTAAATAATTGTTTAAGAAGCATGAGATGTATTTACCAAAACCGCAAAAAAAAATGTTTGTAGCTATTAAATTTTATATATATTGGTGAGGGTATTATAAAAAAAAAAAAAAAAATAAATATCAGTTATGCAATTAGTAAACTTGTAATGGACTCTTTTCCTTATGCCGGGGTACTTACTCAGCCGAGTGACCAGAATCCAGTTCTCACAATTATTTATAATAGAAGAGCTCACGACGTAGACGTTACAAGTAGATGTTTATTTATAAAAGAGAGAGGTTGCTTCTTTAAGGCACCAAGTTGGCAAGGTTACAAGAGGATCTAATTTACTTTGTTCCCTTATCTTAACTCCTATTCTAAAATACTCTAAATACAGCTAGACCTATTCGTTATGTACCTGGGGCTTAATTCGAAAGGAAAAGAACTACGAAATGTTCACCGTGCGTAACGTTTGCCGGGTGCGAAGTTTGCCGTGTGTGACGTTTGCCGGGTGCGAAGTTTGCCGGGTGCGAAGTTTGCCGTGTGTGACGTTTTCCGGGTACGGTACGTCCTAGCTTGGGTAAACAAACAGCGAAACTAAAACTAACTTTGAGTCGCCCGTGAACCAAAAAAACTACCTGAGCAAAACTAAGTATAGTCGTATGTCACTGCAAAAGGTCGATGAATGCTGTGTACCCGTGCAAAGATGATATAGACCGAGCATTGCACGAGTACTGTCAATGAAAATGTCGAATGTCGATGCAAAAATGTCTATGAATGAGGTGTACACGTGCAAAGAGGATATAGACAGAACAGTGCACGAGTATGGTCAATGAAAATAACGAATGTTGATGCAAAATCTCGACGAATGAGGTGTACACGTGCAAAGAGGATATAGACCGAGCACTGCACGAATACTGTCAGTGAAAATGTCGAATGTCGATGCAAAAATGTCTATGAATGAGGTGTACACGTGCAAAGAGGATATAGACCGAGCATTGCGACATTCTCAAAGAATTTAGCTATGTTTGTGTATATCTCAATGTAATTGTGTGGATTTAATGAGTCTTGGATAAATACTATTTGATTCCGCACAATTGCCAACATCCAGTGGTTTTTCACACATATGGGTAATAACCAATTTTTATTTTCCTCGCATCAATGTTTTTTATAATTGTTTTAAATCGCAACTCAGCTATGCTTTCCGTAGCCTCTACTGCCGCTTTTATTGCTGCGTACGTGAAAAAATTAAAAATGTGCACTTCTCCTGATATAGGATCATGCCTTTTTAATATCCAATCAAAAAAAACATTGATATGAGTATCACCCAGCCACTGGTTGTCAACTAAATCAATATACTCTTTTTTAGTTATCTCCGTTGCTCGTTTTCCGATCATGTAAGAACAAATTTGTTCATTGGCCATTTTTTTTATTTTTTTTATTTTTTTTTATTTTTTATTTTTTATTATTTTTTCTTATTTGATCAGAGCTGAGAAACAATGAAGCAAATTTGTAATAAAAATTTGAATTTGGAAAACTGATTAGATATTCTCACTTGTCGACTTGCGCCTGGATGTATTTGGATCGTTGCCCTTTTAAATTTTTCCCTTCTCCAGGTGCTTCTATAAGAATTAAATAAGTTTTATTATTGTGCAAAGAGTCGCGTCTTTTTTAATACCTTTCTTTTAGTATTCCCTCACTGCTGCGGTGTCAATATCGAATGCTATGCGTTCATGCATTTCGTTTTATATTTCATTTGTTTAATTGAAAGATAACCAAAATGCATTTAATTCATTTCTTAGATATGAGTTTCTGTTTATTGCTTAAGTCGGGTATGTGGTTGGTGATATACGAGGGTCTAAATTAATGTTCTTGACTTTAACGTGTAGCGCATTAAACTCCTGTTGTTTTTTCTGTTTCTTTGTATCGTTTCAGAATTGTTCGAACACTTTCATTCCGCTTAATATTTTGGCTTTCTCTTGCCATTTCCTGTTTTTTTTTCTACTCTTACCGATCTTCTTTTAAAAATAAAATATAATCCTACTATCCTTCCTATAATTATCAATAGAAGTGTGCCACTGATGCCGTATGCTATGTTGCGATGAAAAATCTGCTCCCTTATGTATGGTCTATTTTTAAAACTTTTTACTATTATGTCTTCGAAAATTATTAGTGTGTTATTAAGATTTAACGTTTTATCAGAGTAAAAATATTTCTCTTCCATCATGGTACGAGAATTGAAAAAATTTTCCTTTTTAATTGTGATACTGCAATTCGAAAAAGTTATAAGGGCGTTATTGGTTAATGTTATATTTCTTTTGTCGCAAGTTTGATTTATAGTTACTTTTTTTAGCGTTTTTCACTAATACGGTTCCTTCATCGATATACTTGATAAATGTTTTGTTATTGAAAATGAAATTACAATTATCCTGGATAGCACAATGCTGACTTCCTTTTTAATCCTTTAAAATGGCGTTTTCTTGGAATGAGAAAATATTTCCGTCTATTTCAGTCACTAACTCATCATTTGCCATTATCTCGAAAAATTCCTTATTAGGGACTGGAGTGATTAGGTTGACTTATGTCTGTATAAGGTTTCGGGGGACCTTAATCACAATTTTTAATGAATTTTGTGCGTGGGACAATATCCCGACTCTAAGTAATTTCAATTTAAAGAAATTTATTTTGAATTTGTCTATCTCTTCCGGAGTTAAAATGCTTGGATATATTATACCGCTTTTTGCTGCTGCTACGCTATCCTGAATCGGATTTATTTTGTTTTCGATACTATTTAATTTAAACATTTGATCAATGAACCTTTGGTGGTTTGAGATATTTATATTTTTCGAGTCTATTGTGTTCAAAAATTCTCTGTCCTCGTCTACTGCTACTTTTAGTGCTCCTAGGGTGGCGTTGAAATGATTGTTAATGGCTATCTGCTCGTTAAGGCCCTCTATTGCGTTGTGATCACTTTCTACTACTGTTGTAAGGTGGTCTTCTATTTCCTGTCTATCTTGGTCGTCCATGACCCCGAATAACCATTTGGTTGCTGTGCCTTTTGCGTTTATTAACCCTCTACTTTGGCGTTTATGTTCGTAAGGGGTTATGGACTGCAACTTTAGTCTAATTGTTTTGATTTCGTTTAATAACACTAATTTGTTGTAAATGGTTACTTTATTTATGTAGTCTTCCTTCGAGTTGAGCATGTTTGCAATCTCTTGCGGGTGGATTATGTGCAGAATGGTGTATGCATCCTTTACGATTTCAGTGTTGAACATGTGAATCTCAATAAAGCCTTTTTGTTCGTTAATTAAGGACACCATCAGACTCCCATAAATGGTTGTGATGAAAAAAACGATGACCGGAATTATCTGAAAATGTAGTGCTATTGTTAACCCACTATGCCTGCTTTTATTAATATTTGGTTTGAAGTGGTTTTATATTGTTGACCTTTCAATTTTTTGGTTGCCGTGTGCACCAGTAAGTCGCTTTATGTGAGGTATTAGAATTTCATGGGGAAAAATATATTGGCCTTTGTTGCTCATTGCATTTGCTCGTTGGTTTCTAATTTCATTCACTATTTTTCGCATTATTATTTTTTATAAGCTTTTTGCATTGATCATGCAATCGATGTCAAAGGATTGGTACGTCTAAGAGGTAGGGTAGGGAGTTTAAAACATGGTAGACATTAAAGATGGAGCGAAGGGAAAATTTCAGGATTTTAAGCATCGCTGCATGAAGAAGTCGGGCAAAACATAGTTTCAAACTTATAATTTTTATCTGAACTTTTCGTTTGAATTTCGGTGGTTTTGTTATGGTACATTTCTTGTTTTCCAAGGATTGGACTAATTATTTTTATGTTTTATGGACTATATGTGTTTTAATTTTTCAATAAGTACCACATGTACCAATTCCTGCAAACTTTTTCATACAAATTGCAGGACACCTCCTAATTGATCTTTCTGCCAGCTTCGAGTGAGCGTGGCCGAAAAATTGGGAGTGGCAATCCACTTTTTCTATATTTTTCTAGTATTTGTGGTCAAAAGGAATCCACGTGCTAAATATCAAAATTCTAGCTCCAAAAATGCAAATTTTGGAGTTTCAGTTACAAGGGGGGATGGGTGGTTGTATGTTGCTAATATTTTAAACATTTCTTAATCTTTTCAAAAGTAATATCTATGCCAAATTTTATTGCTCTGGGGCAACTCCTTCTAGTTTTGGCCAAAGAATGTATGAAGACGCGACACTGTGCGTCGGGGTCACCAATATAGCGAATGTCTACTCAAGAGCTAAGGAAGGACGTCAAGATCCTTTAGTCCTTATTTCATCAGGAGATCACAATTCAACTATTTTTATTAGTTCAAAACCGAATAATATTTTTCTTTAAACTTCATTATAAGGAAAACTTTTAATACAGGAAATCTAGAGCTACTAGACAAAAAAAAATTTGAGTTCAAAGTTTTCCGAATGTGGAACTGCCACATATATATGTATATGTCTACGACACTTAGTTCTGGATGTTACAAGATTTGCACAAAATAGTATACCCTGCTTACGCTGGGTACAAAAAGGAAGAAAATGCAAAATTGTACAACGGGCTAATCGACGCGATTAAAGACGCAGAGGAAGTTTTCAAACAGCAGCAACAAAAACAGCAAAAAAATTATATTTTGCTCTCTTCACGAATCTGAATAGTAAAATGGAAGGCCATAGAAAATTAATACCACTTAAAGTCATTGCAACATGGGTCTCGTCCTTTTTACAATTATGTCAAAATAATAAAAAAGAATTTGAAATGACAGAATCAAACTTCAACGTGAAAGAGTACACTAAGGTCATACCATAATTTTCAGGAAAATTAGAAGATGCTCAAAACTTCACCAACTTAATCGAATTATTTAACGCAGAAATTCCAGATAGTAAAAAACCAACTTATTTTTCATTATTCTTCACCGCCAAAACACCAGATAAAGTAAAATAAAACTCGAATTACTTCGTGCAACTGGCATAACAAATTTAATACAAAATTTATAGGCAATGTTTAAGCCCAGAAAAACTGCAAACACTGTATAAGATGAATTATCCAGAGCAACACAAGGCCGAAAACCAAAATAATAATTGACCTAAAATTCCTTTGTAGTATGTATACGCATGAACGCACAAACTCAATTTTGCACTTCATTCACGACATAAATGGTTTCATATAACCCAATTTTTTCCAAGTTGCACTCATTGTACGAGCAACATATTTTGCAGGCAGCGTCGTCGAATCGTAGGAAAGTGTTTAACCAGCATACCCCACAACCTTATTCGTCAGATTCTATATTTTTCAATTGTAATTTATTTATGCTTACGTAACTTATTTTTGATATAAATAAAGCTTGAAGTTAAGTTGGAACTTCAGATTGGATAAACATGCGAAACCTTTTACTTTTACATTTTCAGTAATTGGCCTATCTCCGCCGTATTAACATAGAGATAATGCGCGCTAGCCGGCAAATAGATTTGCTAGTCCTGCTGCTCAGCAATAGCGGGGCATAACAAAAATAAAACCTCTAGAATATAAACAAATAAAAAGGATAAAATCGAAGTATAAATCCTACGCGAAAGATTTATTCAAGGAAAAGAATATAAGCAGGCGCTATCTGGAATTCGCAGAAAATAGGGAATTGGACCCCTTTGGACAGGACCAAAATTAATCAAAAGCCTTTTGTGGGTCAAAAGTTGTACAAAAACTTAAGGCTTTGAGCAAAATGTAAGTGGAATGCGATCGAAATCTCAACAATTTCACTTGGAAGTTTCTTCGCACGAATATGACATAGTTGCCATCTCGGAAATTTGGCTGAATGACTCATTTTCATCTTCATAGTTCGTTGATGATTTCTGGAGGGGGGCTTATTGCTGTGAGAGCTAACTTATGCAGTTATCTTTTGAATGAAGGATTTAATGATACTTTAATCGAACGGCTAGCAGTAAGCAATAACTGTGTAAATAATAATATATTTCATATCATCGTATATTCCACCAAATATTTTAGTAGACCGCTATCGTATGCATATGGAAAATGCATCTTTTTTTACTACAAGAGCAAATGAGAATGATGGAGTTATCTTTGCTGGAGATTTCAATTTGCCACATATATCGTGGAATCTCATCAATAATAAATTATGGCAATCGAATATAAGAGCTGATGCTGATCTTTTAGTTATAATAACATCGTTTTCTAGTGGCCTTTTTCAATATAATTCCATTAAGAATGATAATAGAAGGATCTAAGACTTAGTGTGTGCCTCAAATGAGTTGAACTTGACTTGTGATATACCGCATTCCAAGTATTTAAAAATTGTTTTCATCATAAATAATTTTTAATAAATTTTGAATTTTATGAATTGAATTGTAGTAGCGATACCAATATTCTTGAATATATTTACCGATATGCAGATCGCCAATTATTGAATGAGTTTCTTAATGACATAGAATGGTCACACTTTGATTCTTTTGATCGACTTCCTTAATCTTACGATTTTTATTACATTTAAGAAATGCTACAGCTACCTTTATAACTTTGAAACCTGTAAAACCATATAATAAGCCGCCATTGTTTAATGGAAGATTATGTAATCGAAAAAACTTAAAAAACTAAGCGTTTAAGAAATCGAAGGGATCACAGATAGAAACTGATCGTCCAAGCACTAAAAAAGAAATTTGGTAACCTGCACAAATTCCTATTTAATCAATATCTTTTTAGTGTTGAGAATTAGTTAAGATCAAACCCTAGTTCATTTTTGCATTATATAAATACGAAACGTAATACAAACATTTTCCGACCGTACTTTATTATGGAGAAATTGCATCAAATGATATCGAAAACTCGTGTAATCTATTTGCTGATTTTGTTTTCCAAAAAGTATACGAAAAATCATATCATTGGTACTCATGCAGCTTCGCAAGTGCCTTCGCAACTTTTCCCATCGTAAATTTTTATACAAATTTTGACAGTTGTGTGACAAATTTCTCATTTCCCACAATTTGCGAGGCTGCATGAGTCCCATTATTATATACCGAAAACAACCATATCATCAATTAGTTCTTATATGAAATCAATCAGTAATTTATTTGTTTCAATCGAAGATGTAGCTCTCGTTATTTCTAGCTTGAGCTCTAGTCCTTAAAAAGGTTGTGAAGGTTTTTCGCCAATATTTTTTAAAATATTCTCAGATGCAATTGTACATCCTTTTTTTTCGCCGTTTCTTAAAAGCTACATTTCTTACAGAGTGAAAGCTGTGTACGATTGAGCCCGTTTATAGTTCTGGTAGTCGCCATAATATTTGAAACTTTAGACCTGTGATTAAACAAAGCCCTATAGCTAAGATTTTTGATCATGTTATGAATTCCAAGTTGTTTGACTATGTCAAGCATCTGATATTTTGGTTCCAACATGGACTTATGCCTGGCAGATCGGCGTGTTCAAGCTTATCAATACTTTCAAATTATATTGTAAATTCATTTGAGTCTCATGGGCTAACCGATGTAATATATACTGATTTTGCGAAGGCTTTCGATAAAGTCAATCATCATAAACTATTAGAAAAATTACATTTTTTCGAATTTTGTGATTCATTTTTAAAATTCCTTGAAAGTTTTCTTTGCGATAGAGTATTATTAGTGAAAATTGGATCAGCTGTATCAAACACAGTAATACACGATTGGTAAAGTATATCCCAGGGTACTCATTATGGGCCATTATTTTCTTGATTTTTATAAATGACTTTCCGAGTGCTTAATTTGTTTATTGTGGGCCGTTAAGCTTTATTTAAAAGTTGATTCCGAAACAGATTGTATTAAATTCTTATCTGATCTTGAATCATTAGTATTATGGTTCCGTAGAAATCATCTTTATTCCAATATATTTAAGTAAATGCTATGTAGTGTCCTTCCATAAAAAGTTAAACGCTATACAAAATGTTTATGACATAGATAATCGGGAGCTTTGTCAACCGTTCGAAGTAAAAGATCTCGGAGTCAAATTTGAAAATAAATTACACTAGTTTACAGAATTTAAAACTTTCGCGAGAGGAGAGACGAAATGATGGTTTTAAGACTAAATTGGGGTCGCTGATCACGAAAATGGCATCCGTTTTTTTTCCAAAGAATAGTTTTTGAGATATAGGCAAAAAACGTGTTTTTTGGTTACTTAATTAAATTTTGCCAAATAACTCCAAAATGGCTAGTCTAAATAAAATAAAATTTTATCAGCATGAAGCAGAAAACTTTCCCCTTTGCAACGATATATCATTTGTTACAATCGGTGTCTCAGTTTTTGAGCTATAGGCATTTGAACTTGAAAAAAGTTGACTTTTTTGGGTTTTTTTTGAATTTTCAAAATTTCATTTTAACTTTTGAGTAAAAAAAAATTTTTTTTTAATTTTTTTCGGTAACTAAAAATGATAAACATATATTTAACGTATATAGTAAACAAAATTTCTTCCAAATCGGTTGGCAAATAAAGAAGCTATAAAGATTTTCCAAATTTACTCAAATTTTAGTGCCCTTATATTAGTGGTATTCAAGCAACAGTGCAAACGCAGTGTGCAATATTTGCACTTGTCAAATTGCGTACAAAAAAAGCAGTGCCAATATTGCACACTGCGATTTGCACTGTTGCTTGAATACCACTATTATGTACAAATTGGATTATTGCTTTCAGTGACGTTGAAGTGGACCGGTTGATTTTAGTACTGCGACGTCTATGAGTAAATTTGGAAAATCTCTTATAACTTCTTTATTTTCCAACCGATTTGGAAGACAGTTTGTTAAATATATACGTTAAACATATGTTTATCATTTTTAGTTACCGAAAAAAATTTAAAAAAATTTTTTTCTACTTAAAAGTTAAAATGAAATTCTGAAAATTAAAAAAAAACCCAAAAAAGTCAACTTTTTCCAAGTTCAAATGCCTATAGCTCAAAAACTAAGACACCGATTGTAACAAATGATATATCGATGCAAAGGGGAAAGTTTTCTGCTTCATGCTGATAAAATTTTATTTTATTTAGACTAGCCATTTTGGAGTTATTTGGCAAAATTTCATTAAGTAACCAAAAAACACGTTTTTTGCCAATATCTCAAAAACTATTCTTTGGAAAAAAAAAACGGATTCTATTTTCGTGATCAGCGACCCTAATTTAGTCTAAAAACCACCATTTCGTCTCTGCTCTTTTTTTTTGTAAACTAGTGTTATCGAAACATATTTTTTATAATAAAACGTTTATGAAACAAATAGGACCAAAATGTATGAAAAATTAATTGTTTTAAGACTATTTAGAAGTTTTTGAAAAAACTCAAATTTTAACCATGCAACAGAAATTTTATTTTGAAAGCGAATAAATCGAAATGATTCATAGATTGAAAATAATTCTTAATTTTGTATGTGTTAGTTATGCACATTACTGATTTGAAGCTTCAGAATGGATTTTTAATGCGAAAACCTTTGCTTTTCTATTCTACTTAATCGGGGCTCCTTTCGCCGTCTAAATATGACGAGGAAAAAAATTGCGTTATGTGCTGTCTCAATATTTGTATCTCCTCTGTATAAATCTAAGAAATAACTGCACAAACAAAAGAAAAATAAAAAATAAATCTTTGCATTTAAAGGACACAAAAAAATAATAAATTATTCAGTATAAACTGCATATGACTAAATTTTTGTATAGTTCCTCAAAAGTTATTTCAGAAAATCTACATACCAATCCATGTGGAGTCCCAGTCACAGCTGCCTCCAAAATATCCCAAAAATCCGCCAAGTCCAGCCATTATTGTGAAAGTGGAAAGCCCTCTGGCGTGATCCTCTGAAAAATACTATATATAAATGACGAAAAAGGAGAAAATATTGCTTGTTACCCGGAATGCAAATATCCAGAAGGAAAGCCCTTGAAGGACTTTGGCATGCATCTGCATTAAAATCTAGGAGTACTGTTCCAAAAATTGTAAAAAATATTCCAAAAGAAGGGCTATCTTTGACAGGAGTGCCGTTGAAGGGTTCGCTAGGGGTTGATGATAGTGTTTCGTTTCCAATATCTGCATGTACAATAGGTCCGATTGGTTTTTTTTCATCGCCCAAAAAATAGCCCAAAGCTTCCCCATTTGGTACTAATAGGAGACCTTATAAAAAAACTGGTTGTGTACTTGGATGTACTCACGAAAGAAGGATTTTTCAAACCATTCAACTGTTTGGAAATTTATTCTCAACTTACCAAGTATGATTCCAACGGAGAACAAAAGAATGAAGGGTCTCCTTCTTCCCATATTAAGCTTGCACCTATCGCTCATTGAACCAAAAACTGGACATAAAAAAAAACCAATAAAGGCCGATATAGCCCAAACTAATGTCATATGTTGATGATCAACTCCGATTTGCAATAGGATGGGCGAAACAAATGAAGTTTCAGCAGCGTACGAGAACTCGATGCCCATCACAGCTGAGGATATACGAAGTAGTTCCGATCGCGTTTTCATCCTGTGTAAAAATAAGATATTCACGTTAATTATAAATCCAATGCAAATTTAATTTGTAGTAAAAAAGTGGCGTTGGAAAGAAAAGAAAAAGAATAAAAAAAAATAAAAATTAATTTAAAAAAATGAAATAATAGACAACGAACGTTTCCAAAGACTTCCGTTACGTTTCAAAAACGATGCGTTGAAAAATAAAAAAAAGGAACGCGAGCAGCATCTTCGTTTTGGTTTGAAAAATCTACCAAGTAATTCAAAAATAATATTTTAAATATCTATAATAAATGGGTATATATAACACAGTGCGTATCAATCTCAGAGCGTGATTGAAAGGATCCACTGTTGAGGCCATTGGGTTTGATGGATATTGACGTTAGGAATGTATTATTGTGAGTGATATTATTGTACAGAGTTCCAGACAAATATGGGCTGCATCGAATTACAAGTAAGGGAAAAATAGATATCGGAACCAACAGGATTGCTTTTCAGAACCAAACCAAAAAAATTCCAAGTAAACAAACAAGTACTTAGTCGACGCAAAAATAATGATAAAAGTTTATGCTTTGATTAAGGGTCAACACCGCATGTTTGTTGTTCGGAGGAAAAATTTTCACACTCAGAGAAAGTGAAATCTGAAAACCTGATTACGGCTCCATTGAAAAAGAGGGTCATGGCATTGTAAAATTCAAAAGTGGTAATTAAAATTTCACGAAATAAACAAATCTTTTTAAGTGCCACAGCTAAGAAAAAATCGTTTGTCGGTATTTAATATGACGAACACGGGGTTTTTTTTTGTAACCGTTTTGTTATTTATTGGATCACTCCTCTAAGATAGGAGTCTTACAATAAAATTTTAAATCTTACACCTAATTTGACAATATTACAAATCGCAAAGCATTTTCTTAATTGAAAAGTTTATGACTTAGTAATTAGTTCATTGCGGGCCGCTGATACCGAAAACTAGGCTTTGCTGATGTATAAAAAAACACGTGTAATACTGACGGTGCGCAAACGAAGATTTTAAGCAGCTAGGCTGTGCGTGGATTGCAAGGGTGCGTGGAGTTCACCCCCCGAGTACACGATACGCTAGGAAAGCTGAGTTTCTGAATATGCGTGGATTGCAAGGGTGCATGGAGTGCACCCACCGAGATGACGATCAGCTAGGAAATCTGAGTTCATGGATTGCACCTGCTGTTGAAGAACGATTAAGAAGTGCTGGCCGGTCATTTCTTTTTAATCTCGAAGAGTACTATGCGTTCGATAATCCACGGGCAAGTGGATTTACATGTCTGCGCAATTTATTGAAGTATTTCTCTTTGGTATTGGTGAACTCTGTTATAACCAGTTCTACGTTGAGCTCTTTATGGATTCAAAACAAACCAAGGAGCTCCTGTTATACTCCTTAGAATCTTGAACTGTGTTTTTTGCAGAATTTCTATATTCGAAGAGCTGGCATTTCCATACAATTGTAAACCATACGTCCATATTGGTTTTATAACTTGGTTGTATAGAAGAATTTTATATTCAAGCTTTAGAGGAAAACGGCTGTTTATTACCCAGTGCAGGCTGTTGGCTTTAAGTTTCAGTTGGGTTCTTTTGGCTTCAATATTCTTACGCCATGTCAGTCTTTTGTCGAAATGAATACCGTGATATGTGACTTTCTTACATTGTGGATTGCGAACATTATTAAGGAAAATGTCTGGAGAAGCTTTTCTATTGAGCGTGAGATTAATGTGTTGACATTTAGGCTCATTAATTTTGATTCGCCATTTAGATAACTAGCTTTGGTTTTCGCTCAAGTGATCTTGGAGCTGAGAAGTTGCGATACTTATGTTCTTGTGCCGACTTAGTACCGCTGTGTCATCAGCAAATGTTGAAATCAATATTCTATCGTTATTTGGAATATCTGCTGTGTATACAAGGTAAAGAAAAGGTACAACAATACTCCCTTGGGGGACTCCCATGTTTATTTGATAGGTTTTTGTAATAAATGAGTTATGTCTTACTTGATACGTTCTATGTTTTAAGTATGACTCAAAGATCGCGTGAAAATTAAAGGGAAGTAATCTTCTGATTTTGTATAACAGTCCGTCATGCCAAACTTTATCGAACGCTTGTTGCACATCAAGGAATACTGCAGAGCAGTACTCCCGATTTTCATAGGCAAGTCTTATTTCATTTGTAATTCAATTTACCTGTTCAATAGTACCGTGTTGTTTTCTAAACCCGAATTGATGTGGAGGGATAATGTTCTGCTCTTGCAGATAAGGTGTTAATTTAGCTATGAGTAACTTTTCGAATAACTTTGAGAGACAAGGCAGGAGGCTAATTGGTCTATAAGAGGATGTTTGGGTAGGATCTTTTCCTGGCTTAGGCACCATTTTAATAACCGACCGTTTCCAATCTTTTGGGAAGAAGCGGAATTCAATAATTGCATTAAATAAGGCTGTTAAAAACTGTACTGCTACGGATGGTATATTTTTTAACATTTTTGGAGTGACAAGATCACGTCCCGGGGCTTTTTTGCAGACAAGTTCATTTTTTATGATACTGGCAATTTCTCTTGATTTGATTTGTATGGAAATTCGACGAGTGTTTTAGGACAAAGCTGTGAAAATATGGTCAGCATTGCTCGGATTCGGTTGGAATACTTTATTGAGGTGTAAAGCGAAAACCATAGCTTCCTCTTCATCTAAGCGCGCCCATCCACTTTTGAGACACCGAACGGGTGATTCACTCTGTACTGGAGCCTTCATAGAGCGGCTTGCCAACTACAAGGAACTACGATTTGAGCCTCTGGGCGTAAGGTTCTCGACAAAGTTGCGGGTTTTAGATTCTTTCGCCCTATTTAAACTGGCTCTTAGCTTTTTTTCTACTTCTTTTAGCTTGTTTTTGGCCAACATAGAACGTACCCGCTGCCATTCGCGCCTAGGTCTTCGTTTTTCTGCGACGAGGTTTTCGATTTCCCTATAATATAAGGCTTTTTTTATATTTAGTATGAGTAGTCGATTTTTGCGCTACTGATGTCAAATAGGAGTTAAAAACAGTTACGGCATCGTCAATATGATCAATGCATTCAATTTTATAGTTAGTGTGAATATGCGCACTTATGTGCTTTTTGTATTTTAACCAATTTGTGCCTGTATCTGTTAAGCTGGATGGGCGTTCTAGTGATTCCGGATATTTGTTAAAAACGAATACAACTGGGGAATGATCTGAGGAGAGGTGGGATGCTGCTTTTGGAAAAATAAGCTCTCTTACAATTCCTTTAGTTATTCCGATATCTAAGAGGTCTGGAATTTTTTGGAGAACTGTTGGCCAATAATAAGGCTGTTTGGGAGATACAAAGTCTTGAGAATTATTTTTATTGACAATTGCCTTGTATAATGGCTGACTCTTAGGATTGCACGTTCTGGAACCCCAGAAAGGTGCTTTGCATTATAGTCTCCTGCTGCTAGGAACTTATCACCTAATGTCTTAAAGAAGTTTAAGAATATTTTTTCGGTTATGCTAAAACGAGTTGGGCAATAAATCGCCGATAAAACCAGATTTTCTCACTATTACGCAAAGCGTTGTTGCCTGAAAGAAATCATAACTGCACGAGTCTAGAATAAAATGTTGTATTCTGCTACGAATAAGTATACCCGTGCCTCCATGCGCCTTGCCATCTGGGTGGTTGGTTTGAAAATATATCTACCCGGGGATTGAGAAGAAGTTTTTGTTTGTTAAATGTGTTTCAGAGAGAAACATAACGTCAACTTCTTCATGATTAAGAAAATTCTGAATTTCTAGCTTATGCTTGGGTTACCCGTTCGAATTCCAGGCACAAATTCCAGGAAATTCATATTTGAGCCAAAAGTGCTGTCATTAAATGTGTTTGCATTTGCACAATTCTGTCGAGTGAGCTTTGCATTGTTTGCATAAATTGGGACAAACTTTGAGTTAGAGTAGATATCATTATCTCAAAACAACTGTTATTGTTAGTAGGAGCACTTAAAGAGGTCGCGGGTTTTAGTGCATATGCACAAGAAACTCCTGGAGTTACAGGGTTCAAATGAAGGTTGTGAGAGGATAATGGTACCGAAACAGTAATATTTTTGTAGGATTACGAGATGATTCTTTTTTAATATTGATTCGTTTTTTCAGATCTTGATAAACTAGACAACCTCTGAAATTTGCTGAATGATTTCCATCGCAGTTACTACATTTAAGTAATTTGCGATATTTTTTTGATTTTTAATATCAGACTGAGCTGTGATGAAGCTCGCCACATATTACACACAATGCGCAATGTACAATACGATTTTGTGCGTCCAAATTCTTGGCAGTGGGCACATTGTATGGAACCATTTCTTTTATGTGTCTCTTCTACCGTTATTGTACGATACAACAGGAATTGCAAACTGTATATCGGATGGATTTCGTTTTTTTAAGCTTTAAATTGTCCGGCAACAGATCAACTTTAAACATAGGCTTAGGAATTTTAGCTTTTTTAAATATATTTATAACTGATCTTGCGTGAAAACTATTCTCTTCTAGCGCACTCTTTATTTCGTTTGTGTCAACATTTGCTTCAATACCTTTGATCACGACTGTTATACCTTTGATGCTCTTCAGCTGGTATGTGTTAAAATTTTTATTCGCTCCTTCAAACTCTTTTACAACTTTTCGGTAACTATCTTGCGTGTTTGTTTGAATTTTAGTTTCATGGATATTACCCCTAGTTAAGAGAACTACGTAAAAGTTGCTATTGCCTAATAAATTGGCTAATTTGGCAACAAGTGCATTTCAGCTCCGCTCGCGCAAATAGATTGGGGGCGGTTTAAATACTTTTTTGGTTGATTTTCTGTTGAATTTTCATCAGAAATTGCAGCAAGTGGAGCGAACCGATTACCAATTAGTGTTTCTTGAGAAGCAGGAGCTTTCATTTTATTAAGTTTGGCCCTGTTGTCATTTTTTCCGGAAGGGCTTCTTTTCCTCTTCGTAATGTTAATATAACGGTGCATACCGATTAGCACCGCCTGCTGCTTGTTTTGCTCTTTATTCATTTCAGCAACAATTGGACTTTGTTTGGACGAATTAAGTTCAATTACATCTCTAGGAAGAGCGTCCAAAGGGGAATTCGGTAAAATACTCTTAGGTGTGTTGTTAGGGCTATTTTTCTTAACGCTTAGAGAAATTATTCCACTAGTAGAGTCCGATCTCTTTCTTTCGAACTGGATTTTTATATTTTTGAATTCGCTTATACCTGGCTGATCACATGTAGACTGGTCCAGATTGTCACCATATTGTGTAATTTCCCTACTGGGAATTAGTAAATTTTCCCTACCGGGATGTTGGTTAAGCCGAGCTTTTAACTGGTTCGTGTCGCAGCTATTTGATGGTGGACTGTGTCCGATTGGCATCACGTTCGGGCAGCGCAGCTAGCTGCTGCAGCAGCTGCAGAGAACGAGTGTCTCTTTCTATCGTTCCTAGAAGTTGGACGACAACAAATAATATAAGAATGTCCGTATGTATATTCACTATACTTATCTTTATTTTGTGTTTCAAACACACAATTTACTGGTGGTGGGGCACAAAAACACTGCAGTCCTTCTTGGAGAATGCTTTTGAGCTTTGCTCAAATTAATGCAGGTTGCTCAATATATACTTTTTGTTATTATTTATTATTGTTTACGGAGCGCGAAACTATGTACGTCAGTCTTCGACAGGGGCTGCCAGAAGTCTCAGATCAGATCTAAGATCAGAAAATGCTTATCAGCCAAGGCAGGACTTTTGTATCAAAGTGAATAGGTACACAAGAAAAGTAACTACATTTCATAGTCACAAACTTAAACTAAGTAAGTACTGCAGCAGATGTATGAAGACTAATGCGTGTCGTATCGTATGGCCGTTGTCGATATTACATCACTTTTATCGATCACGAAACGAAATGTTGTAAATTTTTTTCTCTGAAAAAGAAAAGCGAGGTACAGCAAAAATTTAAAAACACAAAGCAATAGCTTAAAATCGAACTGCTCAACGCATAAAAAATTTTGCGGCCGGATAATGGAACTGAGTACATACGCAAACGCATACAATTCTTACGGTGGGATAATGGAACTTAGTACACAGACGCTGAGTATAAAATTTTTTGGATTAAAATGGTATTAGACATGAACCGCAACGAAAGATATCCAACAAAAATTAGAATGGAAGAAAACTCTTCAGAATGCGTAAAGGTGCCAGAATACCCATAGGAAGCTCTTCCCCAACGTTAAAAATTGTATAATCTTTGGTTCCTATTGTATATACTTTCCTGCTTTGAAAAAATTTCTAGCACTCTCTAGCACACTGCAATCATAGCTGAGGGCCTTACGAACACTCCATACTGGGTTTTGACGGTTACTTGCCTAACCAGTCCGTCTTTACTACGATATCACATTTTAAGCAAGTGTGTGGAGCAAACCATTTGGTTATTGTCGCTATGACCGGCAGATACTCTTTAACGCATTTCTACCAGAATTTTTCATCTAAGATTTGAGCTTTTTTCCACCTTTGCTTAAAATCACCTTTTCTGCTAGTGAATGGTTTTTTCGTAGATGGCGGTCAAATGAGAATGTGATTTGGTGTGAGCGCTTAATCATCCGTGTCTCGAGGGACAAATGTAAATGTACTTGGATTAAACATAAGTTCTCCTACACATAGGGCGCTACTCAAGTTCTCGAAAGGGCAGAGGCAAATCAGGCGCTCCCATGCGCCTGCCAAATGTGGCGCCGTGGGCGGATTAAATCGCCATTTCATTCTGTCGCACTTCCGTTTGATCGTCTCAAAAGTGTTGTGAGTCTCTCCCAAACTCACATGTGGTCACCTTAAACAGAAAGTAAAAGGCAGTGATCTGCATTTTTGAATTACTACTTCAAGGTGATTCCATGCTACTCAAAAGCACCGTCCAGCGTAAATTGCTGACAAATGCAAACATGCAGTTCGGCCGCTGTTAACAACAACAACGCCGGCACAGTATGTTATAAGCAAGATTGACAAACATCAGCACTAGTACAGCGAATGCACAATTGCAATCCGATCACTGGCAACAACAAAAACAACTCCTCTTAGTAAACGGAACTTGAGGCAACAACAACAGTATGGCAATGTTGGTACAATTGCAGGTGGAGGTCGCGCTCAAGATTATGCAATATGTTCGGGAAGAATCGAAGACGATCGCGGATATTGGGAATAGTCAATTTTGCAAGATCAGCAATATTGATCTCTATAAACAGTGCTTCGACGACTGGAAGAGGACTTCTGCACACGTGCTCATCCAAGAGCCACGACGTAGAAGTAACTAGTTCAAGGAATAGGAATATTTGTATTGAAAGTAAAGGACTCATTTTGTTAAAAAAAGAATTGAAACCTATTTATTGGTGTTCTTTATTTGAACAAGAGAAAACAGGGACTATTATACGCTCGACGTTGTCTTAGCGCTTGGTACCCTACGTTGTAATTCAGTGACATTTGTGCGCTCGACCGAGTTTTAGCGCTGTGCCCACTATAATACAACAAAAACGATTGCAGCAGTTTCTCGTTTCAAAATGTTTGTGGTTGCTGCGAAATCGGTCCAGATGCAATAAATTGGCCCCGTCGCGAGACGAATTTGTTAATACATACACTCGTGATATGGCTGAACACCGCTTCAAGATGGATGGCGCTGTGGAAGGTCACGTGAAAAGCACACCGTATCGTTCCTTCTTGTGACGGCCGACAATAACATAGCTCCGAAAAAGTCAATTCCCACGAAGCTTAAGGGTCTCTCAAAACACGCCAGACGCACTGAAGCGACCGGTGCTATTTGTGGAACCACTGGCTTGGCGGACCCATTATTTCAACTTTGGCAGTGGCTTCGTTCTTTGTTGTATAGAACACGCAGTTTTGATATGTAGTAGTAGTAGTCGTACCTTAAAAAGTAAATTCTCGTTTCATTTGCCTCGTGATGATTTTCTTCGTGAAAGTGCCGCACGATTAGGAGTGTTACGTAGTTGTCTTTTGGCATGATGAGGAATCCTTTGCTAGCGGTTATCTGTAATTCCTTTGAATGTTAGTATATCGTCGTCATCTAAAAAGCCATTCACTTTGAAAAGAGGGATGCATTTATCAATCGTTCAATTATTTTTCAGTTCTTTAATTTCTGCTAAAAAGGTGGATCCTTGGACATTTTGGAGAAGTATTTATTATCGACGTGGTCTCGGAAGGCTTTTGATGGCTGAAATTATTCTTTTCAAAAAGGATTGAAACGCCCTGAGAGCTCTGTTAAGTCCCTGCTAAGAGGAAAGTGATAAGCGCAAAAAAATGGTTTATATAAAATATGCTGCCGTATATAGAGCATATGTTTTTTCGTTTTTGACGTCTCCCTTCGACCAAAATCGTTGTAGCTAGGCCACTCGTTTGTTCCTTCATAAGAAATTCGGGGTCGTTCAACCAAAGACTTTTATTTCGCACTAGTTTTGTAGCTTTCGTGGCTAGATCGGTAAAGTTTAGTTTCGAAGCATCCAGATACATTATCCTGGATCTGTACAATCCAGAATCACACCGACTCGGAACAAAACAAATTGTTGAAGATTCCTTGGATCCATTTTAAGCCATTTGAGTAACATCTTCGAATCCAAAGAGTGGAAGTTTGCGTTGATGCATAAACTTTGTGTTCCGAGAAGCTTTTAGGCTATGCGGACACTTATGGCGGCGGCTTATAGTTTTAAAGAGACCACCTTTGCTCTTGCGAAAGCGAGTGTAAGTAACTTTTGCGGGGCTCTTAATCCGCCGATATCAGGAAGATGCAAAAGCTCCTTCGCTGGCATCCACGAATGTATGAAGCTAAATATCTTAAGCGGCTTGCATAATTAATACCTTGCATGGCGGAATTTTCAGATCAGCGAAATATTTCAGTGTCACTTTGCACTCATTCCACGTGCTATGTAGCTCTTGCGGCAGCATTTATTTTATATTAAGCGCGCAGGCCATGGGTTTCGAATATACAAATTATGAGCTGCAATGATTCGCTATAGTTGTGACAGTTTCCTCGTCTATTACACAAAGCTAAAAAAAATTTTTGTTTATCATACACTTTTTTTCTTATGGATATTTTATATTAGGTTAGGGCTCCCCTATTCCAAAAAGCTCATAGGTTTGATGTATTTAAGTAGCGTTTCCGAGATATGGCCCAAAATGTGAAAAAAGTCAATTTTCTCTACTTTGCTCCATATAAAGGGTCATAGATCAATTAGCGTATAAGATAGTTGGGCGCATGGACCTAATTTTAAACAGTGGAGACCGTGCGCAAATTCAAAGTTCATAAACGCTCGCCTACGACAATAATTGTGGCTGTTATGAAATCAGAGAGGCCATTCTTCGCTCATATTTTCTCTTTTTTCACTCAATTATCGAGCAATTCCTTAGCAAGCGGTGCAAATTGTCCCAATATTAGGCATACCAGTTTTTGTGAGAACCGTAAAAAACAATTAAAGCCACAGAACTTGATGATCGGATGATAAATGTGAACGTTATAAGCAAAAAACTGCATATCTATTGTTTAGAATCGTGGATATTTGGTACTGTGCGAGCATACGATTGTACGTTGCGTATACGACAGGTAGGTATGTGGGTCCTAAGAGCGTAAATGCAATGTATGCTCATACAGTACTAAAAACCCAGGTTTTTTAAAGGAAAATTTGCGCACGGTCTCCATCTTTCCAAATCAGGTCTATGCGCTTAACTATCTTATACGGTAATTTAGTTATGGCCCTTAATATGGGGCAAAGTAGAGAAATTTGACTTTTTTCCAGGGACCGTAACGGTTATAACGTTTATAGATAAACGTCACTTGAAAACTGTTATTTTAAGACGTAAATTTTTTTCAGCCGCAATAACCGTTATTTTTTGCCTTTTATTAAATTCAGCCTGACTATTGGTTTTTCTAGGCTTTTTGTTTTTTCCAGCCTGAATAATCGTTATTCTGGGCTTTTTATTTTTTCCAGCCTGAATAATCGTTATTCTGGGCTTTTTATTTTTTC
The DNA here is from genome assembly GCA_020466095.1 of Chlorops oryzae. Lineage (NCBI taxonomy): Eukaryota > Metazoa > Arthropoda > Insecta > Diptera > Chloropidae > Chlorops > Chlorops oryzae. The sequence goes on along the minus strand of CM035808.1, from coordinate 68,225,238 downwards.
CAGCCTGAATAAAAAGCCTGGCCTTTTTTTGACTAAGCAATACGTCAGTTTGGAAAACTTTTGATGCAATAGTATACTTTATTACTTCCTCTTTTAGAATTTATAAAAAATAGGCGTGGCCCGCCCCTTTTAAAGGCATTTTTAACATCTATTAATCCAAAAGGCATATTCACTTGATACTCGAGAATAGCAGTAACCTGTAGTATATTTTTTGGTATGCTTTACCCGAATTTGTGGCCAGAAGTCACCCACGACCCTTTACTTTGCTCAAAACCACACAGAAACGCCCCTCCCCCCTTAAAGTGGACCCCCTTTCCCCACCAACGTAGGGGAAGCTTTTAAAATCCATTAAACCATAGATATTTGAGTTGACTTTATTTAGCACAATGAGTACATTTTTTTTTATACCCGAGACACTCTGTGTCGAGCGTAGATATTGTGTTTGTGCGGTTGTGTGTAACACCCAAAACCAGTCGAGATTGACCATACAAAATATATATAGAAATGATCTGTCTGTATACAGTTTTCTTATCGAAGAGGTTGAGCTATCTTGACGAAATTTGGTATGCGTACTCACAGGCACATAAGTAAAAAACAAATTAGAGAATGAACCCCATCGGACCATTTTAAGGGGTACCTCCAGTACCAGGGTCTGTTACGAAAACAACAAAAGCTGCTCTAAAATCGAAGTTTTTCCAGATATTTTGATGAAATTTGATATTTGAACATTTTTAAAGGCACGTAATATGATTTCCAAAAATTGGAAAAGTGGGAGTGATAGAAGGGCGTTTTTCGAAAATTCTCCCCTACACCCGAAATTCAAATGGGACTTGAACGAATTTTTTCACATTTCGGGACATATAGTGGAAACGCTTCTTAAATCCATCAAACCAATGACCTTTTTAGAATGAGGGAGCCCTAAGCTAAAATAAAATAACCATTGGAAAAAAAGCGTCGAAACGCTCTAGCATTGTGTTATTTTTCTCCGCATTCTTATGAATCTGAAAATAACTCAAAAGAGATTTTTATTAGGATCCCATAGCATCACGAGGACTTGACGGCAAACGCTTGGACTTTATTTTTCTGTTGGCATGCTATCTGTGTAGTCATCCAAGTAATGCGCCTGCTAGATTGCTTCGAATGCCCGGGGTTACTGATGTCGGAACTCTTCGACGAGTTTGTTGCGCTTTTCTTAACTCCCATCTGTCTGGATGCAGCTCCGCTCAATCCCGCAGATAATCATGCTTTCCTTCATCTTCTCCGTGCTTTTCAACTGGATACCATCGAGCTTAGAAGTCGCCTTTACGGAATCGTAGAGAGAATCGCAGTCGCAGCATTTATGAGCATTTATATATCCCTTTTCGGCGCTGGTACCTCCTTGAATGGCCCATCTAAGCCTACGTCTCGACGCTTTTGGCTGGTTCCATTTGATTTCTTTCACTTTTGACAAAGCAGCGACCTTCGCGGTATCGCTTCCTATAACAGCCTGGTTTGGCGTTTTGGTATGAAGTTATCGGCAATGTTGATCAAAAGGCGTATTTTCATTTTAGATAGTATGCCTTGACTATCTGATCCGATATTGCAAGGCTTCACACTGTTCTTACGTCTTTCAGTCAGTATTTTCCGCCTGTTGCATGGGACCAGGAAATTTTAATAGATGTCCGATTCCAGGAACTCTTTAAACGTCGAGTTTTATTGGTCTACTGAAGGCACAATGGTTCCGAACTTCTTTTAATATACAAATCGTCGGAAATTTTATCGTCTAAAAGAGTAATGGAGGATCCTTCATCAATAAAAAAGCGAAATTTTCCGCAATTTGACTTTAACTGTAGAGCTTGACCGGTTCGGTTCGTACTTACAACATAATGATCGCTGATCTTTTCGGTGGTTCTGCCTTGGTTTGAATCTTTATTTAGCAGTGGATTATGTTTTGCACGACATCCATCACCGTTGAATTGATTTTTTACGAAGCAGCGACCTTTATGTTGTTTAGGTTACTGGCGACGCAATTTGCAGACTTTATCAGGCTCCTATCTATCATCCACAGAGGGTGAATTTAATTTCCTGCAATCAGCAATTATACTTTTTTTTTATTGCAAATTACGCATTCGCGTTGTTTGGCCCCATCAGATGACAAATCAAAATTTTTGCGTGCTGATTTTGATGAAAAAGGTGAAATCACAGTTGCTGCAGCCTCGAAATTAAAAGGTTGTCCCGAACTAGAGACTAGGCCCTCGCCTTGCCTTTAAGATACCTTTGCAGCCGAATCACATTTTCTATGTTTGAAAAACCTGCTATTATGTTTCTGGTTTCGTACATGCTGATAAAGGCTAACCAGTCCTCCGCTTCATGATTAATAATTGGGAACTCATTCGATATACTCTGTGTTACCGCTAGTAGCGCTGCCGTTAACTCATTTAAGTGTGCTGAGTTGTAAAACGATGTATCCACGTCACCTGGCATTTGAGACAATATATTGTATGTATATTGTATGTATTCTTTTTTCGCTTGCTTCTTGTCGGCAGCATTGCCGGAATTAGAACTCTTCGGGTGCTGACATTTTCACCAATATTATTCTGTAACAGTTGAAGCCCAGTATTTTGAACCAATAGTGTTGCTAAAGTGCTCGTTCTCGTTAAGTTCATATTTAACGACGCACAGTGCTTCGACAAATAGACAAAAAAAAAAAAAAATTGTTTTAATATATTGATGAAGTATAAATTTTCAGAGAGATAATAAAACAACTAATATAAATATAGAAAAATATTTGTGGTTTGATTCTTTAGATCACCACTAGAGGGCGCTGAGCTTAGACGATTTTAAGCAAAACTGCTTTAACAAAACAATTAGCTCAAGTCGATTCACTAAGAACAAGGAATGAAACCGAAACGAATAACAGTAGCGGTAAGAGTAACGGTAACAAATAATTTACGACTGTCGGTATGGGTGAAGGTAAAGGCTTTTCTTGTATAACGGTAAGCGTTTTACCGGTATATACCGGTTATTGTAATGGAATAAATTTCAAAATTTTCCCTTAGGAATTGAAATAATTATTTGCGGCTGTCAAATTGCATTTTATATTTAAACTTCAGTTATGAAGAAAAGTGTGTAAACTGCAAGAGATTTCTCAGTAATTCCTTATAAAAGCATATATGAATGACTGATGATTGCTTCCAAAAAACGCTCGCGTTCCGTGCATCTGCATTACTCACAGGTAAAATAGCAGGATTCATAGACAACAAAGGCTTGTCATTGAAAAAAAACTATTCCGGCAAAAACTATTGAACAAGTAGGTACTGTCGTTGGTACCATAAGCATGTAGATTTAATGTTACGCTAGTACAAAGGTGAAATGTGTAGACACCTCGTTACATGGTCAATAAAGATTTATTACACCTCGGGTCAGTACAATTTTCCTACCAACAACGTCTGGAAATACTGCTGACATTTCAACTAGTTTTCTTGTCTCTATTGATTACAGTATAGACTTTGGGGCACATGTTGGCAGTCTTCTTGCAAGGAGGCTAGTTTTGTGTGTTTTTTTATTTTTATTTTACCAGTAACACAGCTATAAGGGTATCGGTCACGGTAAAGGTAGCTAAGTATTTATATCTGTAACGGTAAGGGTAAAGGTAATCCAAACGAATCGGTATTTAAGGGGTAATGGTAACGGTAAGGGTAACGGTTTCATTCCCTGACTTAAAATAATGTCAAAAATTTATTTTTCGTAAAATTACTTCAAACTTAATTTTTTCCCTTCTTCAATATATATGTAATATATAAAAAATAAATTTTAAGGTAAAGGGCCGTAATGTCATTTTGTTTTTTTTGCTTTGAAAAACACAAATTTTTGGTTGGATATTCAAAAATTACAAAACTTTAATGGAGTAAAAGACAAAAAATACGGAAAAACGGGTTTTTTATTCCTATTTTCAATACATTATATATTCTTCTAATAAGTTATGAAAAAGTCAGACTTCTACCGAACCAACAATTTTAAAAAAATCATTTTTCCCATAAGCGTTTTTCTTGATTTATGAAACACTTGTTTCAAGCTGTTTCGCAAGAAATTGTCAGAAATACATTTTTTGCTTAATAAACTTCAGTTTTGTTGTTTGGAGTTTTCCAATATATGAGAAGTATATTAAAAATATGCGTTTAGGCAAATGGGCTTAATATCATTTTGCTTTTCAGCTTGAAAACGGCACAAGTTTTAGTTTCAAAGTAAAAAATATCGAAACTTTAATGGAGTAAAAAACAAAAATATGGAAAAACGGGTACTTTTTTATTCCTATCTTCAATACCATATATATTCCTCAAAACCGTTATGAAAAGATCAGATTTCTATCAAACCAACAAATAAAGAAAAAGAAGATTTTAAAAATGTATATTTTCATAATTTATTCTAAAGATTTCTTTGTAAATAAACATTCTTAAATGCAGCCAAAAAGTATGCTATTGAATATTTATGAAATGTCCATGCATTTATAACGCTTTACCTTCATTGTTTTTCGTTCCAATAATATAAAAATCTGCGCGATTATAATTATTGAACAAAAGTAACTCTTAAGTCTTTGCTTTATCTCTCTGGCTTATTTTAACCCAACTATCCACGAAAAGACTTAAGACGCGAACGTGAAAACAGTAACACAAATCTTACAAAATTAATGGAGGAATGAGGGGTCCATATCAATGAAATATTATTTTTTGATAAGATCGCATATATATATGCTCTTTCCCCAAATTTTATGAAGTCTGTAGCAATAGATTAATTTTTATAGCCAAAAATAAGTTTTAGGTGGTATGGTCAGTGGGAGGGGTCAATATGAATGAAATATTATTTTTCATAAGATCGCATTTATATATGGTTTTCCCCCAAATTTTACGAAGTTTGTAGAAATAGATCCATTTTTATAGCCGAAAATAACTTTGGGTGGTATGGGCGGTGGGTGGTGGTAGGTGGTAGGGTTCAATTTGATGAAACTTCGAAATTTTCTTAACTAAGCCATAGTAGGAACTTGTGCCAAATTTCATTGCCCTACGACACTTCTTTCTATTTTTTTTCCATCGAATGTATGGGATCGAAGCACTGTGCGACGCTCCCTCGTTAATCGACAAAGCTTTTTGAATATTGTTAGGCTTCAACCTAACATACTCAATTCACCACATTAACCACATTTAAAACAATTGGGTTTAAACTAAATTTCGTCAATCTACCACTTTAAATATATGATATACCTTTTTTTCTCTTAAGCATTTTACTGTTATGAAAAAAAGGTTATTTTCATCGAACAGTTAAGCTCCGTAGATTCAATGAATATTCTCACGCTTTATTCCTGACTCAAACTTTATTCCTTGTGCAGGCTGTAGTCTTTATTTTAAACATTTTATTCTTAGCCTTTCACTAATTCACAATTTATACTTTCAAAAATAATCCGCTTTTTATGTAAACACTTTACTGTTCTTTTTTGTCAAAGAACACCGATGTCCTATTCTAAAAATTTCACTCTTAACGTGGAACTCTGACGTCAAGGATTTTGTTTGATATTTTTCAATTATTTTCCAAGCTGAAATCTATAATAAATGCTTAAAATTCCCTTGGGTTGTATTACTGCTGTAATTTTATAAAATATTTTATGAAACTAACAAAATTTTATATGGAGCTTATATGAAAAATTTTGAACACAGGTAGCGACCCCTATATGTCATAAAAAAAACTTTCCAAAAAATACAGAAATATTTTCTCGTTGTAATATTAAAATGACGGGGTGTGACGCGAAAAAAGTAAATTTTTAAAATAAGGACCAACCTAATATTCAAAACATTTATAAATATGAAACAAACACAAACAAACAAAAAGTTATATACGTATATACCTAAGTCATTTCACAACCAAAAAACCGTTAAATTTCTTTTTCACTAAAAATAATGATCTATTCCATGTAAGATCATTCTTAAAAAAAAGAGCGAAGGTGTGCAAGTACGCACAAAAACTTCATATCGCACACAAGAAGGCATGCAACAAAAATTATGAGAAATAGCGATAACCGCTTTGCTGACGGCCCAATATTTTCAAGTTCAAGGGCATACAAGCATTCATCGAATCTTAATCGTTGCTTTATTGAATAGTAACATAAAAATTGCTTTCGACCGCTTACCCAATCGCTGCTCGTGGTAAACAATTGCTCCACGCTTGAGCTCCAGTTGTTTGGGCAAATGCATTATTGCCGAATTGGCAAGAATAATACTGCATACGTTTGCTTGATTGTGCGTTGTGTAGCTCAGCCGTGCGTATGCTTGTGTTGTTTAATTCGAGACGCCGTTGTTATGCTTTTCCCAATTTTCAAATTTTTTGCTGATATCGATTTTGTTTTTGTTATTATTGAAATTGCAAATGTTATCAATATTGTTAGTAAGATTTGTAAGCTATTTGTAAGTATAAATTTTAAATAAAGAAATCAATCAGGTTAGAACACTCAAATCCATGCCACGAACTCTTTTTGGACTACACACTTATGTAATTTCCGTATGCAAGACAGCTTTTGAAAATAATTTTAAAATGCAGAGCAATACTCCATGAGCAACTTTTAATAAGGATCGCTGAAATTCCATCAAAATCAGTCTTTGTGGAATTTTTTAGTCTTGTAATGCCGTCAAGAATTACATCACATGATAATTCAAGCGCCTCAAAGGTACCGGCAGATACTGAATCAAAAGAATTAAGAAAATTATCATAGGAGGCCCCACAATTTGACTTACAGAACTGCGCAAATAAATTTGCCGTATCTACAGCCGAGTTGGAAAAAATTTTTTTAAAAACATCGATAAGGGGATGTTCGAACTCTTCTTCCTTACATATATGAATCGCCAAAATTCTTTCGGATTAGTTTTAATTCCGCATTGAATTTTCAATATAATATATTGATATAAGAAAATATTTTATATCTCGTGTATAGAAATATGTTAAGAAAATTAAGGTGCTGATTATGTACGGCAACTTTTTTTTAGTTTGGTTGCCTCTCGCGCAAGGCAACCAAATTGCGATTACGTATGGCCACTAAAACATGCATCTGATTTTTTAGTTGCATTAATGAATGCCTCACAAGTTTTGTGGCGATAACGGATGGCAACGCTTTTTCGGTTCGGTTACCTCAACAGTCAAAACAAGCCAACTGCTAAAAAGCAGTTCCCTTTTTCATTTTATGTATTAAACACAAAATGGTGATGGCAAAAAAAAAAAAAAAAGAATTTTTAATTAAAATTACTGGAGATTTTAGAACACCATCCAGATAAAGGGCGGTGAAATATTTCATTTAGATTGAAAACAACCAATCATAAACTAATTGGAATATATTTTCCGTACAGCTGAATTGTAAAGGACTAACTTCAGTTTAATCAAATAACCCTGATTCCATTTATGTTACCCAGAATGTCCTGAAATCCAAATTTTCATTAAAGATTCAGTTCCGAAGAATTCTTTAAGCCTTTTTATGCTCTACATATTCGTCGCTCAAGTAAATTTTGTTCTTCTTTTAGCACTGTAGGTACATATTAGTGTTTGTGCCAAAACCATATTAAAACATTTTCACTTCTATCCACGTTGCGTTTTATTCATCGAATAAATAGCGCGATGTCTCATTCGTTAGTCCAATAAAGAACAATTCAAATGCATTTTTAAACGTTGACTGTTGCAATTGCTTTAACGCATTACGAATCCTCCTGCGCATCCTGGTCTCTCATTTTCAGTGAGTAAATAATCTCCGAAGTGATCTCCATATATAATATTTATTTTTATCGCATAATTTGTGAACCTAAGGCATTAACTTGTCAAAAAACAGTTTCAAATCAACCAATTTCAAAACAGATTTATGCTCTCTTGAAACATATGATTTTAATTGCCAAAAACGCGAGATTTTCAGTTGGCAACGGGACGCAAAAGTCACCCAAAATAAGTTGCCATCTGACATCGCTTTTTCTAGTTCAGTTGCCTCTGAGGCAACTCAACTTTTTTTGGTTTCCATACATAATCACTACCTTAACTCCCGAACGTAATGTCTATATATATTAAAGTAAACCATATTCCCGGAAGCCATATACCTACTTCATAAAGAATTTATTTCTAAGATTTTAAAGCTTCCTGAGACCAGGTGAAGACCATGCAATGCCATAGCTTTTATGGCTAATCCTAGGACTAACTTCATTGAAAATACCCTATACTTAATTGTTTGAAGCAACTAAACGCATCTTCAGTGCTCAAGTCTTTAAAAATAATTGCCCCAGTCATAACTATTGATTCTTTGGTTCAACAGATCGTAATAAAAATTTTTATAGTCATTACTCCAAAATATTAAACTATGATTATTCAGCGGTAAAAATCGTAACATTTTTATTCTATTGAGAGGGCTATGTGATGTACAGTATAAGAAGATATAAAAAACGGCATTGAAACAGCCATTCATTTAAATAAGGCTAACTTTCACAAATTTGTCAATAAATTACAGTTTACTACTACTTACTACATAAGTAGGAACCAGGTTAACTCTATTAATTGCGGGAATTCATAAGAGATTACATAAGTTAAAATCACTAACAACACAAACGTGGCCATCGACCATTTTGTGAGCAAAAATAAGGTAAATATTATCCAGATGATATTAATAAAGATCAAAAGAACTATTCGATGGTATATATGATGTACATATGAACAAGTTTTGAGCTTGTCCTCATATAGATACACAAAGCTGATCAAGAAGAGAGTCATTACTTTGTGGCACAACAAGAGATGCAGTAAAAACCAGTTCGACTGCATTAAGGACTCCACCACCTCTTTTTTATCCATTTTTGTTCGGATCACGGTCTTTAGGGAATATTTGGTAGAGAATAATATCAAAAATTTCTTCATCGATTTCCTTTAAGCCAAGTCTCGCATAAAACAATAACGTCATAATCACAATGACCAAACATAGCACAACACACGTTGGTCTTAGTACGCATACCAGATTAATTTTAATAAAACAATTTAAGGGCCGTATTACATTTATTATTCACTGTACTAACAATATCACTAATAGAGCTAAGCAAAGAAACTTTAGAATTACCGCCTCGATTAAAATTATATATATTTATATATTAGGTGTAGTAAAAAGAAATCCATTATTTTTGCATTAAATTGAGGGCTTTATTTAAGATAGTTAGAATGACCCGATTTAGGTCAAATATGTGCCGTTTTGTTCGATAACTTGTTGCCATTTTAAAGGTAATTTCATTATGCCTCTCTCATAGAAGCCCTCGTTCCTATTAGCAAAAAATTGAGACAGTCGAATTTCAGAAGCCTCTCTTGAAGCGAATGTTTCACCAGCAAAATTGTTCGCCATGGACAGGAACAGATGGTAATCACTTGGTGCCAGGTCCGTACTATAAGGTGGATGCAGAAGAACCTCCCAACCAAACTCCCGGAGCTTCTGGCGAGTCACTATCGATGTGTGTGGCCTGGCGTTGTCCTGATGGAACACAATTCCTCTCCTATTGGCCAAAGCTGGCCGCTTATGGGCGATTGCTTCCTTCAGACGGTCCAATTGTTGACAGTAGAGTTCCGAGTTAAGAGTTTTGCCGTATGGGAGCAGCTCATAGTAGATAATTCCCTGCCAATCCCACCAAACACACAGCAAAACCTTCATGGCCGTCAATCCTGGCTTGGCCACCGTTTCCGCCGGTTCACCGTGTTTCGACCACGACCGTTTTCGCTTGACGTTGTCGTAAGTGACCCACTTTTCATCACCAGTCACTAACCGCTTCAGAAATGGGTCGATTTTGTTGCGGTTCAGCAGCGATTCGCAGATGGAAATTCGGTCTATGAGGTTTTTTTGCGTTAACTCGTGTGGCACCCATACATCGAGCTTCTTTGTGTATCCAGCCTTATTCAAATGGTTCCAAACGGTTTTTTGTGCAATCTTTTGCTCTTTTGCAATCGAAACAGTGCTAACATGACGGTCGGACTCGATAATTTCCATGATTTTATCGACATTTTCGACAATTGGCCTTCCAGTGCGTGGTGCATCCTTGACATCGAAGTTACCGGAACGGAATCGACGAAACCAAAATTGCGCATGATTGGCTGTTACAGTATCAGGTCCATAAACGCTATTCACATTTTCAGCCGCCTGGCTTGCGTTTTCTCCCTTATCGAAGGAAAACTGTAAAATGTAGAGAATTTTCTCTTTGCTGATGTCCATCTTTGACAAGCTCTTAAACAAAACTGAATCAATCAATCAAAAAAGTGTCAAAAAAGCTTTTTTAGTAGGAACTGGCATCTTTCTAATGCCCCCTAGCGGAACACGATCGGACTTATACAACGCGAGATGCAGATAAATAACGCCATCGATTGGAAAAATAAAAAATAAAATTTCTTTTTACTACACCTAATATAATAAAGAGATTATCCGATGTTCCGCTGGTTTTTGAAAAAAAATTAAAGCACGTACTCTTACTCCCGCCGGCCAAAGAGATAAAATCAAGAGCTTGTCATAATCTGAATGAGAGACACCTAGATTCAAGCGGACTCTCTTAATAGAATCCGATGGTGCATCGTTTGTAAACAGCTTATGACAACGAGCATGCTTTTTGCCAATAGCAGCATGTTTAGCAATAAAATCAATAAAATTTTCTTCGCTAACCGTGGGGCAAAACCTAGACAGGTGCAGCCACTTCAAACGAATCGCAACACTGAGCTCAGAGCAAGAATTTTAACCAGAAACAACAGAGATATTATTTTGTTTATGGCCTCTTCTTTCATTTCACTGAACAGTAGTTTTGTTCACGACAGCAGAGGCGAGCACTGTAGGTTCGATATCGTCAGATGACAAATCTTTTTAATTCGATGCAGCCCCTTGATCAGGCTCGCAGCAGCAATGCTAGTCTCAGCGAGCATAATTTGTGAATGGGAAGAGTTTCTAACTCTTTTAGGATAAGAACCAATTTTCACATTACTAACATCATGACCAGGTGACGGAAAAGCAGCAACAGATGCGGTCGAATTTATAATAGAAGCCGCGCCTCTTAATGGACCAGGCGTGCAGAATTAGAGCCAGACTCCTTGTTCAGCACATTATTGGCTGGTTTGACAGAATTTGGCAAGCGCTGCAGTTCAGTGACCTTTGATTTGGAGCGCGTATTATATGAATTGTTGTTTGTTTGTTTACGAGACCCAACATCAGAGATTCGGGGCGAGCTCACGGCTCCCGTCTTCGACATCGTACACTGAGATTTAGCAAACGAAGGTTGAGAATCATTTAAAGAACCTTTTTCGATTTAGAGCGCACAACTTTGATTACGTTTCTGTAATTCCGAGGCTAGTTTCAATGGACAAAACTCAGAATCGAAAATTAATCAGCCCCTAAAAATAAACACAATGTTGGGATTATTGTTTAAAACCTCAATTAAATTAGACTTTATTGCAGCACAAATCGTATGAAAAAAAAGATTTCTATTTATTACACAGCCGCCATATCCGCCAATCGTGGATGCCTCATGCGGTTAAATTCGAAACGTTTTTAGCATTCGCTGATAAATTCGGCACCGCGATTTAAATACATTTGAAAATTTACACTTATAACAAGATCACGAGTAAAGACTTATCAATTTAAGGGCTTAGAGAAAACGGGGAAAATATGCTGACGGAAGGTTGGCGTTCTTTAAATAGCTTTCAGCTTTCAAGTTGTTGCTATAATTCTCAGAAGCTTGTGGGATTTTTTTTTTTACTTAAGTTCAATAATTTAAATATTCTAGGCTGATTCACTGTCACTCATTGACGAAATAGAGCCATATCCGCCAATCACTGATGCCTCATACGGTTAAGCTTCAATAATTTGAAACATTCATTGATTAATTTTTTTTTTGCGAAAATAAGTTTGAAAATGGATATTGACGAAGTTGGTGAATATTATTTGTATGAAACATGAATAAATATTCTCACCAAAGATATATGAAAATTATTTTAAAACTAATTTAATTTTTCATGAGCAGGCCAGATTTTTTGTGTTGTTTTATGGAAAGAAGAGAAATTTTTTAACAATTAAATGATTTAATTTTTTATGTTTCGCTTGTTTTTAGTTGCATTTAAAAAGTGACACAAAAAAAAATATGTAGATATGTATGTATATGTTAGTTTAAGAGTAACAACAAATTAGTTATTTGAATAAGTATTTTATTTTATATTCATATTTAATGGTTACTTATAGAAATCAGCTGAGCACAAAATTTAAGTTTTAGTCTAAGCCAGCATATTGTTACTTGCTATTTTATGTGAGCATTTTCAAAGACGCACTGTACTATGAGCCAAATACCAGTCTATGCGTTAAAGCACCCGAGATTAGGAAAAATGCAAAGAAGCTTGAATGAAGTCGACCCGCGGTAAGCCCACAATCGAAATACGATGAAGAGAAAAAGATTTACAAAAGTTGAAGACAATTGCGAAAGAATCACGGAAGTTGAAGTAAATTGCAGAAAATTTAAGACAAAACATAAAGCGGGGAAGCCAGCGGGTGAGCGCGAAGATTGAAGCGGAAAACCTAGTTTTAAGTGATGAATTTGGTGATAAGGCAGGTAATGTTCGGGTCATGAAACAAAACAACGTGTGAATTTGTTAAAGAATCAGGGTTGGGAATTTCTAACTGTAATTGATTTGCATTACGATTAACACTTAAGTCATAATTTATTTCAAAAAGCATTATAATTAACTCTTCAATTATAATGCAACTGAAAATGCGTTACATTTAACTCTTCAATTATAATGCAACTTAAAATGCACTAAAAGTAACCCTTCAATTACAATGCAACTTAAAATGCATTATATATAACCTTTCAATTATATTGCAACAGAAAATGCATTTTAATTAACCCCTCAACTATAATGCAATAATGATGATTAATAATTTTGGATTATCATTAAAAATAATTTTGTTGTTGGAAACAAATCGCTAAATAATAGCTGAGCGGTGTACATTCAAAGTCAAAAATAAGTGAAAATTTTAGAAAAATTTTCGAATTTTTCGACCTTAAGCAGCATTTTGGACCATTAAATTGAAAACTTTTAAGATATTTTCGTATTTAATATAAGCGTTTTGAGAATACAAAACTTAGAAAAATTCTGTAGGAGACAATTTTCCACAAACGCCCTTCTGCCATGCCCACTTTTCCAGTATTTTGAAATCATTATACTTGGCTTTAAACATGTTGAAATATCAAATCTCATCATAATATCTTGAAAAACTCTCATTTTAGAGCAATTTTTGTGATTACCGTAACAGACCATAGTACTAGAATTACTCCTAAAAATAGTCCGATCGGGTCCATTCTGGAACTTGTTCTTATTCGTGTCCTTGTGAAAACACATACCATATTTTCGTCAAGAAAGCTCAACTCCTTCGATAAGAAAACTGTATACAGACGGACATGCGGACATGGCTAAATCGAATCCCCTGGAGATTCTGATAAATTCTATATATATTTTGTATGGTCGATCTGGACTAGTTCTGGATGTTACACACAACCACACAAGCGAAATATACCCTCGACAGAGTGTGTCGGGTATAAAAACATTTCTTACAATTAGTACGGTTAACCCATTGAACCCAGAAACATAATCAGCTGCCTAATACCACTATTTTAAACTTTTAATGTAAAGTGATGGTGTTTTGTTAATCCAGGAGAAATTTTTAGTTGTTTTGATCAATTATGTACATACCATAGGTGATGAAAGTATTTGTCTATGGAATTACAGAATAAGGCTTATAAAATTTGAACCGATTAAATTACAAAGACTTTTTTAACCTAATTTTTTGTTAAATTTATGATTCAAGTCGGCAAAAGTTACTTAAAATTAAATTTATAATGTGTAAATTATTACCTATTAGAAAATTCTAATTTTGAATTTTTCTTACATGTCTACACTTTACTACAAATCGTCCCAATTACGTTCTCGCTTCGCCGACGACTGTTTATTTTAAGTAAACATAACACTGCTTAACAAATTTGGAATTTATAAAAAGCAATTGAATATTTTTAAAATTTTCCTTTAGATCTCGGCCTCCTAAGCAAAACAAAAATTTTTTAAATTTTTCTACCGATTTTAGTATTTGTTTTTTTAATTATAGATAATCAAGCGCCCTACAACTTTTACAAAGTGTATGAGTAGTTTTAGTGCTAGAGGTGCAATTATACAAGAAAATTGTGTTTTTCTCTAAAAATCAGGGTAAATTTTTCATATAAAAATCTGTAAGAAATAGAATCGAAGCGGAAAACCCATTTTTCAATTTTTTACGTGAAGTTAGGTATTTCTTCTAAAAAATGAGCCCTATTTGGCTAAAATCGGTGGAAAATTTACGGAGGTATGATTTTTTTGCCAAAACACTAAAAAATCGATATTTCACAAAACTTGTCCATATGAGCCGAAATTATTTTATGAAGGTGCAATTGAGTAAATTTTCACATAAATAAATGATAAATGCTACGTGTTCAATGATTAAAAATGAATGTTGTTTTGCCCTGCCTTTTAGAATATTGTGGTGGATTTGTTCAAAGTGAAAATATAAAGTATCATGAATATGTTTTGGATGTTAATGTCAGTTTTTATACTATGTGTGTTTCTTTACTTGCAATTTTGCCTATTTCATTCAGCGAAGTATAAAATACCTGAGGTTTTGCATACTTTACATACATGCTTTACATACATACTTACATACAGTATAGAAAATTTATGGCAACATATAAAAGCGTAACAATTATGCGTTTAGATTAGTAGTCTTGAACTATATTTTGAAGAACGTTCATCAATTGAAAATAAAAAAAATTTTAAAATATAAAAAAATGAGTAAAAGAACTCTTGTATTCATGTGTAAAAACAATCCGGACGATTTTTGCAATGTTTGTGGATTATATATGTTAAGGAATAAAAGATTGACGTTTACTCAAGCACTGCAAAAGCACTATTTCCATTACTGCGGTGTTTTTCCAACTCTCAATGAGCCGTGGACGTCTAAAAGAATATCTGACCTATGTCATAGAAAGTTATCAAAATAGGCTTCTGGAGAACGGTAAAAATGAAACATTTAATACGCTATAAAAAAAAAACTAACTTTTTTCATACTAGCTGTTACATGGATTTTGACACGGCAATGGAATGGAGTGAACCCTTTTGTCACTCGGTGGACTGCTTTTTTGCCTTAGCGTAAGAAGTGGATTTGGAAAAAATTTAAAATGGGAATACGCAAAAGTTGATTCGGTAACATTTCCTCTACCTCATTCAAGTGATGTGCCTTATCCAGAATGCCCTAGCTCAGCACCCAAAATAGAAGGATCACCAGAGGAAGTTCTGGGGTCTAGTGGAAGTCAGTTTGAAACAAGTTTAATGCAACGAATACTCTCACAGGCCGAATTAAATGATTGGATTCGTGATTTTGGTTTTTCAAAGGGTAAAGCTGATCTTTTTGCATCTAGAATTAAAGAACGTGGATTTGTGGCTCCTGATGTCAAAACAAGCATTTACAGAAATCGGCACTTGCAACACGGTAAATTCTACGCAAAAGAAGACGATATTTGTTTCTGCAGCAATATTTTAGGCCTATTCGAAGAGCTCAATGAAGACAACAATCCCGCAGAGTGGCGTTTATTTATCGAAAGCAACAAAGAGAGCTTAAAATCTGTCCTCCTACACAATGGCAATCAAAAACCGTCTCTTCCTGTCGCATATGCATCGCATTCTAAAAAAAACCTATCAAGCAATGAAAACGCTCTTGGATCCTTTTGAATATGATAAGCATAAATGGAAAATATGCGCTGATCTCAAGGCAGTGGCAATTCTGTGCGGGCTTCAAGGAGGACATACAAAATATTGTTGTTTTTTGTGCAAGTGGGATAGTCGCGCTGACCACTTACACTATATTAAAAAAGATGGCCTTTGCGAACCAACATTATAGTTGGTGAAGACAATATTCAACGCACTGCTCTTGTTGATAAAAATAATATTATATTACCGCCATTGCATATAAAATTAGAACTTCCTAAGAACTTAAGAAAAAAAATTGGCAAAAGATGGAACACAGGAAGCTTTTGCCTGCTGAAAGGCGATCTTTTCCTACCTTTTACACGCAAATTTCAAGGAAGGAATTCTAAATGGTCCAGAAATACGTAAGACGACGAGTTCTCAAGCCTTTTGTCACCAGTCGAAGCAGCAGCGTGGAGCTCATTCAAACTTGTTGTACACAATTTCTTGGGCAACCACAAAAGTCCAGATTACAAGCAAATAGTAAATAACCTACTTAAGATTTCTAAGAAAACCGAAGTCACATGTCGTTAAAGATCCACTTTCTCGATTCGCACTTCGATTTTTTTTTATTGAAAACTTAGGAGACGTAAGCGATGAGCATGGCGAACGTTTTCATCAGCAATTAAAGGATATTGAAAATCGCTATAGCGGCCTTTTCGACACGGCAATAATTGGGTGATTACGTGTGGTCCCTTGTGCGTTAAAATGATGGAAGTAAATATAAAAGACAAAGCCGAAGCAAGCAATTTTTTTAAATTGTAGAAAAATAATTTTTGAAATAAATGTTGATTTCTTTAACACTTTTGCATTAGAGCTGACTTCACAAATGTTTTACAGGAGTTGTACCAATTAGGTAGTTCATGTTGTCTTAGAGTGGGGTGCATCACAGCGGCCCCGGTTTATCAAAGACCGGTAGTCAAATAATCCCAAATCAAGACTGTTTTTATTTTTTTTCAAAATAATAGTGGTATTCAAGCAACAGTGCAAACGCAGTGTGCAATATTTGCACTTGTCAAATTGCGTACAAAAAAATCAGTGCAAATATTGCACACTGCGATTTGCACTGTTGCTTTAATGCCACTAATGTGTGAAAATTTAGTCAATTGCACCTTCATAAAATAATTTCGGCTCATATGGACAAGTTTTTTGAATAAAGCAAAAATTGTGAAATATCGATTTTTTAGTGTTTTGGCCAAAAAAATCATAGCTCCATAAATTTTCGACCGATTTTAGCCAAACAGGGCTAATTTTTTTTAGAACTATACGTAAAAAATTTTAAAATGGATTTGCTGCTTCGATTTCTATTTTTGACAGATTTTTATATGAAAAATTTACCCAGATTTTTTAGACAAAACACAATTTTCTTGTATAATTGCACCTCTAGCACTAAAACTACTCATGCAAATTAAAAACTGTGTTTGTAAGAGTTGTAAAGAGCTTAGTTATCTATAATAAAAAATAAATCTATTAAAATCGGTGGATCGGGGCCCGAGATATGCTTGAAATAGCAAGTGCGCCTACGAAATGCACTGAAAAAAATTTTAAAAATTTTTTTCTCAAAAACTCTTGCATAGAAAAATAAAAAAAAAAATTTTCGTGCTACGGAGGACGAGATCTACAGGCAAATTGTACAAATATTCATTTGCTTTTTTTTTTGTCTGACAGTGTTATTAAAGATCTTTCACTGAAATGATTTGAAAGAAAGATTTATTGCCCCAAGAATTAAATAAATGCGATTGAAAGATTCAGTCGACGGCTATGCCCACTGCCATAAATGAGCTGAATAACTGCGAAAAAATGAGTTTTCTTTGAAAAACAATTAAGAATATTTTTTTTAAACCATTAATCGATCACGCTTTATTTAAATTAACAATTTATTCTGCAGAACATAATCGTTACTGGAAAAAGAGTGACGACATTCGAGTGTTGATTACAAGAAACTTTGAGGTCGAAAGGCTAATATTATTTCTCATTGAATTATTGATAAACACCAATACAAAGTTCGTCCTCTGTACTTTTAATTTATAAGAACTTTAACTTGAATACACACGGCTATGGTAATTAAAAAATCACTAAATAACGACTTATTTTATTTTAGGATTTTATGCTTCTTTAAAATTTATAGTTACAATTTTTTCTTGACCGACTGTCGCGTAGTCCGTCACGAAAAATTGCAACTATAAAGTTCAAAGTAGCATAAAACCCTTAAACAAGAAATGTTGTTTTTAAGTGCTATTTTACTGACTATAGCTGTACATGCACGCTGATGATATGTTTTATGTACTTGATAGGTTTTTAATGCAAAAATTTTGAAAATTATTTTCCGCCAAACGGTCATAGAAAACAAATACATATTTGAAACAAAGTATTCTAGAGAATTTTAAGCCCGTGAAGGGTCATATGAGGCGACTATTGTTTAATTTCTCTATGAAAACTGCCCTTCGGCCACGCTCACTTTTCCAATTTTTGAAAATTACATTTTAAGCCCTAAGTTATGCTCACATATAACATTTTATCAAAATACTTCAAAAATGCCGGATATAGAGCAGCTTTTGTAATTGTCGTGACAGACTCTAGTACTTGAGGTACACTTAAAAATACTTTTCTCAGACTTGGTTATCAAGGTGTTAAGAAGCAATTTTTCCTACTTCAAAATGTGCTATTAAGAACGATTTTGCCTGCTGATAGTACCTTTTGATCAACCTAAGTTTGCAAGCGAAAGCAAAGTACTTATTAAAAGCGCTCTTCTTGCCAAGTAGGACAGTTCCTTAAAAACTTCAACTTTTCAATAATTGTTTCTCATTTTCGCTTTTTTATTCAAAATTGAGCCCAAAAGTTTGTTTTCCTACAACAAAAATTGTGTAAATGTAAATTGTAATGAATTTTCAGTTGCATTATAATTGAAGGGTCGATTGAAATGCATTTTCAGTTGCATTTTAGTTAAAGGGTTAATTATAATGCATTTCAGTTGCATTATAATATAACGGTTAATTATAATGCTTTTCAGTTGCATTATAAGTAAAGGGTTAATTATAATGCACTTTTGCATTGAATAATCATAACAGGCTTACTTCTTAGATAATTATAATGCAATGTTTAAGGCATTAAAAATGTAATTCATTTGTTGTGATCATGTCACACATGTCGTGAGCTCACTGTATTGATCAGAATAAAGAATGCAGCAACAAACAACAACAGCCAAAAAAGCCTTAATTGAAGCAACTGAGTGAATAAAGAATGCAGCTACAAACAACAGCCAAAAAACCAAAATTGGAGCATTTGAGTCGTGTTGGGAGTCAATAATAGACTAACGAGCATTTAGCACTACTCCACATGGTCACCAAAAAAGCAAACATTTTATCCAAGACGTCGGCAACAACAATAAATGCATGACGATCAATTTTGGCCAACGACGAAACAACAACAAGAATAATCAAAGCAAGCTTACATACAGTTGGTAGTTAGAGTCTATGTCAAAAGTGGCATAAGATTTATTTTGAAGTAAATAAGGATTAAATAAAAGATAATTAAACGAGTAAACCTTGTGTCCTTTTTTATTTCAAAAAGGATTTTAGGCACAATGTTCACAGGTAACATATAATTTGCATAAAATCACAATATTTTTGGCGCAACCGGTATTCGACTGACTTTCAGTTGGATACGAACCAAGGCTCAAATCTTTTAACAAGAGTGATCCTATAAGATTTTTGACGTGCGACGTACGAAAATACGAGTTCAGTTTAAACTTACTTGAAAGTTTTCACTTACCGTAGTAGTTGAACTCAATTCGTAAGTCGAACGGCAAAAACGGTTATCACTTGGACAAAGTCAAGTTTAACAGGTGACGTTTTTAACGTTATCTGTGGATCTTTCTTTGAAAAAGTTTTAATTCTTGTAGTTTTAAGACTTCTTTGACAAGATTTTGAATCTTATGAAATTTTACAGGATCATATAACCATAAAAGTTTAAAATTCAGCGAGGCAGAGCGCGAAAATCAAATAAAGAAGAAACAACATACAGCAGCCAACTATAAAAATGGTGAGTAAATCAATTTAAAACATTACTTTATCGCAAAGAGTCTTTTTTTCGAAATTTGTTTTAAGCGGACTTGTGCCGTATTCATTGTAAACTACTGTAAGAATAATTACAAAATCTGAGGCAGAAGGTAGCACAATCAGAAGTTTACAGCAACAGAATTTTGGAAGAAGAAAAGGATTTATTGCATGAATCGAAGTTAAGCAAAGACATTTTACAGTTAATTAAAAATCAACGTGTGCTAGGCCAATTTTCCCAAATAGAGGAGGCAATATTTTTAGTAAATAAGGTAACAATTCAGTTAATACAAACGCCGAAAAAGACAAAATAACCTTAGAGGAGACTGTAAAGTACCTTTCAAAAGTTGTAGAAAACCTAAAGAGCAATAGAACATAGTAACACCTTAGTAAAAGATTCTGAGAAAGACAACGAAATTCTTAGGGAAGCCTTAAGAAAATCGGGAGGGAAAGGGTTAACGGACACTTAAGAAAGAGATAAGGCCGTTCTTAGATAAAGGGAAGAGGATGTGAGAAGACTTAAAAATCAAATACAAAACTAAAGAAAGAGTTGAAGAGAGTCTACACTGCTTCACCGATGCCAAGCCCAACAGTATCGAAAACACGCTTCCCGTTAGGGAACGTGTCCAAACTACGTGAACCATTTTTTTACTACTTTTTACCCCCCTTCCCCCCCCTCGGTGACAATCCGCAGAATAATTTAAGTGACCAATTTGTCCAAGTGTAGTACTTTCAGGACCCCCCTCCCCCCCTAAAAGGGTCACGTAGTTTGGACACGCTCCCTTATAGAGCAAACAGAAAATTCTCCAACCACAAAATACAAAAACCCCAATACCACAGGCACCTCCCCAGCACCAGTAGCCCCTACAGAGTTAATGAACAAAACTAAAAACAAAAAACAAGTTAAAATAAATAAGATTCCCGTAAAATTTTTTGAAGAATTAAATACACAACTCGTGAAGATTACAAGTAACAAAAGTCAGACCACCCAAAAACCAACAGCCAAACATTTTCAGAATAAACACCCAACTGAATTTCATTAGTACCCACAGTAAGAGTGACAATGGCAAATTCCACTCCAGCAGACAATGCCATGAAAAAGTTCGTTAGTTTAGTGCCAATTTTTTCTGGCCAGGACCACCCAGAATTAAGCTCTGACGTAGACAAATTTATCACAGGTTAAGAATAACTGAAAATCATAGCACAACATATGGCCGCGCAGGACATTATGAAATGCGTGAAACAGAGATTATCAGGATCAGCTTACATAAAAGCTAGCCAGAAAAATTTTAACAGTCAAGATGAACTTGTAAATTTTATAAAGAAACATTTCTTAAAACAAAGAAGTGTAGGTACGATCAGATTTGAATTGGAAAGCAGTACTGTATATTTAAATTAAAAAGCATCGTCGTTTGGGTAAAGGATAGAGGCCTTGCCAAAAGAAGCCAAAAAAATTATTAGAGACACATGGAATACCTTGGAGGCAGTATCGCTCTTATCGAGTATAACAGGCTAGGTAAGAATAAATTCAATTTTGGCATAAAAGATCGGTATATGTAATTTCGTTTAGAAAGGCATAGGGACAAACCCCTCTCATTTTTAATAAAACTGGCAGAAGTCGCAGGCCTGCAAGCAGAAAATATAAGATTTATTACAAATAATTTTATAAGCCCAATTAGAACCCTATCACAAACAATTTTATGCGATTTTTGCAATATTGCGGGTCATACACGCGTAATTTGCTAGCAAAGAAGGAATATTCCTTATTGTAATGTATGCTCCGAACACATGCATGAGCAAACATCAAAGTGCGGTAAAACAGAACAGCAACGCAGGCGTGATAATATAAATTGCAAATTGTCTGGGAAAAATGGACATTTGGAAAATAAATGCTTTGGAAGGGTTGAAAAATCATTTTTCAACGTATGCAGATTGACGGGGCATGAAAAGAATAAACTTTGTGACACCCCTAGGCAAAAAGGCCAAAAAACTGAGACCCAGCCTCAAAACAGAACACAAAACTTTAGTTCAAACACACAACAACATTTCGACCCATTCAGATCTCAAAATAATGGCAACGAAGGCAGGCAAAACAATTTCAATGCAACCGAAACACACACATTTAACAACTCGGCAAAGACTGAAAACCCACAGCCTAGAAAGATGCAATGCTTTGAATGCTCACAACACGGTCGCATAGCGAGTTTTTGCTATGCGCAGGGAAACTCCGTACGGACCGGTCAAGCCCATAAGGCCGGAACGCCAAAGTGAAACACAAAATAATGAGGCCAAAACTATGTAATAAAGACATAGATCAAAATGAATATGGGGAACTAGATTTAAATAAATTTTATCTCGACGAGAAAAGTAAACACATCAAAACAGAAAGCAACAAGGAAATGGCTTTGAAAAATAAAACTTCGAAAAAAGTATATTTAAGCGACCCTTTAATAAGCAGAGTGCATATTAGACCATACCACCTTAAATGGAGAAAAAAAAGGTGCATCGTATAGCAGCGAAAATGACGCATTTCTCCAGGATAATACCGAAAAAAAAAAATTTTTTTTCGATCGAACCTAGAGGTCGCTTATTGATATATTTCTTCATATATCTGGTGTTTTAAGTCGGATTTTAAGGTTTGATACATCATTGTTTTTTTTCGCAAAGAGGCCAATACGGCCTTTATAGAAGTCATTGACTTCAGGCGTACCGTTCTAGTAATAACCCCCAAGATGTCAGTGCCTACCAGCCTTATATACCACCCTAATAACAGAAAAATAAAACCCTTAAAATATCATCAATTTTCTCCTCAAGAAGTATATCGAACTTTCCAACATAACTATTTTTAACTAAATTTAGAAAATTTTTTTAAGTTCTTTTGTACACTGTTTGGTCCTTATCTATCTATGAGTTTTAGTTGGGTGTTCGAAATTAACATCAAAATGCACTTTGAAATATGCCAAGTCATTTTTTCGAGATTCTAGATCTAATGTTTTAATTGCAAGTATTGCCAGCAGGAAGCAGGATTCTGCCAGATGGATTTTTAGGAAGGGACGAACTATGGAATAGGTCAATCATAGATTGTGTGGAAAAGGAAGTAGTTTTGGATCTAAGTGGACGAATGGCAGCACTTCCATTGTTGACTTCAACGCCTAGTAAACAGATTTGTATTGCAGAGTCAATTACGATCAATGCCAGGGATGCAAAAATAGCGTAAGTGTGCAATAAAACTTAGAAGGGCGTCTAGTGATTCATAGAAAGGAAATAAAGCCGAACGTCTTCGTTGGAAATACACTCACAGTGGCCAAGAATGGCAAAGGCCATGTACCAATAATCAATACGACTAGCGAAGCCGTACAAATAAATGAAGAAACTGTAATAGATTTTTAGTAGGGGTCAGAGTTCGATGAATGAGAAGTATCATATATTAATCAGATAAATAGAGAAGAAATCGCAGAAGGGCGAATGGACTTTTTATGGGAAACAGTTAAATTAGATAAAACCCTGTATGAATAAGTCCTTAATTCAATGAAAACATATTTTACGACTACGCCGATATTTTTTACCTGCAAGGAGACCATTTGTCCTCCACATCAGTTTTAGCTGATGAAATTCCCACACTAGCAGATTGCCCGAACAACATAAAGCAGAAATTGGTACGCAAGTGAAGAAAATGCTTGACGATGGCATTATCACACAGACTAAATCCCCGTGGAACTCGCCAATAATTTTTGTTTCGAAAAAAGCAGGGAAAGATACCGTGAAAAAATTGAGACTTGTGGTAGATTTCAGCAAATTAAACGAAATCACAATTAAGCAAGATTTTCCAATTGCGCGAATCGACAAAATCCTAGATCAGTTGGGATATAGTCGTTATTTCTCTACATTGGATTTTGCAAGTTTTAGTAAATGAGAAGGATAGAGAAAAAACAACCTGCAGTACTGGCTTAGGACATTTTTATTTTGCGATGCCTTTCGGTCTAACGGAAGCTCCGGCATACCAACCGCTCGAAGTCACTGACCGCATACAATTGCTAATCAGAGTGTGTAGGTAAATTGGATGTATGTGCACCTTTCTGTGCGAAACCAAAAATATATAAGAGAATAAAAGCCAGCGAACAAAATTTTAACCGGTGCACTGTTTCAACAAACGGAATATTTATATGTACATATATATGTATAATTTTTCGCGAGAGCAAAATTTTATATGGAAATGTATAGAGAAGGAAAATTTGTTAGAGAATAGATATACACCCCTATTATGATTGTCGACTACTGATAGAGAATCGAAAAATTTCTATCGTCGACTAAAATTTTCAATTTTCCACATACTAGAAAATGAAAAATTTTAGTCGACGATAGAACCTTTGTGATTCTCTATCAGTAGTCGACAATGATAATAGGGCTGCTACACTTTTTCTTAACTTTTTTTCTCCTAATTTTTTGTGCTCGGGATATAATATATGGCGGAAATATATATTTATGCAAGCAATTGAATTTACGATTCTTTATTTCACTTGGAATTTGCACTTGATTTTAAATATGTAACCGTACCTCATGATCAGCAAAAATTGCAGAAATTTATAGTTTAGTTGAATTCCGCTTAGGAAGATCCGGCTCGAAGGACCAAATATTAAGTGTGGATGGATGTGTGTGTGTGCATTGCGCTATCCTTGGCTTTCCGAAAAGTAAACTCTAAATTGATGTGTTTTACTTTGACTCGTCCAAGACGATTCGAGTTAAAATAACCGATGTAGCAATAGAAATAAAGCAAGAATTAGGCAAAAAAAAAAAAACACGGTAGAAGTTAGATATATATATATATATATAAGTTAACACGAAGCACATTTACACTCATTACAAACATAAGTTAACACATGCTTACACTCATCACAAACATACAGAACTCTCATTACAAACATACGGACGACGACACATTTTGCAAGTTAACACACAAGATATTTACACTCACTACAAACATACAATCGGCACACTTGGTACACGCGCGCTTGCTTGCGCAACTCAACTCTCTTCTCAGAACACGATCATGCAATTCAATTCTTTTGTGCATTTCCTGCTTTTCCACCTACCTTGTACTTTTCGATCAACCCAATTTCGTTCTTTCACCTTTTCCAAGTAGTTTCGCAACTTGCGATGTCCAAATCAATAAAGCAAATTTGTTTACGTAGCGTTTGGCTTAAACAAGAGCAACAACGACATCCGTTAGCATTATTGTCAAAATTATTATAAGCTTAGTGTTAAGCAGAGAAAAAGTTGAATTGAATTTTATTGTTGGAATAAAGCGGTCGTGCCCGTTTGAAAGTTCAGTTTCGTCTTTTATTTTATTAAAAGTTCATTTTTTTATGCGATTCCGCGCAAGGAATCGTAACTGGCGCCCGAGCTATTAATGTGTTAAAGTTACCCGCGATCGCGTAAGTGCGAAGAAAGAGGCCCCTTAGTATCCTTTTCGACAAAGGAAAAAAGGACGCGTTTGACCGCAAACCGCTTTGCCCGCGATACACAGGAAAAAAATTTTTCTTTTGACAAGAAAAAACTTTTTTTCTTTTGACAAGAAAAAAGGAAAAAACGAAAAAGAAAAAAAAAAAAACTTCTTTTGATAAGAAAAACAAAAACTTCTTTTGATAAGAAAAAAAAAAAATTCTTTTGACAAGAGAAAAAACAATACGAACAATTCGAAATAAAAGAAACACAAGGAGTAGTTAAAAGTGCAAAAATACTTTAAAAAGTGCACGATATTTGTAAACGAAACAATTTTAAATCTTCTGCACGGTGGGCGATTCATAGCAACTCAGTGAATTAAAACCCACAAGTAAAACACTCGCCAAACAAAATAAACAACGAAAATAAAAGGAATAATCATCATCGGAGTAATTATAAAAGGAGTTTCAACCAATCATATCATCGAACTGTCTATTGTTAACAACAATATCATCCGGCCCCCCAGATTCAGTTAGCGCAACCGCATCACCACCTTCAAGAGAAGAAAGCCAAGCTAATTCGGACCTATTTACAGCAAGTGCAGCATTACTGGTAGCAGCAACAGAATGATAAGAGTCGAATCAATTAATTTATTGTAAGTCTAGAAAAGCTTCTTCATAGATTTGAATTTTGACTACAACCTTACCGTTAGCGTTAGGAAAATATTAACGCTATAAATTTTTAAACTGATTCCAAACTTATAACCAGAGAAAAATAAAGTAAAAAAGTGAAAATCTGCATATTTAATTGTCGGAAAAATATTTTGCACGAAAAAAAAAATATAATTTTTATATTTTCCAAATCACATACACGACAGCGCTTTTCCGATTCCCGAATTGCTTTTTTTTATTTAAATTTCGAACCCAAATAACTTAATACGGCCAGCCGTACTAGTGCCAAGCTCACCTAATCCTGTTGCCAGTCACTCGACTAGTTCTGGCAACCAGCCCAATGACCCTTCAACCACGAACAGACTTATGAACATTTCAGATATAAGGGCATTAGTGCTGGAATTACTGAATGACCAAGGACCAGCAATGGTACAGGCATCACTCAATCCAAATTCCCATCTCGCTAGCACGGTAGACCAAGTAATAGAAGAACAATATCTCGACAACTTGGGAGAGCTCGATAAGATTCCTGACGTAATAAGGTGCTTAAGAGAATTCTCAGGAAAACCAGGGGAATTCAATTCATGGAAAAAAAGTGTAGACAGAGTACTCAAAATTTACGAGCATCTCAAGGGAACACCAAAGTATTACGGCATTCTGAATATCATAAGAAACAAAATTATAGGGAACGCGGATACTGCGCTCGAATCCTACAATACCCCGTTAGACTGGACTGCCATTTCTAAATGCTTAGCCTTACATTACTCCGACAAAAGAGATGTTTCTACTTTGGAGTATCAGATAACAGGGTTAATTCAGGGCAACTCCACGGTGCAAGAGTTCTATCAGGCGGTGTACTCTCACTTGTCCCTTATCCTTAAAAGGTTAGGATGCCTAGAAGCAGGGAACGAAGCTCTGAACATTCTCACACAGACTTACAGGGAAAAGGCCCTCGATACCTTTATCAGAGGCCTTAACGGAGACCTGCCAAGGCTGTTAGGTATGAGAGAGCCTGCAGACCTACCTCAAGCTCTCCACCTTTGCCTTAAGCTCGAAAATCAAAAATTCCGAACACACCATGCGCAGAACCAAAACAATGCTCCAACAAGAAGGCAATTTTCCAATACACCTCCACCCCTTCCACAAAAGGGTTCTTATAATCAAAAATACAGACAGCCATTCCACCCACAATTAGCCTATATACCGCGCCCTCAAAATCAGGATTTCCAAAAACCAACTTACAACGAGCAACCACAGTCGAATAATTTTCAGCCAAGACAATTTCCACCCAGACCAACAGCTCCTAAACCCTTACCTACACCAGAACCAATGGACATAGATAGAAGTATTCGTTCACAACAGCTCAACTACACAAACAGACCCCAACAAAACGACTTTTTAGGGAAGAGACCGCCACGCCCACCATCAAATAGTAACATACAACCCTCGAAGAATCAACGTGTGTTCCAAATTGAAGAAAACGATTATGACACCCATGAGGAAATTGATGAATATGATCAAACACTTAGCGAATACGTCGATTCTATAGAATTAGAAGACGGAGACGAGGAACCAGAATTGGAACCAAGCGACATACATTTTTTAGAATGACCAGCTCTTCGCTTCCATACTTCGAGTGTAGAACGAAGAGCGGGGAAATATTAAAATTCTTAGTGGATACCGGCTCTAGTAAAAATTACATCCAACCGAGATTAGTAAAAAAAGTCATTCAAAACGACACCCCATTTTTCGCAAAATCTGTTGCAGGCGATATAGAAATTCTTTCCCACACCTACCTCAACCTCTTTAACCTAAAGGATAGACTAAAATTCTTCATCATGCCAACTCTGAAGTCCTTTCACGGAATCTTGGGAAACGATAGTCTTAAACAGTTAGAAGCAGTTATCCATACCAGTAAAAACGTTATGTCTGTCCGCAATAAGATCAAAGTACAACTCAAGCAACTCAATAGCCAAAGTATAAATTCAATCGGAATGCATGAAGAACAAATGTCCAGCGAACAGAAGGACACTATGAAAACTTTAGTTGACAAATTCCCAAAACTTTTTTCCGAACCTGACGAAAAGCTAACATATACCACAAAAGTGGTCGGAGAAATCCGCACATCAACAGACTCCCCAGTCTATACTAAGTTCTATCCTTACCCGACATCGCTTAAACGCGAAGTCGAGAGTCAAGTCAGTAAACTACTTAGTGACGGTATCATTTGTCAGTCGAGATCACCATACAACTCCCCCGTATGGATTGTCGACAAGAAACCCGATTCTCTCGGAAATAAGCAATATAGGATGGTAATTGATTACCGTAAACTTAATTCACTCACAATCTCAGATAAATATCCAATCCCAGAAATATCCGAAGTCTTGTCTTTGCTTAGGAGACAGCAAATATTTTTCGGTACTTGACCTCAAGAGCGGATTTCATCAAATTCCATTAAAAGCTTCAGACATCGAGAAAACCGCGTTCTCAATTAACAATGGTAAATATGAGTTTACTCGTTTACCATTCGGACTAAAAAATGCACCGTCGATATTCCAACGCGCATTAGACGACATTCTCCGCGATCTTATAGGGAAGATATGCTACGTCTACATCGACGATATAGTAATCTATAGCAAAACATAAGAAGAACACGTGCGGCACATCGAAAGTGTTTTTAAAACACTTGAGGACGCTAATATGAAAGTACAGCTTGATAAATGCCATTTCTTCAAACAAGAAGTGGAAGTCTTGGGGTTTGTAATATCGCAAACCGGCATTAAGACTAACCCAAAAAAAGTCGAGGCTGTAACAAATTTCCCAATACCGAAAACTTTAAAAGAATTAAGATCCTTCCTTGGCCTCTCTGGCTATTACCGACGGTTCATTAAGGACAACGCCAAGCTGGCCAAACCTTTGACAACTCTGCTAAGAGGCGAAGAGGGCCACGTATCCAAAAGGCAATCGTGTAAGGTGTCAATAGCCCTCGACGACGTCGCGATTGAAGCATTTAACAAAATAAAAAACTCCTTTATTTCTAAAGACATTCTATTATCATACCCTAATTACGACGAAGACTTTGAACTCACGACGGACGCATCAGACTTTGCACTCGGAGCCGTCCTTTCACAAAAGGATAAGCCCATAACTTTTATATCTCGGACGTTAAGCAGAGCCGAAGAACATTACGCCGTAAACGAGAAAGAGATGCTCGCCATCATATGGGCTCTCAACTCGCTACGTAACTTTTTATACGGCTCAGCCAAAATTAAAATCTTTACAGGTCACCAGCCTCTTACCTATGCACTTAGCACCAAAAATAACAACAGCAAGATGAAGCGCTGGAAAGCCATACTCGAAAAATACAATTATGAATTACACTACAAACCGGGAAAAAGTAATATCGTGGCTGACGCCCTTTCAAGAATTCCAATGACATCCCAAGTCAATACAATGTCCGAAATGACCAACAGCGATGATAGTTCAAGTCAAAATCTAATTCATAGCGTTGTAGTACCAATAAACGCTTTCAAAAATAAAATTGTTCTACACACCGAAGAATTAAAATCGGATTATAAATTCGAAATTGTTTTCCCTACAGTACACCGACACACCATTACAGAAACCGAATACACCCCGAAGAAACTTGTTTCGCATCTCAAGAAATTCCTTAACCCATCCATCATAAATGGCATTAAAACTTCGGAACCACTAATGGGAAAAATTCAAGAAATTTTCCCCGAAAATTTTGCAAAATATAAAATTAGATTTACACAATTACAAGTAGAAGACGTTAAGGACGAGATACAACAAGAGGGAATTATCATAGAAACACACCAAAGGGCACACAGGAACGCAAAAGAAAACAAGATCCAAATTTTAGAAAAATACTACTTTCCTAGTATGAACAATAAAATTAATAAAATCATAAAGCAGTGCCTAACTTGCAAACTAAACAAATACGATAGGCACCCAACGAACCCACAACTAAAGGAAACCCCCATTCCAACCTATCCTGGCCATATCATCCACATCGATATTTATAGAACAGAAAACCAACTAGTCCTCACAGCTATTGACAAGTTCTCAAAATATGCACAGGGAAAAATTATCAAATCTAGAGCTATCGAAGACATAAAAGAACCACTGCGCAAAATTATTTTCTCATTCGGAGTACCAAAATGATTATTTTTGATAACGAGAAGTCTTTCAATTCCGCCACAATCACTTTCATGTTGCAGGACCAGTTAGGGATAGAAATATACAGATCTCCACCGTACACAAGCTCAGTAAATGGACAGATAGAACGATTCCATTCAACCCTAACGGAGATAATGCGATGTTTGAAAACCGACAGTAGGAACAGAACATTTTTAGAACTTTTGGACAGATCAATATACGAATACAATTTTCTCAATACACTCTACGACAAACAGGAAACCGACCTGGCAAAACATAACAAAAATCGCCAGCCAATCAAGACCTATAGCCCAGGAGACACCATCTTTGTTAGAATTCATAAACGCTTAGGGACTAAGTTGTCACCCAAATTCAAGAAGGAAATCGTACAGGAAGATAGGTCTACCACCATATTTACAGAATCAGGACGAGTAGTCCATAAAAGTAACATTAAAAGCTAATCATTTTGCATCTTCCTCTTAATCTTACAGAATCCTTTTGACTATTTTTTCGTCCACCATGGGCGAACTGCAGATAAGTGACTATACCCTCTCCCACGCAATAACGATCAACAACGGATTCGGAAAAATACAGGACGGAACCTTCAAAATCATACATATCATAAAAACAAACAAATACAGGAACTTTTTAAATAATATTCGGGTGCACCTGGAACGCAGCATCCCAAAATCCAATGCGTTCTTTCCACTCCTACATCACGAATTAGCACAGGTTTATGACATGCTGGAGGCCATAGAACCTTCAGCAGAACTCCGAAAAAAAAGAGCAATCGATATAATCGGAACAGCCTGGAAGTATATTGCAGGATCGCCAGACTATGACGATCTTGAATTAATAATGAACATTTTAAACGAAACAATAAGAAATAATAATAAGCAAGTAGTCATAAACGAATCACTTACCGAACAATTAAATAACATGACTAAAATCACTAACGAAATCAACAATTTTATTAAAAAAGATGATCGTTTTCCAAATGAAATTGCACTAAGTATGCAAACTAGACTAAGATTAATTAAGGAAGAATTAATTAATGTTAAATACGCAATACAGTGGGCAAAGCAAAATGTAATAAATTCAATCCTTCTGGATAAAAAAGAAATAAACTTAGCCTTGAATAAACTAAAAGAAGAAGACATTCTGTTTTCATCCATTGAAGAAGCTCTAGAATTTGCGAATATCAAGGTCCTTTATAAAGAATCAACACTTCTCTATAATATTCTAATTCCACTCACGAGAAAAGAAAACTACATGAACATCTTGATGAAACCTGTAAAAAAACAAAATAAGATTGTTAATATTAAATATAACGAAATAATGCAACATAACGAAAAAATATTTGGAATTTTAAAGAAATGCCCCACTGTAAACAATGTTAGTATTTGTAAGAGTAACCAACTGGTAGACATCTCCAATGATTCTTGCATTCCCCCCCTGCTAAGAGGAACGAACGCATCTTGTTCGTTCACCCACGGGTACCACACGCCCAAAATAGAACACATTTCGCCCGGAATCATCCTCCTAAACGATTTCAACGGTTCGATAGATAACAAAACATTTATCGGAACATTTTGTCAAATTTCATTACTACACAATCAAAATTAACGATAAATTTTTCAGCAATTTGGAGGCACCACCGTTCGAAGTCCCTCCGCCAATAATTCAACCAACACCATTGGAAAAAGAATTTACTAGTCTATTATCATTGGAAATGTTAACCCAGTTACATATTAATAATACGGACAAAATACAGTTGCTGAAGTCAGACTCTACGATCAACAGATGCTTAACTATTTCTTCATTCACTCTTCTAGCAATCGGTTTACTTTTACTAAAATTTTGCCTATAGAAAAAAGAAAAGCTCATCTTTCAATCTATCACTCCAATCATTCCCACCACAATTGCGGACAATCGTTTTTTAAGGGGGAAGAGTTAACACGAAGCACATTTACACTCATTACAAACATAAGTTAACACGGAACATGCTTACACTCATCACAAACATACAGAACTCTCATTACAAACATACGGACGACGACACATTTTGCAAGTTAACACACAAGATATTTACACTCACTACAAACATACAATCGGCACACTTGGTACACGCGCGCTTGCTTGCGCAACTCAACTCTCTTCTCAGAACACGATCATGCAATTCAATTCTTTTGTGCATTTCCTGCTTTTCCACCTACCTTGTACTTTTCGATCAACCTAATTTCGTTCTTTCACCTTTTCCAAGTAGTTTCGCAACTTGCGATGTCCAAATCAATAAAGCAAATTTGTTTACGTAGCGTTTGGCTTAAACAAGAGCAACAACGACATCCGTTAGCATTATTGTCAAAATTATTATAAGCTTAGTGTTAAGCAGAGAAAAAGTTGAATTGAATTTTATTGTTGGAATAAAGCGGTCGTGCCCGTTTGAAACTTCAGTTTCGTCTTTTATTTTATTAAAAGTTCTTTTTTTTATGCGATTCTGCGCAAGGAATCGTAACTTATATATTGATTGGCAACCCTGCCTCAAAAACATAAACAACGTAATTTTTTGCGCGGAAAAAAGAATTGGTATAAAATTGCTTTAATTCTCGTTTAAATAACAAAGTAAGATCCAACGATTCTAAACTAAAGTCTTGACGGCTAGACAATTACCCGTTTTGTAAAAGTGGTTGAAAATACTTTGAATGCAATCGAAACGTACGCACAAAGAAACCTCGTCAGAAACCTACGTCTCGAAGTCTGCAAAAAAATACATTACTTCTCAATTGGAAGAGAGCAAAAAGCACTTCAAATCTGATCCCAACACCATGCCTGATACCTTCAGCTGGACTCTTTTCGAATCAAAATTTAACCATGCTTTGGACGCAAAACTGGAAAATGTCGCAAGAAAAGAGGACTTAGTCGCCATCCATACGGAACTACAACAACTACGTGATGAAAATGCGGAGCTGAAGATTGAAATTTCTACAATGAAAAAAAGGTTGGAGCAGGTGGATAAAACCACCAGGTGCGCTAATATAGTTGTTCGTGGATTAGCGAGTCACACGGCCCAAGATGCGGAGAAAGAGTTTGCAGACTTATGCAGAAATACCCTTAAAACAACAGCAAAGGTTGCAACAATAACAAAGGCCCGTTACGGCAATGGGTTTGTGGTTGGCTTGGAGTCAGCCCGTGAATGCGAGGTCATTGCAGCTAGGAGATTGCTTAAAGGCTCAAATGTTTTTATAAACCGCGATCTTACCGCTAACGAACGTGATAAACAATTTAAGTTAAGACAAATAGCTAAACAACTTTCAAATCACAATAAACAACTCCGAGTTCGAACATTCGATTATTCTATGTATGTCAACGACATCCAACTTACTCTGGTAGAAAATAATATATTGGTAAACAACGCTAATGATGCAGAGAACATAAAACAGCTGTTTGCCGAAACTAAATTGAACTGCTCAGTTGTAGTGAAGAAGACAAAATCTGTTAGTCACAGCAAAATGACAACCAAAAATTCGGCGATGCAAAGCTCTACGAGGGTCGATTTATAACAATACGAGGTGTGTCGATTAATTTCCTACAACATTGCAAACTTAAGTAGTAAACGTAACTTTAGCAAATTTTTCTCTTTCATAAATTTTTTTTTTTTTTTATTAAACGTTTTATTATTTATTGTATCACTCCTGTAAAGTAGGAGTCTTGCAATAAGTTTCGAAATCTTACACCTAGTTTAACAAAACTGCAGATCACAAAGCATTTCCTTAATTTCGAAAAGTTTATGAGTCGCAAGTTTTTATCAATAGCGGGCCTCAGAACGTTAACTAGGCGATTTAAGCAGCTAGGAGAGCTGATTTGTTACAACCGCATATATGCATACAGGAAGCGCGTAGCTGTTTTGACGTTGATTGCATGGAGAAATGCATTGGGTGCTAGGAGCACGCGCCGAGATACCGATAAGCTAAAAGAGCTGTTTTGACGTTGGATTGCATGGAGAAATGCATTGGGTACTAGGAGCACCCACCGAGATACCGATAAGCTAAAAGAGCTGTTTTGACGTTGGATTGCATGGAGAAATGCATTGGGTACTAGGAGCACCCACCGAGATACCGATAAGCTAAAAGAGCTGTTTTGGCGTGGATTGCATGGAGAAATGCATTGGGTACTAGGAGCACCCACCGAGATACCGATCAGCTGTTTTGACGGACGTGCATGGAATGCACCAAGAAACGCGTGTCGATCTGCTAGGGAAGCAGAGTTGATGGATGTGCATGGAAAGCTCCTGCTGTAGAAGAATGATTTGAAATCGCTGGTCGATCATTCCTTTTTAATCTCGAAGAGTTCGATATGTTCGACAGTCCACGCGCAAGTGGATTTACATGAGTTCGTAATTTATTAAAATACTTTTCTTTGATTTTGGTGAACTCAGCTTTGACCAGTTCAACGTTTAACTCTCTATGAATCCGTTCATTTGAGATAAACCAAGGAGCTCCCGTTATAGTCCTTAGTATTTTGGACTGCGCTCTTTGCAGGATTTCTATATTCGAAGCGCTTGCATTCCCGTACAATTGTAACCCGTACACCCATATTGGTTTTATAACTTGATTGTACAGGAGGATCTTATACTCAAGTTTTAGAGGAGAACGGCTATTTATTAACCAGTGCAGGCTTATGGCTTTAAGTTTCATTTGGGTTCTCTTGGCTTCAATATGCTTACGCCATGTCAATCTTTTATCCAAATGAATACCGAGATATGTGATATCTTCGCATTGTGGGATGCGTACGTTATGGAGAAAAATGTCCGGAGAAGCTTTTCTATTGAGCGTGAAAGTAATATGTTGGCATTTGATCTCATTTATTTTGATACGCCATTTAGAAAGCCAATTTTGTATTTTGTTGAGATGATCTTGCAGTGTAGAAGTTGCAACACTAATGTCCTTGTGGCGACTAAGGACCGCTGTGTCTTTCATAAATGAATTTCAAATCTTTTTTTTATACGAAACCCATGTTCTTCCAGAAAAGCAAAGCGAATTTAATTGTTATTTTAGGGACTATACATTATATTTTGAACTTGCTATTAAAGTGCACAACGCTGGCCGTGCAAGCGGTGGTTGCCTATTCGGTTTCAAGAAATCAATTCGAGAGTTGTACTGTTTAAGATTCGTGCAGCTTTGGAACAAGACCGTCTTACAAATGAAGTTAAATAATGAAATTTGCTATTTAATACCGACTAATCTTAATTGTACAAATTGGTTAAACGATTTTAAAGAACTAAACCACGTGCTATCAGGTCTTCAAGCTCGTTCTTTTTGTATCATTGGCGACTTAAATGCGAGATTTTCTGATGCTCAAGTGATTGACTCAAATTTACTATCAAATCTTCCTGCAGTTGCGTCCAAAAGAAAATCGAGAGATAGGATATTAGATTCCAAGGGAAGAAAACTTTTGGAAGCCATTGAAAATTGTGGGGGTATTATTTTGAATGGTCGCTTTAAGAATGATGAAGAAGGAGATTTTACATTCTGCGGTGCAAATGGTTGGACAGTTATTGACTATGCAATTTCTTCATTTAGTTTTACTAAATACATAAGTAACTTTAAAATACAGGCAAAAGTCTATTCGGACCACATGCCAGTTATACTTGATCTTAGTCTCACGGTAAATGCTAGCAACATGATTAAAACTCTAACTCTTCCAACCAAATTTAAATGGAATGAAAAAAAGCGTGATCAATATACTGCTATTTTAACTAATAATTGCAACCTTGATTATATATATGAAAATATGGAAATAGACCAAAAAGAGGAATGTCTGATTAACAAAATTAAGCTTGCATGTGGTGATAATTCGAATCGTAAAACCTTGGTTCCAAACAATAATTGGTATGATTGGCAATGTGACAATGCTAGAAAAAAGATGCTAAAGGGACTAAATATTTTGAGAAAAAAGAACTCACAAAGAGATAGAGATAGATATTTTGAATCTAAGGCGAAATTTTCGAAATTATGTAAACAAAAGAAACTCCAAAAACAAGAAGATGATATTGCTGCGCTTAACTCAGTAAAAAATTCCAAGGACTGGTGGTCACTAGCTAATAAAATGAAAAGAGGAAATTAAAAAATAGGCACGGAGCTTAACGCAAGTGAATTTCGGCGTCATTTTGAAAAACTGCTCAGTGAGAATGCAAGCACTCTACAAGTTCAATGGTGTCTCCCAATGATTGTCGACCCATTTATAGATTCTCCTTTCGAACTGTTTGAAATTTATCATGTCCTCAGCAAAGCAAAGAATAACAAAGCTCCCGGCAAAGACCGTATTAGCTATGAATTTTATAAAAATGCCCCACTCTGCTTTATTGAAGAAGTTCTTGCTCTCCTAAACTACATCTTCTTACACCATGAGTTCCCTAAGTCTTTTCGTAGCTCCCTGTTAATACCGCTGTTTAAAAAAGGCAATCCGTCTTTGGTTTCTAATTATCGTGGTTTAAGTCTAATTAATACACTCTACAAAATCTTTACTGGCTTGATATTAAATAGAATTAACAATTGGATTGATTGCCACCAAATCCTAAACGAGTATCAAGCTGGTTTTAGGAAAGGATACTCAACAATAGATAATATTTTCGTATTAACAAGCATCGTTCAGCTAAAGTTTAGAGAAAAACAGAAAGTATATGCCTTCTCTGTTGATTTTACAAACGCATTCGACAAAATTCTACGAAATGCTATCTTTTATAAACTGTCATTAATGGGGCGTTCTAGTAAAATGATAAAAATACTTCAAGGACTGTATGAAACTACATTAAGCCAAGTTTGGGATGGTGAATCCTTGACTGATGCGTTTGAAACAAAAGAAGGCGTTTAACAAGATTGCCTACTCAGTCCAGTGCTTTTTGCACTCTTTTTAAACGATCTCCATGATCGTTTGCCTGGTGGTATTGACGTTGCGGGTGTAAGGCTTAGGGTTCTGCTATACGCAGATGATCTCGTGCTCTTATCAGATTCTAAAGAGGGCCTACAAACTA
This sequence comes from Chlorops oryzae, assembly GCA_020466095.1. Classification (NCBI taxonomy): domain Eukaryota; kingdom Metazoa; phylum Arthropoda; class Insecta; order Diptera; family Chloropidae; genus Chlorops; species Chlorops oryzae. Next base: position 68,188,048 of record CM035808.1, on the reverse strand, counting down.
TGATCAACGCTTTTTATGAGTATTGTATGCTGTGGTGTCTTACGGTAAACTTACAAAAGTCGAAAATCATGGTTTTTAGGCAAGGCTCAAGGCTATCGGCAAATTTAGCATGGAACTATGGAGAAAACATTATTGAAATTGTGAATGAATATAAATACCTTGGTATGCTGCTGCAATACAATCTTTCTTTTAAAAAGCATTTGGACGAAAAATTAAAATTATCTAAGCTCGCCATCAACTCGACGTGGCTAAAATATTTACACAATCCCAAGATAAAGACCACAAATAAAATAAAAATTTTCGAAACAGCAGCGAAGTCTATCATGCACTATGGAGCAGCCGTTTGGAGCGCTGTACGTTTCGATCAAGTAAAAAAACTTTTTCGATTTTTTATTAAAAAAATATTTCATTTACCTGAGAATACGCCAAATTACATGCTTTACATTGAAACGGGTTTTAATATGCAGTATTGGTTCACGCTTCGTTCGCATTTTAACTACATCACGAAAGTTTTAAACATGAAATCCCCCAGACTTCCACTTGTCTTGGCAAATGAAATATGGAAAAGAAATGTTGGCTGGGCTAGACATTGGCAAGAGCTTTGTTCGAACCTTGAAATCGAACCTGTCTCAGTCTTGTCTCCAAGATATCTTAAAGCTAAGCATTTCGAAATCTTAGAAACTCTTGAATATAAAGATAACCAATCTAATATTATATAAATCTCGCTAAGTCTTCTATGTTCCATGATCTTTACAGCCGATTAAAATATGACAATCTAAGTTATTTCAATGATAAATACACTACGCAGCAGATAAGTGTCACAATGAATTTGTAACATTTGTAACATGGATTAGCCGGAGAACACCTTTCACATTATTGGCGAATGTCCAATTTACACATATGCAAGACGGTCTTGCTTTAAAAAAAAACACGCTAGAATATAATGAAGTAATTGATATTTTAAACGGGTCAAATCTCATGAATCTATACATCTTCCTGTGTAACGTCCTTAATTATAGAAAATTGTTGGTAAATGAATAAAGTTGAATTGCTGTTTAAGTTTTAAATACTGTTAATATTGTTACCTTAACGGCCAATCTGACACAAAACATATAATGTTATTGTCAACTTATTATTTGTTCATTTCATTATTTACTCTATACTTAGTCGATTTTATTATTGTTGTAAAATTTTGTAAATGAAAAAATAAATACTACTAATACTACTATATATATATATATCCTCAAAGAAATAATTTATTTTTATATAACCGCAGGTGTATTTTGATAGAACCGTTTGCTTGGAGCTCCTGATCGCAATTAGTTTTGAAGTCAAAAAGCAACCGAAAGTTGGACTTAATATTTTACACAGAAAAATAAGTATTTTTGGTCAGCGACCGGTATATCACTAGTATCCTAGTATTAACAACTTATACTATTATTGTACATTAGGAGCCTTCTATTTCTGTTTACATTATGATGTTAACAATATTCACGTTTTATAAAAATTTACTTTACAGTTTATCCCATAAAATATTAATTTCAAGAAATATTTTTTTTTTTTAAACTTTGCTTCTCATTACTGGATCTTCCTTTGGCTGGGAACTAACAGTAAACTTAATTCTTAGATATAACTTAACTATTTATACAGAGACATACATAAATAGTTTTTTGATTCCAACGGGCCTCTATTTGAGAAACTGGGCTGCTGAGGACTTATTACTGTTGAGCCTCATCCGTTGGTAGGATGATTCTTGATCATGCACGGCCGAGGTGCGTCAAGCTAAGTGAATCCTTTGTTGTATAAGCGTTCGGCGCCCACGAGCGAGGTGCGGAAAAATTGATTGCCTGGAACGGCAACTCTGATGGCAGTTAGGAGCATTGAGCGCTGAGCGTGCAAGAGCGAGGTGCCTCAATCTGTTTGATTCCTTAATTGGCCACACGTCTGACATGCACGGGCGAGGTGCAGATAACAGAGTATCGGTGTTAAGTTTTTAAAACACTAGAAGCGGACGGAAGGTCCTTTCTTGTTAACCGTGTTCGACGTGTTGTATTGTTAAGGCCTCTTGCCAGCTGATTCGAGCGATTCCTTAGTTTCTCATTGTAGGATGATTTTAGGCGAACGATTTTGTCCTTAAGGGCATGGTATGGTTTTAAAAAATTTTTGGGTTGTTTTTTTTTTTTTTTCTGAATGTACAACATTTCAAGAGTATTGTGTAAAAATTCCAAGTAAATCGTACTTAAACTAAAGGAGATACAGCGATTCAAGTGAGTGGACCTTCGTGTAAAAAGTGTAGAAAAAAAAAAAATCAAATCGATTTTGTAAAAAACGACTTTTTTGAAGTCCGTAAACACGATGCTGCAAAATCTACTTGACCGATCGTTTTAAAATTTTTTTCAATTATTATACACATTAATCAACAGGTATCGCCGTGGCCCTTTTATTTCCTATTTTAAAATAATAAAGTAACCTCAATTGTTAAGCGAAAATCGCGTTTTTGACTTCAAAACGCTACCAAAAAAAAAAAAAATTATTAAAAAAATAGGGCCACGGCGATATCTCGGGATACAAATTACCTTTTAAAAACATGTTTCCTTTTTTTTTTCATATGAACCGCTAACCTCTAATCATGTTCACGGCAAACCAACTTTTTTTCGAGGAGCCTCCGGAGAATCGATACCACGTATTTATCTATCGATAATTTCAATTTTTTTTTTCCCAAATACACTTAATAAGCAACACTACAACATGTATATGAAGAAATTAAACCAACATTATTCATGTCTCCAAAAAAAAAATCATGAAAGCATGCCTTTTTTTCGGGTTTAAAACCATACCATGCCCTTAACAATTGGGACTTGCAGATCGCGGGGAATGCTTTCATTACGGTTATACCATGGAGCACCTGTAATGATTCTAGGAATTTAAAATTTAACTCTTTGGATAATTTCTATAGAGGATGCGCAGGCGTTTCCCCACAACTGAATGCCATAAGACCAGATTGGCTTTAATAGACTTTTATATAATAGAACTTTTTACTCCATATTAAGAGGGGAGCGATAGTTGATTAGCCAATGAATTTTTGATGCTTTAATTTTCAGGTTGCGCCTCTTTGCTTCGATGTGCTTTTGCCAAGTTAATCCTTTATCTAAATGGACTCCTAAATAGATTACACTATCTACTTGGGGGATGGAGACTCCCTTAAGGGTAATATTAGGGGTTAAGCCTCTTCTAAGCGTAAATGTAATGTGTTTACATTTACCTTTGTTTACATTAATTCGCCAGGTAGAGAGCCAATTTTCAATCAATTGCACATGCTCTTGTAGGATTCTTGATGCTTCCATGGGATCGCGGTGGCAGCTCAATAATGCTGTGTCGGCAAAAATTGACATTACAATATTGTTACTAGAGGGGATATCGGCTGTTAGAAGCAGGTAAAGATAGGGGCCTAATACACTGCCTTGCGGGACTCCTGCTTTAATTTCAAATTTATCTGCTATAAACTCTTACTCTGAAGAAACTACTTTGGAGGTATGATAAATGAATTTCGTCAAAATTTTGAGGGAGAAGAGACTTTATTTTAGCAATAAAACCCCCATGCCACACTTTATCGAAAGCTTGAGCGATGTCTAGGAATATTGCAGAACAATATTCTTTTTTTTCGAAGGCGGCACGAATTTCAAGAGCGATTCGATTAACCTGTTCAATAGTTCCATGTTTTTTCCTAAAGCCAAATTGATGGGCAGGGATTAAGTTATTCTCGTGAATTAATGACGTAATTTTTATGAAAAGAGCCTTTTCAAACAGCTTAGATAAGCAGGAGAGAAGGCTTATTGGGCGATATGAGCTGGCTGTCGTCGGATCTTTTCCGGGCTTCAGTATCATCATGATGACCGATTCTTTCCATATCTCAGGGAAGTGGGAGAAGCTCACAATCGCATTAAAAAGCCGTGCTGCATACGTAAGAGCAATGTATGGCAATTCCTTGATCATTTTTGGGGTTATATAGTCATAGCCTGGAGATTATTTCTCGCAAAAATTTTTGTTAATTATGCATTTTATTTCATTGGCATTAAATATTATAGGGATAATTGGGTTGTTCACTTTGCAGAGGGGAAATCTATGGGCTGCTGCCGGTGGGTTTGGTAAAAACACTGAGCACAAGTGTTGAGCAAAGACGGATGCTTTTTCCTCATCACTTCTTGCCCAATTTCTTCTTGATCGCTTAAGGGAAATTCATGTTCTATGGGTGAATTTTTTATTTTTCAAGCTCGCAACAATGACTCTTTCGACGTGCTAATAGGTGCAAGATTTGAAATGAAATTATAGTTTTTCCAGTCCTGGTCTTTTTGCAAAGCGACTTTAAGTTGCTTTGAAGCTGTATTGAGTCTAGTTTTACTGTCAGGGGACTTATGTTGTTGCCATTCTCTTCTCAGTCTACTGTTATGGACAAACGGTCACTAAAAGTCACTTAAGTAATATTCTCTACTGGTATTCATATTAATCACTCACTTAAAGTCACTCACGTAATATTTCCCACAGGCAGTTATGCTATTTTCTTTTACTACTTTCACTTACAAACAATGCTCATTTTTTACGATGACTCAAATCAACTTTATTGCTCAAACACTAAAAAAAATTCAAAGCAAGAACAATGCACCAACTGCAGTACATGTGTCATTTGCAATACGACCCCGGTAGTTGGAAAAATCCAAGTGACCCTTTTCCATTCGACACCGTAGATAAGCAAACGAAAAATAGCAACTAAGAACCATATGTAAAAATGATATAAATATAGATTTTTAGCTCTACGAATTCATTCAATGTTCAAACTTGAATCCAGGCGTTCCAGTCGCCTAAGAATAAAAACAAGGCGTAGCAACCGCCACCAGAAAAAGACTTGCCTCTTTCTTTTTCACCAAAAAATACTGATGTTCCATAAACATCAATAAAGGACTTTCCGACAGAAAGTCCTGATCAAAAAGGGACATCATATGGCGATCCTGCCATCCTGGACAACTAACTGAAGACCTGCCAAATCCTAAGGCAGAGGAAATACAACCAACACCCAAATCCTTTTGGGTTTTATTGGATTTATTTCGGAGTTATTCACGGAAGATTTTAGCATGAACATAACGCTAAAACAGGCTTTAGAAGACAACCCCAACGCTGGACCCAAACCACTCACTGTCGAGGAGTATAAGGCTCGACAACATCAATCCGCAGCTGAGAAGACCAAAGCAAAAGAAGAAAAGTTAACCAGAATACGTATCCAAAAGCGACCTAAGCGACGAGGAAGCGTGAAGAACCGCCTTAGACGAATGAGAGCAGACTTAATTAATCAAGCAACAAGGACCACAGACCCAAAAATCCTTTCGGAAAACTGGAGAAAGGTTGGTCAAATTGAGGCAATCTTATACCAAAGGAGTGCTGAACAGCACCCTGCTGCAAACTAATGAATAGCATAGAGGCGGTAATTCTCTGCTATCACCAATTTGTCCACTAGATTTACGAAACCATGAACCCACAAGCTCAAAAATAAATAATTTTTTTCTCTTTTTTCCACATTTACATCTTTAAAAATCCCAAATTCAGTCTTGTCATCGTTTCTAACTATTAAAACATGTCCTGGTGGAAAAAAGCGCTTAGCGCTATCCTCATAGCAGTATCCGGGTATGAAGTAGGCAAAGATAGCCAAAATAATAGAATAGGAAACCTCGAAGAGAAAATTTATGAAAACAAACACATAATCTATAACCAAAGCGAATCAGGAATCAATATTTTGCACGTGGCAGCCATCATTATAACATTATTGGTCATTACTGTCATTTACTCCCTAATAAAAAATCATTTAAAAAATACATACAATAGAGTACCTCTTCATCCAAGAATCTAATCTAAATCCATAAATGAGCAATTCAGTTTCTTAGGGAGAAGTATAATATTAGACAAATTACAAGAAGTAAAAACAAATTTCGACAAAGCATATAAATGCTTAAATAAAACAAATCTACCTTCAAGAAATACACAGATTAAACACTTACACACACATATATATACCCACAACATACTAGCCAGTTTAGGTAGAACAATTTACCCTTTCCTTAATTATACTCACCAAATCGAATTCACAAAATATTCATCGTCAATAAAAACTAGACTAACAACCCTTTTTGACCGACTCCAAATCCCACAACGAATACCTACAGGTCTAACAAGCATTCTCAACTTAACACTGCCATCGGTTAGCGATAGCGAAATCTCAGACGTTGAATCCGAAACAGCACATAAAGAAACAACTAACACCATGACGCCCATTGAATTTATAAACATAGCAACAAAACTGCTACCTATATTTGATGGTAAAGCAGAAAACCTGACTCAGTTCATTAACTCGTTAGACCTCCTTAACTCAATTAAAGAGACACATGAAACCATAGCGGTTTCATTGATAAAAACAAAATTTTCAAAAAACTCAAGCAGACTGCTATCCAATGAGCTCACTATAGAAGACATAAAAAGAACCCTCACTGCTAATGCGAAATATGAGTCCTCTCAAAGTATCTCAGCTAGATTGCTCAGCGTAAAGCAACAAAACAAAAGCGACATTGATTTTGCTAAAGAAATCGAAGCACTCGCTCAACAGTTTGAATGTGCATATATAGCAGACGGAATGTCAAGCGAATTGGCGAAAACATACTCAGCTCAATCGGTTGCCAAGGCCATGAAGACGAATTCAAGGTCGGACGAAGTAAAAATGCTTATGAGGCCAGGCCAGTTCAGTTCAGTTAGCGAAGCAATTACAAAATTCGTTGAACTGAGCTCCAAGAGTTCAGAAGCGTTGCAGGTAAACTATATAAATAGGGCCCACTACCCAAATCGAAATAGGGGCCGCGGTAATAGTTATTATCGAGGGAATAATTCCTATCGGGAAAATTATCAAAATCGGAGAAACAATTCTTATCGATATAATTCTCAAAATAATATTTATCAAGGAAATAATTTCCGAAACAATTACTATAACAATAACAATAACAGAAACGAAAATACTAATGCCGCCAACAGAGGCCGCGGAAATAACAATGACTATCGCAGAAACTACAATAATAACGGAAATAGTAACGTGAGATATGCGGAGGCATCGTAAAACTCAGATGCCCCCCAGTCTGCCCAACTGGGGAGTGTAGAAAATTAGAAGCATCCCAAATTTTGCACATTAATCTATACCTTAACAATTACATCAAAATAAAAACATCCCTAAATGATTCAATATCAACATTTCTCTTAGATACCGGTTCAGACATAAGTCTTTTCAAATCACCAATCCTAAATACAATCAACATAAATTCCGGTCATAATATTAATATAAAAGGTATCGGAGACGGGTTTATAAAGACACTTGGATGCACAACCGCAAATTTATGCATAAACGATATTAAAATATACCATAAGTTTCACATTGTGGATGACTCATTTCCAATACCTTGCGATGGTATAATCGGTTATGATTTTGTTAAAAGTTACAACTGTGTATTAGACTACCAACGTCTCGGCCCTAGCTGGCTAATAATCAGACCAAGTTGTTTCAAGTCTCAATTCGAAATCAAAATACTGGACGCACATCATGAAAAAACGCTTTCTCTCCCAGCAAGATCAGAAATAATTAGAAAAATTCAAATTAATAGTACAGAAAATGAAGTCTTAATACCTAGCCAGGAACTTAACCCGGTAGCGCCTGAATTGAAAAAAATAAATTTAAAAAATAAAATGAAATATGAACTGGTTCAGGTATGGGAATGACAGAAAACGAACTATTTCGGTGATGCCATATGGCATCGCTAGGCGCTACCGGGTTAAAGAAGGTATTTTCATAGCAAATACGATAGTAAATACAAAAAATGCTTTTGTCAGAATAATTAATACTACAGAAAATAACGTTTTTATGCAAGCAAAAGACATAAAAAGTGAAAAATTGGACAACTACTACGTCGTCAACATAGACAAACAGGAAGATAAACCAGAACGAAAAAATTTTATTTTGAATAAACTAGCAAATAATTGTCCCAATCATCACAAAGAAAAACTCATTAATCTTTGCTCAGACTACACAGATGTATTCGCCCTAGAAAGCGATGCATGTACTTTTAATAATTATTATAAGCAAAAATTATATTTGAATGATACAACACCAGTATATATCAAAAATTATAGGACCCCTCATAATCAAAAACCTGAAATAAATAAACATATAGAAAAATTAATTTCAGACGACATAGTTGAACCTTCAATCTCAGAATACAATAGCCCTATCCTTTTAGTTCCCAAGAAATCCTTACCTAACTCTTCAGAAAAAAAATGGAGACTCGTGATTGACTACAGACAAGTGAATAAGAGACTGGCATCCGATAAATATCCCTTACCTAGGATCGATGATATACTTGACCAATTGGGCCGCGCAAAATTTTTTTCTTATCTAGATTTAATCTCCGGATTTCACCAAATCGAATTAGATGAAAATTCACGCAACATAACATCCTTCTCAACAGAACAAGGTTCGTTCAGATTTAAGAGGTTACCATTCGGACTAAAAATTGCACCAAATTCCTTTCAAAGGATAATGAATATGGTTTTTTCTGGCCTAGGTCCTAGCAAAACATTTATCTATATGGACGATCTCATTGTCATAGGTTGTTCCGAAAATCATATGTTGAGCAACTTAAAGGAAGTTTTTGAAATATGCAGGAAAACAAATCTTAAACTGCACCCTGAGAAATGTAAATTTTTCGATTCACAAGTCACTTTCCTCGGACATAAATGCACAGACAAGGGTATTTTACCAGACGAATCAAAAAATGAAAAAATTCACTCGTTCCCCACACCTACAAATTCTGACGAAGCTAAAAGATTTATTGCCTTCATAAACTACTATAGAAGATTCATACCAAATTTCACAAATCATTCAGTTTACATAACCAAGCTAACTAGAAAAAAATAACCGTTTATATGGACACCAGAATGCGAAACAGCCTTTCACTATCTAAAAAATTCATTACTCTCACCTCGAATTCTCCAATATCCAAATTTCGATAAGACATTCTGCATAGCAACCGATGCAAGCAAAATAGCATGTGGCGCTGTACTTAGCCAAAACCACAACGGCATCCAATTGCCTATTGCTTTCGCATCTAGGTCATTCACAAAAGGAGAAAGTAATAAATCGGTAATAGAACAGGAACTTACAGCCATTCATTGGGCAATCAATTATTTTAAACCATATATTTACGGTAGAAAATTCCTTATAAAGAGCGACCACAAACCACTAACGTATTTGTTTGCTATGAAGAATCCTTCCTCAAAGTTAACAAGAATGAGATTAGATCTGGAAGAATTTGATTTTGATATTGAGTACATAAAAGGAACAGACAATTGTGGAGCAGATGCCCTTTCCCGCATTGATTTTGAACAAATAAAGCAGCTCAGGGAAGAAAACAACGCAATTATATAAATTTTAACCAGGTCCAAATCAAAGTCCATTTCTGCAACAAACCAAAATGATAAAATAAAGGACGAAAAAATTCCTAAAAAAAAATTTATAATGCTATTACCACGAACGAAGTGAGAAAATTACCTAGCCTAAAATTTATTGAAAAAAGGTGCACCAAAAATATAGAAGAATCCTCCAATTTAATTTTATTCCATGGAAAAAGAAAAATATTTGAAATAAATGCTAAAGAGTTCATTGCTAAAGAAAAAATTGCATTAGTGCAATTATTTCTCAAACTTGAAACAGCAGTTGGCAATAAGCACTTTAAATGCATCAAAATCGCGATTAATGACAATTTATTTAATTATGTAAACAATGAGGAATTCAAAAAAGTAGGCAACAATTTATTAAAAAAGGTAACTATAGCGATAACACCAAAAGCTATTGAAATCACTTCACAAACCCAGAAATTAGAAATTTTGAAAAAATTTCACGATGACCCTGTCTTTGGAGGCCACCCAGGTGTCACTCGACTTTTAACAAAACTCAAACGATTTTATTCATGGAAAGGCATGGCTTCAGACGTGAAGTCCTATGTCAGAAAATGCAAAAAATGTAAACAAAACAAACACGGCAAAAATAATATAGAACCACTGGTTACCACCAAAACACTAGTAAAAGCTTTTGATGTAGTACAGATCGACACCGTAGGACCTCTCTCTAGATCCATCAACGGCAACGAGTATGCTCTGACTATAATTTGTGACTTATCTAAAATTCTTGTTACAGTAGCTATCCCAAATAAATCTTCAAATACAATAGCCAAAGCAATAGTCGAAAACTGCATATTAGTCCATGGACCCATTCAGCAAATCATCACTGACATGGGCACCGAATATAGAACTCAATAATTTGAAGAAATATGCAAGTTATTGAAAATTGAAAATAAAACATCTACAGCATACCACCATCAAACACTAGGCACTAGTGATGTAACGAATGTCAAATTTTAGCATTCGCGAATGCGAATGCGAATGCCTACTCATATTCGCGAATGCGAATGCGAATATTCAGTTTTTGAATCTATATCTCAAATTTGGCACACATCACCAAATCAATTCATTTATTTATATAGCGCACCAACTTTGGAAAAAAATAATTCATTCATAAGTAAAAGAAATTACACATTTCGATGTTAAATTTCAAAGTGTTAAAAAAAAACAGTCACATGACAACAACAAAACTAATCCGAAGATTTCGTGCAAGCATAACGCCCCTGCGCAATACGCAATGTTATTGTCGTTTTTCGTTTAGCAGCCCTCAGACGGTCGTTCTTGTATGAAAATTTATGTGAAGGAACTTAAAGGCATTCCAAATGCGTTTAATTCAGGGATCGGCAAAATTGAAAATGCAAGTGTGTGTGAGAGAGCAGATTTTAAGTGCAATATCTGTGTAACGGTAGCACATAAAAAATTCTTTAAATGCTAAAATATTGGCTTTTAAATTTAAATTTAAAAAATCTATTAAAGTTTACATTTTTGGTCAATTTTCTGCTAATTATATATTCGCAAAATATTCGCAACATTGTGCGAATGCGAATGCGAATGTGAAAAAACATGCAAATATTCGCGAATGCGAATGCGAATATTCGTTACATCACTACTAGGCACCATTGAACGCTCGCACAGAACATTCAATGAGTACATAAGATCATACATATCTGCAGACAAATTAGATTGGGACCACTGGCTCAAATATTTCACGTATTGTTACAATACGACGCCAGCAACCACTCATGGATACACACCATTTGAGTTAGTATACGGAAAGACAGCAGTCCCTTATGATTTCATGTTAACTGGTAAAGTAGATCCGATTTACAATATAGACGATTATAAAGCCGAGCTTAGATTCAAACTTCAGACAGCTCAAAAACGTGCAGAAATCTTGTTGGAAAAAGCTAAAGAAAAATCAAAAGAAATTTATGACAAAAAAGCAAACCCCCAAATTATAAAGAAAAACGACATGGTTTATCAAAAAAATGACGCCGGCCATAAATTAGACAGCGTCTTTAAAGGTCCATATAAAGTACTCGAAACTGACAGCATGGGCAACTGCACGATCGATATTAATTCAAAAGCTACAACTGAACATAAAAATAGATTAAAATTAGCTTAATATATTAATTGAAACAATTTTATAATAAAATAAATTTTCAGTAAAATAAATTAATTTTCTGTGTAAATAAACTCAATAAACATAAATTATCATTTAATAAACGGCCGCTAGTATCTAAGTATTTCTAATAATTACTTTTAAATAATGCATATACCCATACATTATATATTATTATCAAAACTAAAATAAAAATAAAGAAAAAAAAAATCTCTATACTTTCAATTTTTTTTTTCCCCAAAAGGGAGGTGTTATGGACAAACGGTCACTTAAAGTCACTTAAGTAATATTCCCTACTAGCATTCATATTATTCACTCACTTAAAGTCACTCACGCGATATTTCCCACAGGCAGTTATGCTATTTTCTTTTACTACTTTCACTTACAAACAATGTTTAGTTTTTACGATGACTCAAATCAACTTTATTGCTCAAACACTAAAAAAAAGGTCAAAACAAGAATAATGCACCAACTGCAGTACATGTGTCATTTGCAATACGACCCCGGTAGTTGGGAAAATCCAAGTGACCCTTTTCCATTCGACACCGTAGATAAGCAAACGAAAAATAGCAACTAAGAACCATATGTAAAAATGATATAAATATAGATTTTTAGCTCTAAGAATTCATTCAATGTTCAAACTTGAATCCAGGCGTTCCAGTCGCCTAAGAATAAAAACAAGGCGTAGCAACCGCCATCATAAAAAGACTTGCTTCTTTCTTTTTCACCAAAAAATACTGATGTTCCATAAACATCAATAAAGGGACATCATACTACGTTTTTCTCGCACTAATCTTCGAATATGACTGTTAAGGAAAACTGTCTGTCTCCTTGTTAATGTTGTGTCTTAAAAGATTCCAATTGCAGCGCATAAACTGAATTGGGCTTTTAAGTTTTGTTCTGTGTAACAACGGCACTTGAACCGAGTTACTGGCTCTCAAAATGAAATGCTCTGTTTTGAAGTCAAATTAAGAGTCAGTTTTATTTTCACCTTGTGGTGCTTATATAATATATCATAAAATGTTACATTCTTATTTCACTTAGCATAACAAAAAATAACAATTTATTGCAAATTTTGCATTATTATGACCATTAACTTCGTCGCAGGGCATTTACTACAATATCGAATTCAAACAAAAAAAAAAAAAAAAAAAAATTGAAAATCAAACGTAATGAAGAAATGCAATGTCAACTTTAAAGACGCGATACAATTTTCAACGCTGTTATGAACTTATTTCGATTCAAGAAATATTATTGTTTACTGCAAACTAAACAAAAAATAAACATAAAAAATAACAGTCTCGAACAATTAACCATTCTGCCCGCCTTGAGCTCTGCTCGAAATTTACGATGTTGAGGTGTTGCCTTTTCCGTGTTTCTTCTGTTGATATGGTTTGCTTATACATGCACTGTGAAGTCTGTTGTTGTGAATTGATTTCGTGGTGCTGGAGTTGGCGAGCCCTTGGCTTTTCGTTTAATTCCCAAGTAGATCAAAATGCATACAGTGATGATTAGTGCTATATAACTGACCGTCATATGATGATAATTTTGGCTTTGAATTTTATTGGGAAGTTGGAATATTTCCTGTTTCGCCAGTGAGGACTGTAGCGCCGTTAGATTTTCTATTTGTGCAATATAATTAGTTTTTTGGATTTCTTGAAGCAGAGGTTTTAATTTTTCTGTGTAGTTTTGATTTGTGAATTCCCAAAGGCTGGTGTATGATGATTTGAGAGTGTTGGATATTACTCGTTGCCCTCGTATAGATATGAAGTCGTGTTTGAGTATGCATTGCGGTTCTAGACTGAGCAATCCCGATCCCGTGAGAGTTAGTTGTGTGATCTCTCTTTTGCATACTGCTATTGCACGAGTACCTGTTGGTAGTGCGTATATCCACTTGTTTGTATGCCTGAGAGGGATCCAAGCAGTGCTGTCGGATAATCGTTGCAGTGCGCAATCGGAATGACTTTTGTTGTGAAATAAGTTTATTTCACAGGAACAAATTGTTGAGCCACGGTCATATCGGACTTGACCTTTTGAACAAATGTACGTTTCGTCTTTTATGATCGGACATTTTTGTAATTCCGAATCCCCGATGGTGAAATATTGGTTGTCCATGCCTATCGCCAGAAGAGAGGAGCACGGCTTTATGGATATCATCGTTTTGTTGATCCAAATGGGTATTGGCACGAGATTGAATATTTGAAATTGTTCATGCTCGATTAATGGTATGGTAAGGCTGAAAATGACGGTGTTTCGCGTGAGTCCTCCTGTAATCTTCATTAATTTATACAGTTGAAATGAATTTTCTTGTCTTACAGGCAGGGAAAGCGACTCCGGCAAGTGAAGTTTTATTTTTTGATTTTCCTGTTGCAATTGACTTGGTGTAAGCAGCAATGGACTAATAATGCCATGGTGAGTGTTTGTCAGTATATCAAGAATTGAGGATTGTGTCTGCTGTAAGTTTGCTGCAATTATGTTGAGTTGTATGCAGAGTGACAAAAAAGTTCGTTGTATTTGTTCTTGGTATTTATCATCCGTATTATTGCGCACGAGGTTGTAAATTTGAGTTATCTGGTTGTCCAGGTGATCAAATTTTGACGTTACCGCCTTTTGATCCGTTTTTAAGATGTTTATCGTGGAATCAATAATTGATGTTTGGTTTTTAAGCAGATTCAAAAGATGGGATTCATTGTCCTTAACTTTTGTTATTGTGTGCGCCATTTGTTCGGCATATTCGGAATCTAAAACTCCAAATAGTGAATGTGCGATATTGCCAACTAAGTCTACCGCCCCTCTTTTATGTCGTCTCCCTGACAAGAGCGTGCTTTCTGACATCAATTCAGACTCCGTATGCTCAAAGTGTGTGGCCAAGTTTGTACAGGTGCTCTTTTGCTGAATTTGCTGACACAATTGATTTAAGGCCTTAGTGCCGTTAGAAAATGCTTGCAGGTCCTTCCAAAATCCGTTGAGATCGTAATAAATCAAAAGCTGCCAATCAGTTGATGAAATAGCAACCGAACCAATTCCTTCGAAGTGTATTCCTAGCCTCGTTCCAAACTGCGTGTTTTGAAATTGAGCTCCGAATACTAGTGGTAAGGCCATGAGAACTACGAGTGCCATAAAAAGACTGGGATTTTTTGCTAGACGTTTCTTCTTCGTAGGTATTTCGGGTTCTTCTTCGCCTAGTTGACTATTTTCTTCAATTGGTGCTTCCGATTTGATCGGTAACGGTGCTAGTCGGTCGATCGGTCTTCTGCAGGTGCCGGAAGCTGTTTTCACGTCTGCTACCCGGACGATGCCATCATCTCCTGGATGAACTTTTAGAATTCTTCCCATTGGCCATTGTAAAGGGGCCACATTATCTTCCTTTAGAATGACCATGTCTCCTGGTTTAATATTAACACCTTGAGTTTTCCACTTGTGTCGATATTGCAGCTCGCATAAGTATTCCCTCATCCACCGTTTCCAAAATTCTCTTTTTAGATGCGTCACTAATTTCCATCTTGTTAGAAGGCTTATCTTCGCTGGTGTGGACTCTGGATCAATTCGTGCGTTCAATAGCTCTCCTATCAGAAAGTGGCCAGGAGTCAGAGCCGTTAGATTATTTGGATCTTCTGACATCGGACTGATGGGTCGTGAGTTCATAATCGCCTCAATTTCTATCGCAACGGTGTCGAGCTCTTCATACGTCAAGGAAGCAGTAGATACACTTCTTATCAGCAGATGTTTGGCCGACTTCACTGCGGCCTCCCATAAACCTCCAAAATGAGGTGCCCTTGGGGGTATAAAATGGAATGTTATTCCCTTCGTTGTACATTCTCGGCTGATGACTTCGCTTGCAGAGCTGGTAAATATGGTTTCTGACAGTTCCTTCAGCTGATTTTTAGCACCAACGAAATTTGTGGCGTTGTCACAATATAGATGTTGACAAAATCCTCTCCTGCTTATGAACCGTTTCAGCGCTCCTATAAAGGCATCAGTAGTTAGATCACTGACAAGTTCCAAATGGACAGCCTTAGTCGCGAAGCAGCAAAAAACTGCTATGTAGCATTTTTGGGGTTTCGTTCCTCGAACTTTATAGTGGACCCAAAATGGCTCACAGAAGTCAACACCAGCATTGATGAAAGGTCGAGCCGGTGTGATGCATGTTGGAGGCAAATTACCCATCAGTTGACTGAGTAATTTTGGTTTAGCTTTAGTACATCGTACACAATGTTGCACAATTGAGCGTGCAGCTGATTTTCCCTTTACAGGCCAATATCTCTGTCTCGTGTAGGCTAGTAGTGCTTGAGGCCCACAATGACGATTTTGTTCATGGATTCCCTGCATTAAAAGCCTTGATATAGGGTCGTTGTATGGAATCAACATTGGATGCTTAGCCTCGTATGACAGTGTGGATGATTCCAATCGACCTCCAACTCGGATGATTCCATTTTTATCCAAGAACGGACAAAGATTACTGATTGGGCTGCTTCTGCTTACTTCGTTATGTTTTGCCAAATGTTTCAAGTCTTCCTGCTAATCTGATTCTTGCATAGATCTAACGATGACCACGATAGGACTCTCAAGTTCTTCTACTGTTAACGCCAGCTTGAACTTCCGTTGTCCTTTTCTTGCATTGCTGATGAACCTTAGCACATAACCTATAACGCGTTGAAGGGTTAAGAAAGATCCCTTGTTGTCGATGTTATAGATTGTTGTGAGTTACAACATTCGTGTACTCACTGTACGACCTAGCGTGAATCGAGCAGCCAAACGTTTTCGCAAGAACAGCGAATAACGGACAGAAGCAAACAAAAGAAATGCAACGATCGGAGACAATAACACAATATCGTCACCAAAGCAGAACTAGAACTGGAACGCAGAAGTAGGTCAGCGGTAATGAGAGCAACGACTACGTCAGCACCAGCGGTTATACGAAGTTATGGAGAAAAGCGAAGCGAAAAGCAGCAGTTCGTCATTTGCGGAAGTGTTGCACATTTGGCAAGAAAGTGCAGCCTAAGCACTTTCTACTTTTAAAAGAGAAGAATCAACATCGAAAAAGGGACTCTTGATTCAGTATTCAAAGTCTCAACTCCGGTGCACGTACTCACCCAAGGGCCACGACAGCGGAGCGTAGACTTAAGTGTTAGACAGGGAATTAGGGAAGTCCTTCGAGTCAATTAGGAGCTAGAGTAGGATCCAAACATTGTAAATTAAAGTAATAAGTAAATTAATAAGAGGACTTAAATGAATTATCTGTGTCCGGAGTATTATTTGAAAAGGATAATTAGGTCTGGGTATTAGTCTGGAGGAGCCAGACTGATACATTCCCCTAATAATAACAACATTTTGGCGCAGCCGGTATTCGACCGACTTTCGGTTGGATTCGAATCAAGGATAAGAATTTTTAAGGAACTATCTTAATGCGTTTGTGCGGTGTGGCATATGAAAATAAGAGTTGAGTGAAGCGGAACCTTTTTTGGTTTTAAAACCTGACAAAATCAGACCCGGGTGAACGAAGCTCTAAAATTCATGTGTCTAGCGGCGCAGGCGTATGCGGTAGTTAAGTCGAAGTAGGTATCCAGAAGTAACGTTTGATCGTGCTCTGCCGGTACTCCTTTCAGAAAAATTTTTATCCTGTTGTTGGGATCTAAGGAAGTGAAGCGCTCAGACGGGGTCGAGCGTATAAACGTTCCTTTATTCCAATGCTGAGATATAGGAAACCAAGCGCTCAGACAGTGTCGAGCGTATAATAGTTCCTATATTTCCTTTTAAATAAAATATTTTATCTAAGGTTTAATCCTTTTATTTAATGTTGGAATCCTTAGGTCTAAACAGAATTACTTATCCAAACTTGAAACTGCCCTATGCTTCTGACGTCGTGGCCCGTGGGTGAGTACGCTCGCAGAAGAAGTCGAAGTCGAGTCTCAAACTGAGTCTGAGCTTCCAGTCGTCGAAGCTCCGTTTTTATAGATCAATATTGCTGATCTTACAATATTGAATATTCCCATGATCCGCGATCGTCGTCGATTCTTCCAGAACATATTGCATAATCTTGACCGCGACCTTCACCTGCAATTGTACCAACATTGCCATACTGTTGTTGTTGCCTTTACTTCCGTTCACTTAGTGGAGTTGTTTTTGTTGTTGCCAGCGATCGAATTGCAATTGTGCATTTGCTGTTGTAGTGCTGATGTTTGTCAATCGTGCTTATACTGTGCCGGTGTTGTTGTTGTTACCAGCGGCCGAACTGCATGTTTGCATTTGTCAGCAATTTACGCTGGACAGTGCTTTTGAGTAGCATGGAATCACCTTGAAGTAGAAATTCATAAATGCAGGTCACTGCCTTTTGCTCTCGGTTTAAGGTGACCACATGTGAGTTTGGGAGAGACTCACAACATCCCTCCCCCTTTGAAGAAAGTTGCAACAAGGCGACGATAGAAAACTCCGAACTGGATGTTTTTTTGTCATGCATCAGTTCGATTAAACTGCGGCGGTTGAGATTTTACTAGATGATTTTCATGTTAATGTTGCTGTTGAAAGTTGTTATCACATAGACGTTGTTTGAAGAAAAAATAATGCAGGCAGGCTGTTCAGAACTTTTGATTGAGGGACAACCTTGACTCCCTCCTCTCCCCTTCTTAATGAAGTCGCGTACTAGTTGTTGATGATTTAGATGAACGAAAAATGTTAACATATGATGTATACCGTATGCATCGTTACTGTTGCTTGGTTGCTTCATGATTCAAAGGAGACAATGTTGAACCGTTAAAGGTGATTGTCTTTTAATGGTGGTTAAGAAATTTAGATGTTTGCCTAAGGCTGGCGAAGACGTTGTTTTTAGGCAAATGATGAATCGTGAAATTTATGTCTATGCGTGTTTGAGGTATACCACTGCTGTTCTTTAAGTGATACTCCCGCTGTTTTGATAGTGCGTATCCAGGCCATTCATTGGGCTTAAATCTAATATATAAAATTTATTTCATAGTATACTTTCTTATTATCTATATAATGTTTTGAATTCATTTTCTTGCAGCTTGTTTAACAATCACGTATACTTTATTTAATGTTTATTTTTTCTTAACATTTACTTTTTATTGTTCAATTTCATATTTTCTTTTATAATTCTTTTTTTCTATTATTTTTCTTAAATTGTACTATGTTTATAAGAGTTTCAAAAACAAAAGTTTTGTTAGGTACCTATACTTTGAGGTTTTTGTCTGTGATTATAATTTATTTATTTATTTTTTTTTTCTACCGTTTGTTTTCACAGTTAATAATACATATATTGTTTTCTTATGATGTACCCGTCACCGTAATTAAAAATTGATAAAAATTTGTAATTTACTTTTTCTCGTAGTTTTTATTTATTTTATATATATATATATATATATATATATTTTTTTTTTTTTTTTTTTTTTTTGCATTCTATTTTACATATATAAGTTGCTTTTCTTTTTCTTAATAATTTTTTGTTTTAACATTCTCTTTTAGTCAAAGATTTTTCCTCCATTCTTTTTATTTTAAAATTTTTAACATGGTTTGATTTTTTATTGAATGAAGTTTTAATTAATTGATTTTAGTTTTAAATTAGTGTCTGTTGTATTATTTTGAATATTTTTTATTTATTTTTTTTTTTTCAAGTATCACCATATTTGTGTTTTTTACGAATTTAATTATAATCTATTTTTTTATATGTACTTATGTTATTCTCTCTAAAAAAAAATTTTTTTTTTTTTTTCATATTCTTTTCGTCCAAGCGCAAAAATACCTATGCTTTCAAGGTATTGATTTTGAATTAAACATTGTTGAGTATATAAAAATATTTTGTGAATATCTATATATACGTGTTTACCAATTTATTTTGCTTTGCTTGCTCTACCGGCTCGCTATCGCTTTTGTGGTCGGATTCCTTGATTAACCTAAAAAATAATAAAAATACAGATTATGTGCCCTGAGTCCCTCCTGGTTCTTTCAAAGGCATGGTGGTCTTTACCCATAAAGGTACACTTACCGATGTTGCAAAAATTTGGAAATTCGTATGTTTAATATTTTAAAAACAATTTTTGTTATTAACTCTATTCCAAAAATTTTTTAAACCATTTGTTTTTCGTCGCCATTCCTTATGTAGAAATCGCAATAAGCGATATTAAAAAGAAATTTTTTTTTTTTTTTTTTTTTTTTTTTTGACAATAATGATTAAATATAAAAACATTCAAGTCTCGTTTTAGTCAAGAAGAACCTATGTTTTGGGACAGTATTTTGAATTTTAATAAATCTACGGCACATTATAGTTCTGGGCGAAAAATTTGTCTAGATCTTTTAAATCTCTTGTATGTTTTATCTTAATTTGCAAGAATTTTAATTTAGATTTGTCTTGTTTGATAAAAGATTCTTTTACAATGGAAAAAAACTTTTGAATTGATCTTTGCATTACATTCCGACTTTTGAAATACTCGTACAACGTCAGCTCTCTAACTTCTGATCCTTCATTTAGGTTTACTTTTTCAATTGATACCTTCTCATTGGGATTTCTATCTCTATCTGGTGGGTTTCCTTTCAAAATATCTTCACATACTTCTTTATTACTATTAGTACCATCTCTTCTAGTACCACAAGAATTATTCTCGACCTCCTTGTCGAATTCAACTTCTTTATTACTATTTTTACCACAAAAATAACCCTCGAACTCCTCGTCGAACTCGTACTCCAATACATTCGACTTTTTATTCACAACATCCCCACCGCTAGATAGTCCCTTTTTATCATTAACGATTTCTCCGGAAAATTTCTCTGCGCATATTTCTACTGCCCTTGCTGTCCTAGCACGGATCGTGACTGGTTTAATAGTACAAACCCGACTGCTATAAGTAGAACTAACAAGTGGTAGTGAAGCAATATCTCTGCCATTTTTGAAAAATTTAATTTCTTTATCTATGGTATCTATGACTGATTTATTCCAGAGCCCATCTCTGCCTAATAGTCCATCTCCCGGAATTTTACTTCCCTTTGGTAAAACGTGAAACTTAAAATTCAACTCTTCATTATTTGTATGACCACTGTCTATAATTCCTTTACTCCTAACGGTGCCTCCGAAGGCTCCCACTAAACTCTTGGCTTCCGATTCATAAATGTTATTTACATTTTTTAACGCTTCCCATTTAATTAAACTAGTGTCAGCTCCAGTGTCCACTAACAGAGTTACCTCATCGTTTATAGCTTGTCGATTAGGAAATACTATAAACGCGTCGTCTGACACTAAGCCTGAACATTGTGTATTAAAGGATTTGGGATTATTTCGAATCAGGTTCCTACAGGGGTGCTTCTTTCGTTCTTTTAGCCATTCCCAAGTTTGATTGCGCAAAATAGAAAATTTTTCGCTTATGGCTGCTAAAAAAGGCAACACAAAAGATAAAAATAATTTTCGAAATTGACTTCTATCTTCGTTTTTACTCTTTTTATCTTCAACCGTTTTTTCTGATTCTGCATTTACAATTGGCATTGAACTCTCGTTAAAATGAAAACTCACATTCTCGTTAAAATGCACTCTTCGCTTTTGCTTTTGATTTTTCTTTAATAAAAGTTCTTTTTTACTCAAGATTCTTGAACTCGTTATTCTTTTTTTCTCTGATTTATTACAATTTAAATTTATACTGATCGTTTTTTCGTCAACATCATCTAAAAAAATCCTATTTATGTCTAATTCCTCTAATTCAATATAATTTTTTGATTTGTCTTCTGTTGTTTTCAAATTTAGACTTTGATTTGGCCCTTGATATGCTCGCTCTGTCTGGGCATTCCGGTCTGTCGGCCAAGACCGGGCCGCTGGGGGTTTTCCTGATTGTACAAATTAAAAATTCTTGTGCTATTTGAATCAAAATTGTTTGCCATAAATTTATAAATATGATTTTCCCTGTTTCGTCTTTCTCCTCTATTAGGTTGTGCCCCATTCTGGAACTGCCTTGCTTCCGTAATATTCTTCTTCTTTTTTCGTGTCCAAAATATGTTACTCTTGTGACCATTAATTCGACAAATTTTACAAAAAAAAGTTATCATCTTACTGAAACATGTGATCTCTAAGTGCCCATTTCTTCCGCAATAAGTACATGATTTCAAAATTTGGCTTGTGGTCCTCATATTGCACCGTACGCTATCTTCATGACCATACTGGTCACAACTTGTGCAATAAGGTGTGTTCCTTCTTTTTAAGCAGAAATCGCAAGAGTGACCTTCAATCTTGCAAAAGGAACAACGAATTTGTTGATTTTCTAGTAAGGGTGTTTTATCTAAAAATTTATTAGTATAACCTCTTCTAAAATTTACTGCATTATCCTCCAAATCCTTTGCTATTGCTAACCTTGTTAAATTAATCGGAGACATGTTTTGATGTGTTGTAGGCGTTTAGTTCATTTCCCGTTTCGAATTAATAAGGATTGTTCTATCAGACAGGACTCCGAGCAATTAAATCGAATAAAAATTTTTACTTACCATTTTCGTTTTATTTATTCTTTCCTTCTGGAATGTTGAATGTGTTGATTGATGTGTTGATTTCCTGGGAACTTTAGAAAAACATTTTAATTTTATTTATTCTGCGCCACATTGCTTGGTGAAATCGTTGACTTAATTTTCTTGTGCTTGGTAACTGCTACCGTCGATTCTTGTAAAACAAATATTATTTCAATAATTCTGCCCAGACGCCAGGATTCAAAAAATATTTACTTGCGTTAAAAAATATTGACCTGTGTTTTACCATACAATCGTGCTAATGAATTGATCGGCTGTTTTTGGTAGCAACTAGTCGCTAATTAAAATTGACACAATTCCAATCACAGGCGAAATTCGTTTATAGCCGTTCATGTATGTACACTATTAATATTAAATTGTGTTTCAATATCTCTTCTAAGCTTTTTTGCCCAGATATATTGGCAAGATATCCTTGACAATACAATCTTTGCTCAAAAATTACAATCTCGCATGCAGCATAATAAGCTTTTTTGCCCTGTGGTAGCAACTAGTCGCTAATTAAAATTGACACAATTCCAACTTAGCAAAATGCGCCAAGCTGCATAGCGATCAATATAATTTTGTTCAAAGCTTTGAGGAAAACTGAGTTCTCATCCAACTGAAAGTCAGTCAAATACCGGCTGCGCCAAATAATGTTGGGATCTAAGGAAGTGAAGCGCTCAGACGGGGTCGAGCGTATAAACGTTCCTTTATTCCAATGCTGAGATATAGGAAACCAAGCGCTCAGACAGTGTCGAGCGTATAATAGTTCCTATATTTCCTTTTAAATAAAAGATTTTATCTAAGGTTTAATCCTTTTATTTAATGTTGGAATCCTTAGGTTTAAACAGAATTACTTATCCTAACTTGAAACTGCCCTATGCTTCTGACGTCGTGGCCCGTGGGTGAGTACGCTCGCAGAAGAAGTCGAAGTCGAGTCTCAAACTGAGTCTGAGCTTCCAGTCGTCGAAGCTCCGTTTTTATAGATCAATATTGCTGATCTTACAATATTGAATATTCCCATGATCCGCGATCGTCGTCGATTCTTCCAGAACATATTGCATAATCTTGACCGCGACCTTCACCTGCAATTGTACCAACATTGCCATACTGTTGTTGTTGCCTTTACTTCCGTTCACTTAGTGGAGTTGTTTTTGTTGTTGCCAGCGATCGAATTGCAATTGTGCATTTGCTGTTGTAGTGCTGATGTTTGTCAATCGTGCTTATACTGTGCCGGTGTTGTTGTTGTTACCAGCGGCCGAACTGCATGTTTGCATTTGTCAGCAATTTACGCTGGACAGTGCTTTTGAGTAGCATGGAATCACCTTGAAGTAGAAATTCATAAATGCAGGTCACTGCCTTTTGCTCTCGGTTTAAGGTGACCACATGTGACTTTGGGAGAGACTCACAACACTGTGAAAAAAAAAAATTTTGTATGTAATTTTTTTTTGAAGAACGGAACAGTGAGACTCATGAGTCCAAAAGCATAAAAATAAATAAAAAATAAAATCAACGGTAGCAGATTCATCGCTGACGAGGGAATACATTGAAAAAAAAAAAAAATGTTAGCAAACAGAAGAATGAAAATGGTGAGTACAGATTTTTAACTAACATATTTAACTAACATATTTAAAATTTTTGAGAAAATTTCCTATGAAACAGGAATTAAAAAAACTTAGACAGACTTTACATCAGTCAGAAATAGATGCGAAATCAATTGTAGCAGATACGTGGGATTTAGTAAAGGAGGTGAATTCGAATAAGGAAATCTCGCAACTAATTAAAGATCAAGCCGTGTTAGGCCAATTTACAAAACTAGAAGAAGCGAGTTTCCTCATTAACAAAGTAAAGGATACAGTAGGTCCTTTAAGTCAGGTATCAAAAGATAAAGTTAAAAAATTAGAAGAAACTATAACACTCCTTGACAGAAACTGTAAGAAGTTAAGAAACCAAATTGAAGAAAAGGATAATTTAATTAAAGTATCGGAGGAGCAGAACGACAATCTCAGGGAAATATTAAAACGGGCTGTAGGAAAAGAAACAGCAGAGGTGATCGAGCAGGATAGAGCAAGTCTGAAAGCAAGTGAAGAAGAAGTAAGTTATTTGAAACAAGAAGTTAAAAAATTGAAAAACAACTTAAGGACAGTCTGTGCCACTTCTCCCACTCCAAATCCGACACGAAAAATACGAACGACAAGTACAAATACAGTAAATATTGAATCTTCACCTGTTGCGTTCACAAGCACAGCCCCACACCAAAATAACATTACACCGGTGACGGTGTCAAAGACAAACCCTTCAATAAAAATTATTGAACCTTACAGTGACACAGCTAATTTTCAATCTGAACCCTTTGTTGCGAGTAGTTTGCCCTCAGTAAGAATGACAATGAATAATCCTGTACAAGTAGATGAGCTAATGAAAAAGGTAACTCGCCTTGTGCCTTACTTCTCAGGATCAAATAATCCAGAATTAAGCCTGGAAGTGGACAAATTTGTAACGGGAATAGAATTAAAAAGCGTAGTAAATGGTAGCGATATAAGGGACATTATTAAATGCATAAAAAATAGACTTTCTGGCGTAGCTTATGTAAAAATTAACCAGCGGACAATTAATAGCCTGGATGAGCTTTGTGACATAATAAAAAGGGAGTTCTTAAAGCGTAGGAGTCTCGAAACGATTAGATCAGAAAAAGCAGGAGCAGCGCAACAGGATACCGAGAGAGCGTCAGCATTTGGAGGAAAATTGGAGTTTTTATTAAATGAGGCAGAAGAAATTATCAGTAAGTCGTGGAATTCTTCCGAAGCGGTATCCGCATTAAGCGAGTATAGAAAACTGGCCACAAACAAGTTTATTTTTGGCGTTAGGGATCCCTATATGCAAAACAGACTCGAAACTAATAAGGATAAACCGATTTCTGATTTAATCAAATTAGCAGAAGAGTCTGAAGACCTTCACATTGAAAATAATATGAAATCTAGTTCTAACAATTTTGTGACTCAATGCCTCCCCACAGCCCCGCAGCCAATTATTTGTTCTTTTTGCAAGACAGTAGGTCATACTTGGGACATATGCCAGCAAAGAAGGAATACCCCTTACTGCGAGGTTTGTGCCGAATATGGGCACCAATATAGCAGAAAATGCAATTTAAGCGATAGCAAGAACACACGCTCGGATGCACAAACTTGCACTTATTGTGGAAGAAGAGGCCATGTAGATAGTAATTGTTTTGGCAGGCTTAGGAATCTATTTTGCAGTATATGCAAAACAAAAGGTCATGAAAGTAATAGATTTTGTAGATCAAGGCAGGAAAACACCAATGGGCAACCAAATCAGCAGAATATCAGAATATCAGGCATTTTAATCCATTCAGATCTCAAAATTTAAACACTACAAATTTCAATGAAATAGGAAATCAGAAATTCAGTACGCAAAATGTCAATCAAACAACTAACGAGCCGGGCAGAGAAAACAATCGCGCGCCTACAAATAGGCAATGTTATAAGTGCTCGAAATATGGGCATATAGCGAGATTTTGTAACTTAGAGCAACAGGATAATAAGAAGGGAAACTCTCAGCGGCCCGGTCAAGGCCTATAGACCGGAAAGCCCTTAATACGTTCGAAAATGAAAGGCCTAATTTAGTTACAATAAGGACGCATGTAAAACGAGACAAAGAAGAAGAAACAAAAAAATTGAAGGATACAATGAATTTAAAGGACCTAGAAGTAAACAAAATTTTTTTTGATGAATTAGACGAAAGAGAAAGGGATAATAACATCATAAACTTACGCGGTAGAAAAGAAATGTCATTACAAGTAGAAGATTCTAGTGAGAAAGAGGAAAGGAAAGGATATAGACAGGATATTGCCACAAAGTTAGTCACACATTGTCAGAAGCTTAAAAAGATGGAGACCGTAGAGGCAGTATCGGAGGACGCGTTTATAGTGTTTCCATGCGGACAAACTAAAACGAACAAAGTCACTTTATTAGTGGACACTGGCTCTGATACAAGTTTAATTAAAATAGAAGCACTAAAAGACATGACAAATTTCAATGTTTCAGAAACAAGCCGGCTCGTAGGAGCATTCGGGGGTCACATAAATAGTGCAGGGACTACTGAAATTTCCCATTCTGATTATCCGGAATTAAAATTCAAACTTCAGGTGTTGCCCGAAGGAAGCAGAATTCCGGCAGATGGACTTTTAGGTAGAGATGAGCTATGGAATCGATCAATAATAGATGGTATCAATAAGGAAATCATTTTTGGTCTTGGGGGACGAATTGCGTCACTATCCCTGTTAGCTTCTAATCCTAGTGAAAGGATTTGTGTTGCTGAGGCAGTCACAATCAATGCTAGTGAAGCGAGAATAATAGCAATATGCGCAAAAGGACTCGAAGGAAATGTTGTATTGAATAAAAAAGAGATAAAACCAAATGTTTTCGTAGGAAGCGCGCTTACGAGAATCATTAATGGAAAAGGTTATGTACCAATCTTAAATACGAATAGTAGTGCCATCAGATTGAGCACCGATATTTAATTAGAATTTGATCGAGAAGAAAATTTCGAAGAATGTAAATCAGTTGAATAAATGCAGGAATGAAGATATTCGCTATGACCTCTTAGTAAAAACGGTTACTTTAGACAGTAGTCTTAATAAAGATGAGTTGAATTCAATACAAAGCATATTTAAGGATTACTCAGATGTTTTCCATTTGCAAGGAGATAAACTTTCATACACTACAGTCCTGAAGCACCAAATACCGACAGCAGTAGACCACCCACCCATTAATTCTAGGCAGTACAGACTGCCGGAACACCAAAAGAAAGAAATAAACTCCCAAGTGAATAAAATGCTTGAGGAGGGCATCATCTCACAAAGCAAATCTCCATGGAATTCTCCAATAATCTTAGTCCCTAAAAAATCAGGAAAAAATGGTGAAAAAAAATGGAGACTGGTAGTAGACTTTAGAAAATTAAATGATATCACGATCAAACAAGTTTTTCCAACCCCGCGGATTGACGAGATCCTTGACCAACTAGGTCACAGCCGTTATTTTTCAACACTAGACTTGGCTAGTGGCTACCACCAAGTGCTATTGGACGATAATGATAAGGAAAAAACAGCATTTAGCACAGGTTTAGGACATTTCGAATTTTCAAGGATGCCGTTCGGGCTCACAGGGGCACCTGCGACCTTTCAGCGCATAATGAACAGTATCTTAACGGGCTTACAAGGAATTGACTGTTTTGTATATCTCGATGACATCGTCATCTATGCCAGAAATTTAAATGAACACGAGATGCGGTTAAGAAGAGTACTCGAGGTATTGAGAAAAAACAATCTAAAATTGCAAACAGAAAAATTCAATTTCTTACAAAGAGAAGTGGTATATTTAGGCCACAAATGTTCTGAAATAGGAGTCTTGCCAGACCCGGAAAAGGTAAAATGTGTGAAAGACATAGCGGCACCAAAAAATATTAAACAGTTACAGGCATTTCTGGGTTTAATCAACTATTATAGAAAGTTCATTCCAGATGCTGCAAAAATCTCACTGCCCTTGACAAAATTATTGAGAAAAGAAGTAAAATTTGAATGGAGTATAGATTGCTAAAAGGCAATGGAACAATTAAAAAACGCAGTCACAAGTCCTCCCATCCTCCAATACCCAGATTTTGAGAAACCATTCATTTTAACCACAGATGCTAGTAATGAAGCTCTAGGAGCGGTCTTATCTCAAGGTGAGCCAGGACAAGACCTCCCAATATATTACGCTAGTAGGGCGCTTAGTGCCACCGAAAGACGTTACTCAACAATAGAAAAAGAATTTTTTGCAATAGTTTGGGCAGTAAAGAATTTTAGGACATATCTTTTAGGAAAACATTTCAAAATCTTCACAGACCACAAACCATTAAAAGGAATATTTAATTTGAAGGACCAGGATACAAGATTAGGACGTTTTCGACTGAAACTTTTAGAATATGATTTTGACATTTGTTATAAGCCCGGGAAGAACAATTAAAATGCAGACGCCCTAAGCAGAATAACGCCCCTAAAAAATAAAATAAATATTGTAACTAGATCACAAACGACAACTGTAGAGGAAGCAGAAGGTAACCCACAAAATGAAAAAGTTCAAAACATGAAAGGAGAGGACACAGCTGTTTTTCTTTCAGATCAGGGTGAAATTCAAAAGGTAATAAAGATTTTTCATGACACCCCAATTGGAGGTCATAAAGGTTTCTTTAAGACGTATTTAAGAATACGGAGTCAATACAAATGGGAGGGCATGCAACGCCAAATTAAAGCACATATAGATACATGTAAATTTTGCCAAAAAAATAAAAGCTCAAAAATAGACAAAATGCCTTTGACTATCACGGACATATCCCATCGACCATTCGACAAGGTTTACATGGACATAGTTGGTCCACTTCCGATCTCGTCAAGAGAAAATAAATACATCCTAACCTTTTTAGACGACTTTTCTAAGTATTTCATCTGCGTGGCAATTCCAGATGCTGAGGCATCAATTGTGGCGCGAGCATTTTTCAACGAAATAATTTCCAAAATCAACATCTCTAAAGTATTGGTAACCGACCATGGTAGTAATTTTACATCCACACTTTTTAAAGAAGTTTGCAAAATTTTAGGCGTAAAGAAGTCACAAACTTCCCCATACCACCCCCAAGCGAATGGCTCATTAGAAAGAAGTCATCGCCCATTGGCAGAATACCTTCGGAATTTTGTTAACGAAGACGGAACTAACTGGGATGAATGGCTGCATCATGCGATGCACGTGCATAACAATACAGTTCATTCATCCACGAAGCAAACACCATGTAGAATATTATTCGGTTTTGATTTCGAGATTCCCGTCAAACTAAGACAGAAACCTGCTCCGATTTACAATGAAAATGACTACAGTAAAATTTTGAAGTACCAAATTCAACGAACTTATGAGCTAGCAAGAGAAAATCAGAAATCCGCTAAAGAAAAAGCTAAAAAATATTATGACAAGAACTCAAAAACACGAGACTTTTTGGTAGGAGACGAGGTTTGGTTGAAAAACCAGAATAGAAAAAACAAATTTTCTCCCATTTGGGATGGACCATATGAGGTTATTTCCAATCCGACGTCAACAAACGTACGCTTAAGAATTAAGGGTAAAGAAAAGACTATTCACAAAAATTTAATAAAAAAATGTCATGAGAAGCAAGAACAAGTATGTACAATAAAAAAAGACATAAAAATTTCGGCACAGAAAATCGAAGAATCACTTAAAGAATTGGGCGAGAAAGGCTTAAAGAAAGAACATCGTTTGGTTGTAAAACGATCACCTAGTGGGGAAATAAACAATTTTTTAAGAAATAAAGAAAAAAACAGATACGCTAACGTACCGTGCCTCGATCACAGCAGAGTAAAACTCATAAACGCAAATGAAAGCGGCTCTAATTACATTCATGCCAACTACGTGAGCGCGGTTAAAAATGCAAAAGAATACATAGCAACGCAGGGACCATTAAGAAACACAACAAATGATTTTTGGCGTATGGTATGGGAACAGAATTGTTTCAACATAATAATGTTAACAAGAATAAAAGAAGGAGGGGTAGAAAAATGTTACCAGTATTGGGGAAAAAATGAGGGAGAAATTTTTAAATGCAATCAATTTGAGATAAAAACAGCTAAGAAAATTTCAGAAAACGACTTTGTAATAAGTCAACTAGAAATAAAAAATTTGAACAAGGGGATTTCGCGCAATATTTTGCATTGGCAATTTTTAACGTGGCCCGACAATGGCACGCCCAAACCTAGTGCACTGCTAAGATTTTGGGATGAAATTCAGCAACAAAGCAAACCGAAAAAATCAAAAACTGTAGTACATTGCAGCGCCGGCATCGGCCGCACAGGTACATATATAGCGTTAGATATAGCACTTACTCGTTGGACATTGGGAATGGAAATAAGATTTCCGGAAATTGTTAAAAAAATTCGAGCACAAAGAGCATATTCTGTTAGTAGTCCGATTCAATACATATTCTTGTACAGAACATTAATGCAGTATGCAAATTGTAATCAGATTTAGACCCAGATTTCCGTCGTTAAAAAAAAAAAAACGAATCCGCTAAACAAAATATTGAATCTTATGAATATTTTAGACAACCCCAGAATTCGATTTAACTACACTTCAAAAACACAAAAAAAAAAATATAATAAAGCGGAATTGGTCGAGTGCCTCTATGACACTTTAAAACGCATTCACAACTTACCAAAGTGTATCAAATTAACACGAAGAATAAGCAAAATACATTCAAAAATTGTTATTTTTTTTTTCTTATTTTTTTTTAACCTCCACCAGAATGCAAAAAAAAAAAAAAAAAACAAAAAAAAAAAACAAACAATTAGAAAACTTCTCAAATTCACTCCCAAAGACCATTGTTCAAACCAAGCAGATCATCTAATGATCCTGTCCGACGAAGAACCACGGTGTCAGTCGGACAGAAACGATGATGACTATGGTGTTCCAAGGAGTCATATAAATGACCACTCGGTAGTCCCGAGAAGATGTTCAGACTATAACGCCTAAATAAAAAGTCCCATACGAGTCGCTCAGCATTCAAACGAAAACTCTGGTTGGAATCGTAATAGTGCTGGTATGGATTTAGTTCATCCGTCCAATTTTGATGATCCTGGTCACAAATTAAACCCCAACGGCGCTCATATTCACGACGTAGGGAAATTTCGATGGTACTAGTCAAAATTGGGTGAAGAAATTCCCGCACGCCGGAAAAATTATAATAGGGTCCAAGATAATGGGCCAGATGGTTATCAAAATCAGCGTTGTTGAATAGATGATAGTCCTTGCACATGCGACGTCGGATAAAGCATGCTTGCCGGTTACGGCACTGCGGATGACACTGCTGGAAGACGCAGCGTGTCCGTAGACGGGGGGAAATATGAGGATTGCCATAATAGTCGTTTATGGTGGCAAACGTTTTTAAGGTGGTATCCCAAATCTGCAAGGGGAATGCAAAGGTTTAAAATAAAAATCAAAGAATGAGAAATATTGTGCTTACCATATTTAGTGCAGAGAACATTGTTAAAGATTAGACACGAAACCGTTGAAAGTCAAAGAACGATTAACCAATCGAACCTGAACATAAATTGATTTGGGTCGTTTGCATTGCAATTTTTCGGGTAATGAAGAAATTTTTATTCTGTTTTGTTTTTCAGATTGTTGCATTTTTGATTTCGTTGATGTCAACGGCCCGGAGTAACTTGATAACTACACCAATTACCGAACAAAAGGGTTTTGTAGAAGTTCATATACAAGACACAGAAATTGTAGCGGATTCATACACAATCTTACATATTATACATCCAAAAGAAATAGCGGACATGGTAGACTCAATAGAAATTTTCATGAATCAAGTAGAAATATACAATAAAAATTTGCTAATCCATGAAATCGAAAATATAAGAACAAAAATAAAATCGATAACCCCGTCTGAACAGAAGCGTTTTAAAAGGGGACTAATTGATGCAGTGGGGACCGCAACAAAATGGTTGTTCGGAATTATGGACAACCACGACAGACAGGAAATCGAAGAGCACCTCAAGATAGTGACAGAAAATAGCCACAACGCCATAGGGGGCCTCAATGAACAAATAAGTATAAATACTTACTTTAACGAGACTTTGGGCATTATAAGAAACGCTATAGACAAAGATAGATATTCTATAAATAAATTGGATAAGAGTAATATGGACATAGTAAAGCGCATATTGTTCAATGACCAAATGTTTAAGCTGAAAAGCATTGAAGGAAAGATAAACCTAATACAGGACAGTATTGCAGCTGCAAAACATGGTTTAGTACACCCAAGCATTTTAACCTCAGAAGAAATAGAAAATTTCGGAATTGATTTTTTTAAACTAAAATTTGTACGGGTAGGAATATTATCACATGCCCAGGGCGCGATTATAATAGTAATTAAAGTCCCCAAAACGTTAGTTAAAATAGAAGTAAATTTAATAACATCAATACCAAATAATGAATATTTCGAAATAATGGCTGACGACGAATTAATAACATCAGTCAACGGTACAATTTTTACGTATCAAGATAATGCAATTTTAAAAGAGTTAAAAAGAAGTCGCCATTGCACGATTCAGAATAGCTGTAATTAAATTTTTAATAATAAAACATTTGTTCAATATGTTGATGAAGGTACAATTTTGATAAAAAACGCTAGGAAAATAAAGTTGGAACAAACTTGCGACAAACGAAATTTGACGATAGAAAATAACGCCCTTATAACTTTTACCAACTGCAGTATAAAGATTGGAAAAGAAGAGTTCTTCAATGCAAATTCAATAATGGAAGACAGATATTTTTATCCGGAAGATAAAATGGGCAAATCAATTTCAAACACACCCATAATATTCGAGGACATAGTAGTAAATAGTTTCAAGAATAGGCCCTACATAAAAGAACTAAAGTTCCACCAAAACATTTCGTATGGTATTAGTGGTGTACAGCTTATAGTGATTATAGTTTGTGTAGTAGCCCTTTATGTAATTATTAAAAGAAAATCAGTAAGAGTGGAAATAAAACAGGAATTGGGGGCTAACCTCCAAAGAAAGGAGAGTGTTAGAACCATTTGCAGACGATACGAAGAGAGAGAGAAAAATTCCGAAGTTTAAAGTGTACCAAAAGTCAGAAGTTACAAATAAATTGAACAACCTTTCGTGAAAAAAAAACATACCGCGGAAATGCAGACAAGATGCAAAACCCCGCTACCCAAAAAGAGCGTTATATTTCGCTTATTTATTTTTGTTTGCCTTCCCGTTTTCTATATTTTTATTTCTTTTTCTGGACAGCAAAAGCAAGAAGGTATCGGGTATCCAACTTTGCGAAATGGTCAGTCAACTCATAAAAAAGTAAAAGCTTTTGACAATGCAATTTTCTAACTAATGTTTAGACCAGGTAGATCGTGTAGAAAATATGAACAATAGGAAATAGGGACTCAGGGCATATTAACGTGATTATTTTTGTGTCTTTTTAGACAACCTTGAGAAGCCACGGACCACTAAGAGAACAAAAAGGAAACAAATCAACAAGCGTAAGAGTAAAGAGTAAGTATATAAAAAAAAAAAAAAAAAAAAAATTATAGAATGACCGAGACCGACATGACCGAGAAACAAAACATTACTTACAAAATAGGAAAAAGATCGACTGTTATAACACAGGATGATTACAACAGGGAAATTAATAACCGGTGGTTAAATAGTGCGCATATCGATGTTTTTATGGACTGGCTGTTGGGTTTGCATTATTCCATTCAAAAAGAAGTGCATGTATTCAGTTCCTTTGCCTATCAAAGTATGAAAGCGGCAAGGGAAGCACCCAACAAGGCAATAGCCAAATTCGGGATAAAGCCGTTGATAAAATGCATTGATATGAGCACAGTTAAAACATTCATTTTTCCAATATGCGAGAGTAACCATTGGATGTTAGTAGTAGCAACAACAGATCATACATACCTATTGGATTCTCTCAAGCCACATAGCACGGTAGAAATCTTTGCAAATATTGAATTTTTTTTCGGAAAGGTTAGAGAAATAGTAAAGGACATAAGCTTTTCTCAGGAAAGAACTTGTGTATATCCTAACTGTCCGCAGCAGGATAATACGATTGATTGCGGGCTGTTTACACTGAGATTTGCAGAAAATCTTTTTGAGTCAATTGAAGCAGGAAGAGGGTACGACCCAGACGAAAAAATGTTGGTCAGGGAGCAAATCAGTTTATCCAGAGAATTATTGGGGGCAGTTATGAGAGATTGGAAGGAAATATCACAGGATCAAAAAGAGATAACATTGACGGAAAGAAAAATTTTGACTAAAATATTGAAATCTTTAAACAGAGCCAAGAAAAGAAATACAAGAATCGAGAAAAAGGTAGCATTGAGAGGAAAGGTTTTCAGTCTTAAGGTTAGCGGGAAAAATAAATTTTCAATAAGAAATTGCACATAAAGTATGTGGGTAATTATTTTTTTTTCTTCTCTTTAAATTTTTTTTATATAACACAACGGTGGAGGGATTCAGGTTCAGGAAAAATGTGGAGGGTAGAATAGAATAAGACTATATGTAAGACCTCGAAAAACGCAACAACACTAATAGTTGCCGAAATTGTCAAAACAAAAACTTAGATATATATATATAAAAAAAAAAAAAAAAAAAAAAAAAAAAAAAAAAACAAAAAAAAAATAACAATAATACAAAAAAAACGTTACATTAAACACATTAAATAAAATTATTTTTTGAATTGAAAGTAACAAACGTGAAAAAAAAACAAACAACCGAAATTCGAAAATTGAACAAATTGATGAGAAGAAGAGAGATATATAAAAAAAAAAAAAAAAATGGAAATCGAAAACATACTTTAAACAAATAAAAAAATAATAAACTTTGAGAAATTGTAATAGTTGTTATTCTAAAAAATAATAATTTAATAATTGTAATATTTTCGTATGATTATATTAGGTGTAGTAAAAAGAAATCCATTATTTTTGCATTAAATTGAGGACTTTATTTAAGATAGTTAGAATGACCCGATTTAGGTCAAATATGCGCCGTTTTGTTCGATAACTTGTTGCCATTTTAAAGGTAATTTCATTATGCCTCTCTCATAGAAGCCCTCGTTCCTATTAGCAAAAAATTGAGACAGTCGAATTTCAGAAGCCTCTCTTGAAGCGAATGTTTCACCAGCAAAATTGTTCGCCATGGACAGGAACAGATGGTAATCACTTGGTGCCAGGTCCGGACTATAAGGTGGATGCAGAAGAACCTCCCGACCAAACTCCCGGAGCTTCTGGCAAGTCACTATCGATGTGTGTGGCCTGGCGTTGTCCTGATGGAACACAACTCCTCTCCTATTGGCCAAAGCTGGCCGCCTATGGGCGATTGCTTCCTTCAGACGGTCCAATTGTTGACAGTAGAGTTCCGAGTTAAGAGTTTTGCCGTATGGGAGCAGCTCATAGTAGATAATTCCCTGCCAATCCCACCAAACACACAGCAAAACCTTCCTGGCCGTCAATCCTGGCTTGGCCACCGTTTCCGCCGGTTCACCGTGTTTCGACCACGACCGTTTTCGCTTGACGTTGTCGTAAGTGACCCACTTTTCATCACCAGTCACCAACCGCTTCAGAAATGGGTCGATTTTGTTGCGGTTCAGCAGCGATTCGCAGATGGAAATTCGGTCTATGAGGTTTTTTGCGTTAACTCGTGTGGCACCCATACATCGAGCTTCTTTGTGTATCCAGCCTTATTCAAATGGTTCCAAACGGTTTTTTGTGCAATCTTTAGCTCTTTTGCAAACGAAACAGTGCTAACATGACGGTAGGACTCGATAATTTCCATGATTTTATCGACATTTTCGCCAATTGGCCTTCCAGTGCGTGGTGCATCCTTGACATCGAAGTTACCGGAACGGAATCGACGAAACCAAAATTGCGCATGATTGGCTATTACAGTATCAGGTCCATAAACGCTATTCACATTTTCAGCCGCCTGGCTTGCGTTTTCTCCCTTCTCGAAGAAAAACTGTAAAATGTAGCGAATTTTCTCTTTGCTGATGTCCATCTTTGACAAGCTCTCAAACAAAACTGAATCAATCAATCAAAAAAGTGTCAAAAAAGCTTTTTTAGAAGGAACTGTCATCTCTCTAATGCCCCCTAGCGGAACACGATCGGACTTATACAACGCAAGATGCAGATAAATAACGCCATCTATTGGAAAAATAATGGATTTCTATTACTACACCTAATATAAAATGTGAGAAAAACAAATATATTACGAGATATATTAGAACAAAAAAAAAAAAAATTAATTAATAATAATAATAATAAATATTCAAAACAATAGTATTCATTCGAAAAATTTTTATAATTAATTGTAATAATTAATTTCGGGTTTAAGCAAAGAATGTTATTCGAAAATTTTGTAATAATTTATTTTGGTTTTAAAAAAAGAATGGTGATCTACAATTTTGTATAAAGAAACTATGTTTGGTTTTAAGACAGTTAATTAACAAGCAAAGAAGGGTAGTTTACAAATAAGAATGACTAATATTTTTAAGTTAACTTCGGCAGCCGCTCTGGTACATCAACATGGCTCATCAACATAACAACCAAAGCACATCATGAGGCAACCGTCTACATTGTCCAGCAACAACTTCCGGCACCAAAGAACAAAGTAAAGCAGTATAAAACGCAGCCGTCCCAATGCCTCGTAGTACAACAGCAAAGACTTTGACAGAACCGTTTCACAGTCACGAAGCTCGCGACTCCGTTAAGAGGGGAGAGTTGGCAGTCGATGTAGACTCACGAGCTACTGGTCGACAAAAAACTACAATCTACGAGCATACATCAGATATCCACACATGGCCATTGTCAAGGTCGAATCATAATTGCTTCATCAGCGTGTTTTGGGAATAACAACAAAACAAATTTTACCCAGCATTTATTTACAATTTTCAAGGCCGAATCAGAATTGCTGCACCAGCGGTTTTTTGAAAAAGTATCAACGAAAAATCAACAGAACCTACTCGGCATTAAGTCAATGAAACATAATAGCGTATGCATTTGCGAGGAGTACACAAAAAAAAAAAAAAGGGAGAACAAAACAACACCAAGGCATAATCAAGATATATCGTCTTAAGGGCACGAAAACAACACCTTACTACCCTGAGGACTAATTGCCGTCACGATAAACGCGACTTCTTCAAAAGGAGGAGGGATGTTGTGAGTTACAACATTCGTGTACTCACTGTACGACCTAGCGTGAATCGAGCAGCCAAACGTTTTCGCAAGAACAGCGAATAACGGACAGAAGCAAACAAAAGAAATGCAACGATCGGAGACAATGACACAATATCGTCACCAAAGCAGAACTAGAACTGGAACGCAGAAGTAGGTCAGCGGTAATGAGAGCAACGACTAGGTCAGCACCAGCGGTTATACGAAGTTATGGAGAAAAGCGAAATTGGGCAATAGGCGATTGCACAGCAGCAGTTCGTCATTTGCGGAAGTGTTGCAGATTTGGCAAGAAAGTGCAGCCTAAGCACTTTCTACTTATAAAAGAGAAGAATCAACATCGAAAAAGGGACTCTTGATTCAGTATTCAAAGTCTCAACTCCGGTGCACGTACTCACCCAAGGGCCACGACAGCGGAACGTAGACTTAAGTGTTAGACAGGGAATTAGGGAAGTCCTTCGAGTCAATTAGGAGCTAGAGTAGGATCCAAACATTGTAAATTAAAGTAATAAGTAAATTAATAAAAGGACTTAAATGAATTATCTGTGTCCGGAGTATTATTTGAAAAGGATATTTAGGTCTCGGTATTAGTCTGGAGGAGCCAGACTGATACATTTCCCTAATAATCACAACAAGATCATCATTGCTGAATCAGTTGTGGCGGCTACGACTGCGGTTTCCCTTTTGCGCTCCATGATGGTTTCGTCGCATGATATCTTTCTTTGTGGCCAAAACTCTTCTCGACCATGTAAAAACATTGGCCCATACAGCCACATATTGCATGTTAACAATTTCTTTGGATCAAGGCCACGGGATAGGATGTCCGCAGGGTTTTCCTTTGAAGGTACATGTCTCCATTGTTCAGCTATTGTTAAGTCCTGGATTCGGGACACTCGGTTAACCACGAATGTGTGATAGGAAGATGAGCTGGAATTGATCCACGCCAAAACGATTTCTGAGTCTGTCCAAAGGAAGGCAGGTGCATTTTCGAACTTCAAGTCCTTTTTTATCCTTGTCATTAGTTGAGCACTCACCAAAGCAGCGCAAAGCTCGAGCCGAGGAAGAGTCTGCCGCTTCAAAGGAGCCACTCGCGATTTTGCACAAAGTAACCTCACAATCACAGTTCCATTTTTTATTACTGATCTTATATAAAAAGCTGCTCCGAACGCTCTTTTGGAGGCATCGGCAAAGGCGTGAATCTGTACCGTGGATGTGACGTGGTCCTCAAATATGTGTCGAGGGACTGCATATTGTTTATGTTTTCCAAGTTATTGCGAAATGTCATCCATCTTGTTTACAGCTCTTCTGGCAAGGCTTCGTCCCATGATAGTTTGATTTGCCATAGCTCTTGAATGAAAATCTTTGCGAGGACAGTAACAGGTGCTAAAATCCCTAAAGGATCGAATAGTCTTGCTAAATCTGAGCTCACTGTTCGTTTTGTTACACGTTTGCTTTGGCTCAGGCATACCTTTACAGAGAATTTATCACTTCTGGGAATCCAGGTCAAACCCAAGGTTTTCGTTTCTTGACAGTCATTGAAATTAATGTTGACCTCTTGATTTTCTCCTGCTACGTTTTGGAGTAACTGGGTGTGATTTCCATGCCATTTTTTTAGATTGAGCCCGTGCTGTTTCAGGATGTGTGTGAGCTCCCGTTGAATTGTCAGCGCAATATTTAAGCTATCAGCTCCACCAATTCCATCGTCCACGTAGAAGTTCTCAAGAAGAAACTTGGCCCCAAGAGGATATCGTGTCATGTTCTCCTTAGCTATCTTCTCCAAGCACTTAGTTGCCAAATATGGTGCTGCTCGAGTTCCATAAGTTATCGTGTTGAGCTGGTAATATTTGATTGGGGTGGTTGAACTTTCCCTCCATATGATAACGTGAAATTTTCGATCTTCTGGGTGGATGAACATTTGGCGATACATCTTCGTTACGTCGGTCGTAAACACGAATCGGGGTAATCAAAAGCGAAGTAGAATAGAAAAAAGCTCACTTTGGACTGTAGGGCCTGTATGCATTATGTCGTTTAAGGAGACTCCCGATGAAGTTTTTGCAGAGGCATCAAAAACAATTCGTAATTTTGTTGTTTCGCTTTGTGGCCTTAGAATGCAGTGGTGAGGAATAAAATAATTTGGCTTGGTGATTGAGTCAAGAGGTATTTGGGTCATGTGCCCCAATGCTTCATATTCTTCCATGAATTTCTCGTACTGAGTTTTAATTTCTGGTGTCTTTTCTAGACGGCGTTCAAGAGAGAGAAACCTGTTGAGTGCTATCCCATGAGATTCTCCTAGCACCTCCGGGCTGTCACAAAATGGAATCCTTACGACGAATCTCCCGATTTAATGGATGTTGCAGGTTTGTGCAAAATGAGTTTCACATTGTCTGTCGGACAACGATAGGAGTTTATCTGCTGTTTTAATGTCGTCTAGTTCCCATAATCGAGCAATATTTTCTTCTAGACTGGTTTCATCATCCGTGCATATACTACATGTGGCGGTTGACAACTGGGTCCCATTAATCTTCCCTGATATGACCCAACCGAGCCGCGTGTTTTGTAATGTGGGCAACTCATCCGATAATTGTATTTGCCCAACTACCAACAGCTGGTGATAAAACTCTGCTCCTAATAGAACGTCAATGTTGTTCGGCTGGTGAAATTCTGGGTCTGCCAGTGTTATGTTTTTAGGAATCGGCCAACTATCGATGTTGATTAGCCTAGATGGTTGCGTGAATATGATATGTGGCAACACTGCTGCTTCAAGACGAGTTGTGAAATTGTTGATACGGGAGTGTAATGCAACGTTGACTCGATGCCTTACTTTTGTGTTGCTTGAGCCGATTCCGTTGATAGATATCGAAGCTGGTTTTGTTGAAATACCCATGCGTTTAACCAAACGTTCGGTGACGAAATTGAGTTGAGAGCCCGAATCTAGAACTGCTCTGCACTGAATTTCCTTTCCATTTGCCTGGACCTTTATAATCGCCGTTCCAAGAATTACGTAGCTACTTGACTTTGATTGCTTAGCTGCGGTCAGAGATGCCGCCTCTTTGTCGTCTTGGGATGTCTCCGTAATTACTAATGACGTGCTTTCCGAGGACTTGGTTGTTGTTGATTATGAAATGCTTGTAATTTGCTCCTGAAGATGTAACAGTGTATTGTGTTTCTTGTTGCATTTTGTACAGCTTCTTGACGTGCATTTTTTCGAGCCATGTCCTGGTTTTAAGCAGTTGAATTAGTATTTTTGCTGTTGCACAAACTGAAGTCGTGTTGCAGGGGGTGCCTGAAGGAAATTTTTGCAGGCAAACAATGGGTGCTTTCCGTTTTTGCACATAGCGCAGGATCCATCAGGTTGACTGTTTGACGTGACTGAAGTACATACGTTTGCCTTTGGGTTTGATGATTTCTCCTTCGAATCTATTGCCTCCATGGATTGGAAATTTCTTTCCAAAAACGTCAGAAAATCCTTAATTGTTGGAATTTCTCGTGGTTTCAACAAATATTGTTCATATCGGAGGCGTGTCGCTTGATCTAATCGTTTCAGTAGTATATGTAGTAGCAGCGGGTCCCAAGTTGACGTGTTTATTTGAAGATTTTGCAGAGATAATAAGCATTCTAGAGTTCTATCGTGTAATGCCTTGAAGTTATCCTTTGCAGGACTACTTTGCGTGTCAACCAGCTCATGAATTAATTTCCCAACCAGCATTCTTTTGTTATTGTATCGATCGGTCACCATTTCCCACGCAGCTTCGAAATTTTCTCCTGTGGCAGAAAAATGCTTTATAAGGTTTGCAGCTTCCCCCACCAAAAGTGTTTTTAGATACAAAATTTTTTGAACTCTTGATATCGGATGATTTATTACAAGTGACGAAAATAAGTCGTAAAATTCTTGCCACTTTAGGTGATTACCGTCAAATTTTGGTATCATGATTTTTGGCATTGGAATTGAGTCCGATTGATTACTAGTCCGTATCGAGGTTGGTTGAGTTGATGAATTTCTTGTCACAGTGTTGCAAATGTTTCTGATGATTTTTTCGAGAGCAATGAACCTATTCAGGTTGTATCCTTTTTCCTCTGGGTTAGCATGCAGTTCACTAACTTGGAAATGAAGATTTTGAATGTTTTCCCATAATTTTGTTGCGACTTGAAGGTCTTGTTCGGAGAAATTGTCTTCTATCAATCGTTGAAGGGAATCCATCATTGAATTTTGTCGGCGAACTAATTTGATAAGTTCTGCATCTTCTGCCTGTTGTCCTGCCATATTTGCTTGCTGGCCATCGTTCATGTTACTTGTGCGTTGAGTTGCTTCCGGAGGCTGCTTAGTATTGTTTGCTTAATTGACCTTAAGCATTGCTGATTTAAATATCTCCTGAAATTCTTGGACGATATTCAGTATTGCACTGAAGTAATCGTTTTTGAAATACTCGTGGTCTATTGGTCGAATTTCCAGGAGACGAATCTGGTTGTCTGCAGTATCAAATGTGGACCATTCGTCATTCAGTTTTTGAAGTCGCTCTTGAAAATACGTTGTAGTAGTCTTCCTTGTTGCTGAATCCTTTTTGAAGTTTTTAATTATTGCCTCTATGTTCGCTCCAGTTTGCTTCTGCTTCTCGACCAAGTCCTCAAATAGTCCCATTTTGTTGTTGTTGTTTTACCTCCGTTAGTTGCTGATTGTTCTTGTACCTCCGTCCTTCCGTAGGTTGGTTGCGTTTCAAAATAAGGATACACCTTATTCTGTCGTTGAGGGTCACCAAAATGTTAAGGAAAACTGTCTGTCTCCTTGTTAATGTTGTGTCTTAAAAGATTCCAATTGCAGCGCATAAACTGAATTGGGCTTTTAAGTTTTGTTCTGTGTAACAACGGCACTTGAACCGAGTTACTTGCTCTCAAAATGAAATGCTCTGTTTTGAAGTCAAATTAAGAGTCAGTTTTATTTTCACCTTGTTTATATCATAAAATGTTACATTCTTATTTCACTTAGCATAACAAAAAATAACAATTTATTGCAAATTTTGCATTATTATGACCATGAACTTCGTCGCAGGGCATTTACTACAATATCGAATTCAAACAAAAAAAAATAAAATAAAAAATTGAAAATCAAACGTAATGAAGAAATGCAATGTCAACATTAAAGACGCGATACAATTTTCAACGCTGTTATGAACTTATTTCGATTCAAGAAGTATTATTGTTTACTGCAAACTAAACAAAAAATAAACATAAAAAATAACAGTCTCGAACAATTAAACAATGACTATTAGTAAAATGAAAATTTCTAACGGCAGGCTCAAAGGTTTTTGGGGAAGAATGCTCCGCCGCTGAAGTTAATATTGAATTCAGGGTTGTTCCCGCTTCATCGATTTGACTTTCATTACATATTGCATATTCAGAGTGCATGTGTGTTGCAAAGTACTTTTCATAATTAACCCAATTCTTTTTTGAAGTGGTCAGCCTAAAAGGGGGGCGTGCTTTAAGTGTTCTGAAATTTCGATTAGTACAGGACAATGATCTGAAGACATTGCGTGGCAAATCGACGTTGAAATACGCGAATTATCAAAGCCTCTTGTAATGGAAAAGTCTATGAGGTCTGATATTTTATTTCGATCGGTTGGCCAATACGTGGGATGTCCGGGTGAAATGAATCCTAGAGTACTGGAGCTATTTATCAGTGTTTTGTATAATTCTCTACCCCTTGGAGAGATCATACGAGAACCCCAATGGTGTGTTTTGTATTTCAATGGCCTGCTGCAAAAAATTTATTTCCAAGGGTGTTGAAAAATTCATTAAAGTGATTTTCGCTGACTGAGAATCGTGGAGGGCAATATATTGCTGACAAAATGAAATTTGCACCACAAATTTCAATAGAAACTGAAGTCGCTTTGAAGTAATTTTTTGCGAAAGGTTCGACAAGGAAATGTTCAATTCTATTACGAATCAATATACCCGTTCCTCCATGTGCTTTCCCATCAGGGTGGTTTGTTTTGTAAAATTTATAGCCTGATAACGAAAAATTATTTTTATCTGTTAGATATGTCTCCGAAATAAGCATTACATCAATAGAGTAGTTTGAGACGAAATGTGATAATTCTACCTTACGCTGATTTATACCATTTGCGTTCCATGAGGATATAATAAGCAGACTCCGTATTGTGCAGTTAAAATTTGGAGCAACTGGTTTCGTGCTTTTATTAACTCCTGGAGTGTGTTTTGCATTTGCGACATAAATTGTGTCATACACTGTGTCAGACTGACTAACATGAATTCCAAGCTACCGTTCTGCTGTTGAGTGGCAGAATGGGCACTAATGGCAGAACAAGCAACATTTGCATAAGACAAT
Source organism: Chlorops oryzae (assembly GCA_020466095.1). Classification (NCBI taxonomy): domain Eukaryota; kingdom Metazoa; phylum Arthropoda; class Insecta; order Diptera; family Chloropidae; genus Chlorops; species Chlorops oryzae. The sequence goes on along the minus strand of CM035808.1, from coordinate 68,144,744 downwards.
TTATAAGTCACCGGAACGCTGAATTTATTTGGTTGTGAGAAAATTGGGTTTTGGAATGCATTTTGATTCGACATAATACGACTGGCTTGCTTTTTTTCTGACATACGATTTTTAGTTCTTTATGTACTGGACATCCCCTATAATTTGCTGTGTGATCTCCACCACAGTTGCTGCACTTTTTGTCAGTTTTATTTTTATAACAGTTTGCAGACCTGTGAAATTCTCCGCAAACGACGCAGACCATGCGTAGGATGCAGTAGGACTTAGTATGGCCATATTCTTGGCAATTAATACATTGGACAGGGCCAGTTCGCTTATGTGGTTCTTCTATTACAACTCTACGGTGAAGAAGATATTGTAATCCGTAGATTAGATGAGTCTCATTTTTTTTATTTTCAAGTTGTTCGCACTAAGTTCTACTTTGAACATTGGCTGTGGGGTTTTATTCTAATTTAAAATGTTCATTACGTTCCTAATTTTAAAGCCTTTTTCCTCTAGAGCTCGTTTAATTTCCACAGGATCTACATCTGATTCAATGCCTTTAATAACTACACTTTAGTGACAATTGTTTAATTATTTACATTATAGACCTGAATTTTGGTCTCATGAACATTTCCTCTAGAAATAGGCATGATGTGGAAGGACTCCTCTCCAATTAACTGGGTCTGGCTCGTGACCAAATTGTTGGAGCTTCGCTGTCTAAGATATACTGGAGGCGGTTTTGGTGATTTTTTTCGATCATCCTTTGATGTATCAGAGGTCTCAGTGGCCTCTGTGCTTAGAGCCTCAGATTTTGTTTTATTTAATTTCGCTTAAGGCCCCATCTACACGATGCAAGTTTTCGCTTGGCAAGTTTTAGTACTTGTGTGCAAGAACTTGCGTGACCAATCCACACGATGCTAGTTAATTTTAGCTTGCAGCTTGCCTGAAAGTAATCTAAAGATGACTTGCACGCAAGTGCTTTGGCACATAGCCACACGGCGTTTCTAAAAGTTGCTTTTCAGAAGCAATTTTTTTAGAACATGTAGCTTGCCAGCTTGAAGGTTTTTACATTCAAGTAGAAGTTCTTGCCGCAAGTTTGACAGTTGGTATAAAAAAATCATATTTAAACCTAAAATAGCAAAAATGAATAAATAAATAAAGAAAGTTCTAGCAGCGCTGCTCATTTTGGAAGAAATAGAAAATTATAGAAAAAAACCAAAACGAAGAATTTGGGCACGCAAATTCTTTTTTAGAGGAGACATAAATCCCTTTTATGAGAATTCAATGAAGGACCTATCAAATGAACGTGAACAATTCAAAGTGCTTCCATTTCACTGGTTTACCCCTAGAGCTTCCAGAGCAATGAATGCAATTTGTCCTTTATAACCAGCTTTTACAAATTTGTTTTTTCGGCAATGGCTTCGAAAGCTGCCTCTTTTTATACCTTTTCCGAAGGAAAGGGTATATTAAGTTTGGCACGGAGTATGTAACATACCCTCTAACGGTAAATATTTAACCATGACCACCATTCGCGAAATTCGCAAAAATTTTATTTTCACTTTTTTGAATTGAGTATTTCGCAACTAGACAAAATGTCCTCTAACGGTTAAAATTTGACCATGCCCACCATCTGCGAAAATTTTGTGCTTAATAATAATCTCGAGTTTGAGAAGCTAAATCGAAGTACAGATAAGGTAAAAATAGATATCCAAGCTAGAACAACGAAAACAGCAGGAATTTTTGTTACGGTAATGTTTTAACATATTTCAGGCTGAGGAAAAGGTATGTGTGCAATCGGCTTTGCCGATGTAAACTTCTTTACTTGTTTATGCTTGTTTTTGTAGTCCTTGTGTGACTTTTGCCACAAAAACTCACTTTGCTGGTATTCTTCAGTAATTATTTCAATTTGCTCCTCTGAAACAGCCATGTTGATAAAAAAAAAAAAATGCGAAGAATTTAATTCAATAAATAGCTAGCTATGAAGAAAATAATAAATATTGAAACATCGCACTCTCTACTTTTTTGAGTATCTTGAACCTGACAGTTTGTAAGCATGCAAGTAAAAAAAAAAGCTTCTAGCAAATTGGAAGATTGTATTTCTACACGATCCGATTTTTCTTTAGGCAAGTTCTTGCATGGAAGTATTGAAAAACCTGCCGCAAGTCCTTGCAAGCATTCTACACGATGCAATATGCTTGCCAAGTACTTGCAGAAGTGACTTGCCAAGTGAAAACTTGCATCGTGTAGATGGGGCCTTACGCACATTTGATTTCTGTGGGCTAAGTTTCCTTTTAATATTAATGTACCGATCCATTCCTGTCTGCACTGCTGGATCACCTGGGTTATTAGCAGGAGCTTTTGAACCGCTGTTAACAGAAAGCTCAACATCCGTTGTTGATCTCGCAGTCTTGTTGGTTTTTGTTTTGGCTAATTCCGTGTGAGCAGTGGAATGATTTTGCGAGGGCGGTACTTCAGGCACTTTCACTATTAAATCGGCATTTCTGGCATTAAAGCCACAAAAAGAATGGATTTTTTCAGGCTGAAGTTTTAGGTTATCGCGTTGCATACGTTGTACCAGTATGCAAAATTTAAATACTGCCCTGGGGCTAGCTTTGAGTCTAGCCTTTAATATGCAGAGCTCAAAGCTTTCTTGTGGTTCTTGTATAGGCTAAAAATTTATTCTGGACATCTTTGGCGAAAGAACAAAGCCATAATGAGAGAAATGATAAATGAAGAGAAAGAAAGAGTGGAGAAAGTCGAAGTTCGGAAAATTTATAGATTTCGACTTGGAAATGTTACGTCTCACCTGACGAAGCTTCAGTTCCTCAGTTCCTTAGGAATATGAACTCGAGAAGAATCGCGCGAGACAGAGAAATGAATATAAATTACTATTGAATACTTTAAGTTTAAATTTTGAAATTTTCGATTTAACGAGCGCGTAAACTTTGATGTTCCCAAAAAGGGTTGCCAACGCGAAAATATTTAACAAAAAATTAATTAAATATATTTAAAAATCCTTAATTTAATTTACTTCTTAAAAAACTAGATATATTTATAAACGAATAAATTCTCATTTCTAATGAATTATAAAAAATCATTTTATTACATTGACTTACATAATTCATTAACTCTTTTAAATTCGAGAAAAATATAAATTTATTAAATATTTAATAAGCCCTGATAAACAAGGTACAATTAATTATATTTAGTTTTTAAATAAAATTTTTTCAATTTGCTTAAATTTTCTTTTACAATACTAATATACTATAATTAATATTAAAATTTTATTATAAATTACTCAAATAAAAAAATTAATAAATATTTTTAATAAAATAAATAAAGCAAATTATAAGTTAATAGATAAACATTAATCAATTTATATTGACTTGCGCAAAAATCTTTTAAATGTAAATGAAATGCTTTAAATTGCATTCTAGATACACTTTCCATACATCTACTATATTACGACTTATGTTATTTTAGAAATAAAAGCGACGGGCGATATGTGCATATTTAAGAGCTAAAATCAATTTATTAATCTATATAAATATACTTTCAAATCCAATTTCCATAACTTTTCCATTTTTATATCCAATTATAAATAAATTGTAACTTATTTTTGCTTAAATATAAACTACACCTTGATCTGATTTACATTTTAATAAAAATTATTAAAAATTATTATTATAAAATATTCTTATAACAACGGTATATAAATTGCTAAACAAATTTAAGTTAGGTCCAACGTGGATTACACAGGGCAACAATTTGGCTCTTTTTGTTTTTTGCATGAGGTTTTTAAACTGATTCAGATTAATTAGATGTTGCTAATTTTGGATCTACCCTCACTTTTTTCCCAGCAGCTCGAGTATTCGAGATAACCGCGAATAAAGATTTTTCCTGCTAAATTTTTTTCGTGTGCATTTTGCTCATATGTGGAAGGAAATTTTTATACCCAGCGTAAGCGGGGTATATTAGTTTTGTGCGAATCTTGTAACAGGGAGAACTAAGCTCCGGAGATATAGACATATATATATAGAAATGATCAGGATCAAAAACTGAATCAATAAAAACATGTCCGTCTGTCCGTCTGTCCGTCCGTCCGTCTGTCCGTCTGTCCGTGGTCGGATCTCCTCCGAAACGGCTGGACCAATCAAGTCGAAATTTGGCACACAGATATATCGGGATCCGAGTATGATCCTAAGTAAAAATGGGAGACATCCGCCCACTGCCACGCCCACAAATGAATATAATGTGTTTTCAGTAAATTGCTTGTAACTTGCGAACCACTCAACACATTCCATTGATATTTGGTGTACTAGTAAACTACGGAAAGAGACATATCCTGGGAAAAAATGGACGCCGCCTTCCGTGAACCACGCCCACAAATAAGCCCACAAATAAGGGCTTATCGTAACTTGTGAAGTAAAAGGCGTAGAAGCTTCAAATTCGCAACATAGGTTGACCAAGACGAATGAAAGGTGTAGGAAAAAATTTTATGAGGCCCGCCCACTGCCACGCCCACAAATGGAGATTTTTCGTAACTTCCGAAGTAAAAAGCGTAGAAGCTTCAAATTCGCAACATAGGTTCACCAAGGCGAATGAAAGGTTTAGGAAAAAATTTTATGCATCCCGCCCACTGCCACGCCCACAAATGAAGATTTTTCGTAACTTCCGAAGTAAAAGGCGTAGAAGCTTCAAATTCGCAACATAGGTTCACCAAGGCGAATGAAAGGTGTAGGAAAAAATTTTTTATGGCCCGCCCACTGCCACGCCCACAAATGAAGATTTTTCGTAACTTCCGAAGTAAAGGGCGTAGAAGCTTCAAATTCGCAACATAGGTCCACCAAGGCGAATGAAATGTGTAGGGAAATAATTTATGTGGCCCTCCCAATACCACGCCCATAAATAGAGAAGCAAACCATAGTGCGCTCATAACGTCGGGACGCTGGGTATTTCAAAGTCGGGCTTGACCGACTTTAGCTTTCTTACTTGTTAAGTCTTTTTTGATGTGATAGAATTCCAGAAATACCAAACTTTCATGCGCAACCAAAACATTTGTACATTTATAGCAATAAATGGCTCTAATTTTTGCTCAAAGTCAAAAAAATTAATTTTTTTTGGAAAAAAGTCAAAATTTTTACGCTTTAAGTTAACATAATCCATGCACTAATGATCCAATCTTCCATTAAAATAGCTTGAACGAAGGAATAAGAGATTTTGTAAGCGTATGTGAAAGCTCAAAGTGGTCATCGAGATGGTAGCGCAGATATAAGGGAGTTTTTAAAGCCCCTCCATTCGAAAATTTTACATCGAACATACAACAAGTTCGAAAATGAAAATCCACTTGTTTGCTTCATAAAAATGCAAAGACGCTTTGATTATATTTTCAATAATATATCTAATAAATTAAATTAAATGATTTGTATTTCAACAAACTAATGACTGTACTGAGAGAGTACTGAGAAATAGTCCTTTTTTGTACCATTTTCTAAACCGACCCATTTGGAAAAGGACGTAGCCATAAAAATATTGATCCGATATTGCTCGTATTTACCAGAAAATTGGATTTGGGAATTTTAGGACATCATCCAAAAACCATTTGGGGGCATTAGAAAGTTTAGCGAGCTATGGACAAAAATCAAAAAAACTATGATGTCCGATTTCGATGAAAATTGATGTATGTAAGATTCTAGAATCCTTGCATGAAATTTTTTTCAAAAACTTTTACGAATTTTTCCAATATATATGGGTATCAAAAATTTATGTTGTCCTCTTCAGATAAAAAATTATTTATAGAATAAGTGTGAAATGTTAAGATTCTTAACATCCTACGTTTTTAGAAAACAGCATTAACATTTTAACAACTTTTTTCTGCCACGGTTGAGCACAGCCTTGTGCAGGGGTCGTACAAGAACATTTTTGTCTCTAATGCTATGTTCTCACTAGGCCGGGTTAGGGTTATCGGCGAAACCCAGGGTTCCAAATGTCAAAACGCATATAAAAAAAATCATCTAACCCAAAAATAAACCGCGGGTTAACATTAAACTCTGAAGTTAGCGCAGAGTTGCATTTGAAAATTTCAATTACATTTGCTAACACCGAATACAAAAACCGGGTTTATATTTAATACGGCACTGAGGGAAGCTTTCCCGTACAGCAAATGAGAGGTGAAGGATGTGTTTGGAAATGTTAATTTTGATCATATAGAACTATAGCTACAACTTCGCCCAAATTTTGGCGCGTTATGGCATGATTTGGTGAAAAAGTTCAACTGTGGTGAACCACGCCATAAGTCGAGTGTTGTGGTGAACCAAGTAATAGAAAGTGTGGTAATAGCTTTTGGCCGAAGTTGCAGCTATAGTTCTATATGATTTTGATCACAGGTCTTGGAACATTTTGTGATGCCGCTTTCATCATTAGCTCCATTTATCTATTTTGGTTCCTGCGGTTATTGCAATGGTCTTCTAATATTATTGCTTCCAATATTCCTTTGGCTTTTTCAGCTTCTTTAAACATTTCTAATAAAGCAAATTCCATTTTTATTTGCAATTTCTCGATGATATAGTATATCAGATATACCTTGCGCGTTTTTTATATTTCAAACTCCCAAGCCGGACATTATCACATGCATGTAATGAAAACAGCGGCCATCTTCTAACAAACTTCATTAACAGTTAGGATTAGTAATGCGAGTAGCCGCAGTATGAATTTTCACTACTTCGGAAGTAGTGCAGGAGTAGTCCACTTTCCGGCTGGGTCATATGACTTTAGTAAACCCTTACTCGCTCAAAGCTGATATGAACGCTTTGAGTTAAAGTACCGGGTTAAGAACTTAACCCCTATAGTGAGAACATAGCATAAGATTTGTTTTTCTATGATTTTCTATGATTTATTTTGTTAAGTAAATTCTTGCAACTTACTATGGGTCATTAGTTTATTGAAATACAAATCATTTAATTTAATTTATTAGATATATTATTGAAAATATAATCAAAGCGTCTTTGCGTTTTTATGAAGCAAACAAGTGGATTTTCATTTTCGAACTTGTTGTATGTTCGATGTAAAATTTTCGAATGGAGGGGCTTTAAAAACTCCCTTATATCTGCGCTACCATCTCGATGACCACTTTGAGCTTTCACATACGCTTACAAAATCTCTTATTCCTTCGTTCAAGCTATTTTAATGGAAGATTGGATCATTAGTGCATGGATTATGTTAACTTAAAGCGTAAAAATTTTGACTTTTTTCCAAAAAAAATTCATTTTTTTGACTTTGAGCAAAAATTAGAGCCATTAGTTGCTAGAAATGTACAAATGTTTTGGTTGCGCATAAAAGTTTGGTATTTCTGGAATTCTATCACATCAAAAAAGACTTAAAAATTTCCTTCCCCATATGAGCAAAATGCACACGAAAAAAATTTAGCAGGAAAAATCTTTATTCGCGGTTATCTCGAATACTCGAGCTGCTGGGAAAAAAGTGAGGGTAGATCCAAAATTAGCAACATCTAATTAATCTGAATCAGTTTAAAAACCTCATGCAAAAAAAAACACTGTTGGGCTGTGTTATCGATTATAAAACTAGTTCCTCTGAATAGACTAAAATACCGCCAAAGTTTTTAAGTTTCAAGAACATAAATATTAATACCAATATTTCTTAAATTACATTTTGAATAATAGGGTATCTTATCCAGGTTTTTATTTAAAGTTTTTAAATTTCAATAACTTAAACATAAATAATTAATAAATTTATAAATTTCACCTAATAAATTTATTTGTAAATTATAAAAATTTAATTTTATTAAATAAGATAAGAAATTATTTGTATAACCGCAGAAGTTGGCACAAATTAAACCAATACTTAAAAAAAGACTATTTCTTTAAATAATAAATTTAATTACTGCAATTAAATAAAAAATATATATTTTAAAAACAAATAATAATTCACACAAAAATTAACATGTAAGATAATTTATTAACAATCTATTTAGCCAAAATGAAACTTTATAAATTAAATAAAAATAAGATTTAAAAAATTCTTTTTAATAATTTATAATTTGTGAATAACTAAAATTTAGTAAATATTTTAAAATATTAAAAACTAAACAATAATAGTTAGTAAATATTTTTAAAAATTGATTTGAAAAATAAATATAATAAATAAAAATACTAAATTAAAATAAAAAAAAATATACTAATAAAAAAAATTGATTAATAAAAAAAATTAAACAAATAAAAAAATTTTACAAAAAAATTTGACAAATCAAAAATTTAGATTAATAAAAAATTAGACATATAAAAAAAAACAGAATAGTAAAAAAATTAAACAAATAAAAGAAATTGACAAATAAAAAATTAGTCAAAAAAATTAGATTAATAAGAAAATTAGACAAATAAAAAACTTATACAAATAAAAAAAATTTGACAATTAAAAAATATTAGATTAATACAACAAAAAGACAAATAAAAAAAATGCACAAATAAAAAAAATTAGACAAATAAAAAAATTAGATTAATAAAAATTTAGACAAATAAAAAAAATTATTTTTTTTTTAACTTTTAATTTATTTATTGTATCAATCATTTTACATGAGTACATCAATAGGTAGGAAAATCTTAAATCTTGTTTGGAATTAATTACATGATATGTAGTATTATTATTATTGATACGCATATAAATGTAATTACTTTTTTTCGTGAGAGCCTCAGATAAGGAAACCTGGGCGTAATACGGCCAATTCACTGTCAAATCCCTGAACAAACCCTTCAAACGTGCTAGTGAAAACCAAAGTCAGTGTGCATATGGTCAAAGCCAAAGTGTTGCACGTTACATTCGTACGCATATTTTTGTAAAAATTTTGGAAAGAACTAGGTAAAGGTCATAACTTAATAATTTTTTTGCAATCGATAAAGCTTTTGAAGGCCTACATTTCCTAGGAACAAAATTTTGGATATCTGTTGTCGTTTTGGATCTGTAGAAGATTAGAGTGGTGTCGCACGTTACAGAAATTTGGAAGTGTTTTTTGAGGTTGATGCACACTTATTAAAAACTTAGAGATTATAGCGGTGAAAATCTGTGTTCCTATTTATTTTATTCAAGCTGAAGGACCAAAGATATGAAATTAAAAATAACTTCCTCCAAAATATATTGGTATTTTGGTTATATGGCCGTAAACAGGAGGTGTTGCACGTTACACAAAAAAGTGTCGCACGTTACCTTTCGATTTTATTTCTGTATAAAGAGGAAAAAAAGTTAGTTTAGCGGATATTCCAACTGAAATATTTGAAAAACGAAAAATTTGTTGTAATTTTTCACTTTGCACGTTAAGTTTATGAATGCATGACATTGATTTTGAAAACTTTAATATGCAATTTTAATTTAAAAAGTGAAGTATGATTATTATTTTCTATTTTATACTTATATTAAAAATCGCCAAACAAATTACAAAATGAGACTTATTTGCTAACTTTTCAATTATTAATTCTAAGAGATTTTCAAAAATCGTCAAAAATAGCGACCGTAAATTGACTACAGACACGAATTTTTTATTATACATCCCAGCCTATTGGTGTGGGTACAGCTTTGGCTGAAAAAAATTTGGACTCGCTATTACAATGGTCATCATTATACACATTAGAAAAAACCACCCTTTCTCTTATTCTCATATCTGTATATAAACGGATTTTTGGCTTCTTCTGATTGTGTAGTTAGCCGCCAAATAAAGTGGTCACTTATGGTAAAATTTTGACCATGACCACAATTCGCGAAATTCGCAAAAATTTCATTTGCACTATTTGGAATTGAGTATATCGCAGCTAGACTTATAGCATGTTTCCACATTGAATTAACATAGTGAATTTACCATATGGATTAGAGTCTGTAAAGCATCTGCATCAAATCTTATCAACATTATTATTTGTTTTTAGTCTCCTGACCCAATATTTTCAATAATAATCGTAATTATACGCTTATAAATGTCCGAAATAACTGTAATTCATTTAATTAATTCACTATGTGGAAACATGCTTTTAATGCTCTCTTACGGTTTAAATTTGAAAGTGACCATCATTCGCGAATATTTTGTGCTTCATAATAATAACCAAAAATGAAAGTGTCGCACGTTACACATATTCGTTGGCTTTGTAGGTTATTGTAACTGCTATATTTGAATAATTTCAATATTGATTCAAAAAGTAGACTAAAAGTACTCAAAAAAAATCTGCTTGATTCAGTTTGTTAACTTCTTGAACTATGCGAAAAACATTTTTTTTTAAATTCTGGTGTCGCACGTTATGAAATATACTTGCAATGAAAACGAAATGTTTTTCGTTTGTGGTCAAAATCTGACTGTCTTTATTTGAAAAATGCATCAGTATTTATACTAATTTTCTTAAGACTAAAATGCTATTATAATCATAAATTCTTAGATTTTATTGTATCGACAATTGACGAAGGAAACTGAAATATGAAACAAAATCAAACTTCTCAAATGACCGGCCGAAATTCGTTTAATAAGCATTTGATGGAGTTTAGCCTTGAACTCATTTAAACTGTACATATTTGAATGCACTTGGGCAGTGAGCCCGAAATCACATAAGCCGAATAGAAAGTGAATGCACTTTGAATGCACTTGGCCAGCGAGACCGAATGACGGTGTCGGATGACGCTTTAGCTTGTGCGGCTTGAGCATGGGTTTTCATGTTCTTTATTGCATTTCATTCTTTACTTCTTTTTGTGTTCATTTGGCTTGCCTTTAAATTGTATGTATGTTGAATGGCTTTTGGTTGATCTGTATATTTAGCTCATTGTCAATATGTCGATATAAGTACATATGCTACACCTTCCGCTTTTGGAAGAATGATCACACCTTTGTGTGATTATTCTTAGTACAATGTATGAATTGTTAAATAATATTTCAATAATTTCTAAATAATATTTTAAATGATTTTATTTTGTTTTAATTTGAAGATAATATTTTATTTGTTTATTTATACATATAAAAGAATAATACTTATTATGTTAATAGCTTAAGTCTATTTTTATGCATAATTATGGTCTTATTGTTATATTTTAAATGAAAATTGTTTCTATTATCTATTTTTTCTACAACATAAGGGCCCCTGTATGTATTGTCTAACTTATGACCTGTGTCATCTTTTACCAAAACTAAGTCTCCTTATTTTATATCTATGCTATTTACATTTTTGTCATAATTGGTTTTTTGCTTCAATTTACTGTTATGCAGCATTCTGTGTGCCCTTTCCTGTGCAACCTGAAGTTTAAATTTGACTTCTTTGTTGTATGAATCGTAGTTGTAAAGGGGTTCAATAGTCGTGTGTTCTAAGAATTCGTATTTCGGTGGTTTTTTACCGAAAACTAATTCGAACGGACAGTAACCATGTATTGTGGATGCCGTAGTGTTGTAGCAATAGCTGAAATATTTAAGCCATTCATCCCAATCGGTTTTTTCCGTTGATATATAAGAACGTATGTACTCGTTAAATGTTCGGTGTACTCTTTCTACTGACCCTAACGTTTGGTGATGGTAAGGAGTAGACGTTCGATGATCAATTTTCAGAAGTTTGCATAATTCATCAAAAATATTATTTTTGTACTCGGTTCCCATGTCAGTAATGATTGCCTTAATTGAACCATAGGTTAAAATGAGACTGTCAAAAATTGCTTTAGCTACTATTTTAGCGTGTTTACTAGGAATTTGGACTGCTACTAGATATTTTGTTAAGTCACAAAGAATGGTAACAGCGTATTCATTGCCGTTTTCTGATCTTGGTAAAGGGCCTATTGTGTCTATTTGTACTATTTCAAAGGCCTTAATAGGTGTTTCTGTTATTGTCATGGGTTCTTTGTTATGTTTAAATGTTTTATTTTTATGACATTGTATACATTGTTTTACATATTTTTTAATATCGCGCGACATATTTTTCCATTTGTAGTATTGACGTATCTTATTAGTCATTCGATTGATACCTGGGTGGCCACCAGTTACAGGATCATCGTGATACTGCTTTAGTATTTGCTCTATAGTTTTCCTATCAGAAATATGAGTAATTTTTGGAGTAATTGCAATGATCAGTTGCCTAAGTATTTTATTGCCCTTTTCTTTAAATTTATCCGGATTTATATATTCAAATAATTTATCTTCCATCGATATTTGCAATTTGTTGATGCCTATGTTGTCGGTTACTTTTATTAACCTAGGAAATAATTGACCTAAATCAATTTTCCCATTAACAACGAGATCATCAATATTAATATAGCTACAAACCTGTTTTCCTTTCCTCAAAATTAGTTGGGGAGGGTTAAAGGTGAGCTTGACATGTCTTTTAACTTCGTATTTATATAGCGCTTCATATATGTTAGGCTTGATTATTTCGATTTCAGTTGACTCTTTTAAATTACTCGTTTTTTCTCTGTTCATTGATCTTGTCGTTATAAAAATGCTGTTGTCTTTTTCTTGTGTCATTTTCTTTAAGTCGGTTATATCTATGCGAGATAGCGCGTCTGCTACATAGTTTTCTTTTCCTGCAATAAACTCCACCACAAAGTCATATTCCTCTAAATCCAGTCGTATGCGTGTCAATTTGGAAGAGGGGTTCCTCATTGAAAATAGGTATGTTAGTGGACGATGATCTGTTTTTATAAAAAATTGTTTTCCATACACATATGGTTTAAAGTAGTTAATTGCCCAATGTATAGCAGCAAGCTCTTTTTCGATAGTGGACTTATTGCATTCACCTTTTGTAAATGAACGCGAGGCAAATGCAACTGGTAGTTGTTTATCATCGTGTTGCTGTGCTAAAACTGCTCCACAAGCAAAACCACTAGCATCTGTTGTAATGTAAAAAGGTTTCTCAAAATCAGGATATTGTAAAATTTGTGGTTTAAGTAATGAATTTTTGAGATACTGAAAACAGTTTTCACATTCTTCTGTCCATTCAAATGTTACATTTTTCCTGCATAATCTTGTTAAAGTTCTAGAATATTTTGCAAAATTTTCGATAAATCTTCTATAATAGTTACAGAATGCTACGAAACGTTTAACTTCGTCTGCTTTTTTCGGTGTAGGATAATTCAAAACAACGTCATATTTATTTTCATCAGGTAAAATGCCTTTGTCGGTGCATTTGTGTCCTAAATAAGTCACTTCTCTGTTAATAAACAAACATTTATCTGGATGCAATTTTAAATTGTATTTTCGGCAAATAGAAAATACGTCTCGGAGATTTTTAATCATGTGCTTTTCCGATCATCCCAGAACTACTAAATCGTCCATATATAAGAAAGCTTGTGCCGGTGACAATCCTGAAAAAGCTATTGTCATCATACGTTGGAACGAATTAGGTGCAATCTTCAAGCCATATGGTAATCTTTTGAATTGGTATGATCCTTTATCAGTTGAAAATGATGTTATGTTTCTTGATGATTTTTCTAATTCAATTTGATGAAAACCGGACGTTAAGTCCAAGCAAGAGAAAAATCTGGCTCTTCCAAGCTGATCGAGTATGTCATCTATCCTCGGTAAAGGAAATTTATCCGCCGTTAATTTCTTGTTAATTGCCCTATAGTCCACAACCAATCTCCATCGTTTTTCGTTACTGCCCGGAAGTGATTTTTTCGGAACTAATAATATGGGACTATTGTACTCTGAGACAGAAGGTTCTATGATGTCATCTTTTATGAGCTTATCTACCTGTTTAACAATCTCCTCCTTATGCGCATGGGGTATGCGATAATTTTTTCTATACACCGGTTCCTTGTCTTTAAGATGTAATTTTTGTTTATAGAAATTATTGGTTGAGACGGTATCTGTTTCTAATGCAAAAATATCGACATATTCTGTACATAACTTATTTAGGTGTTCATATGCGAATTTTGGGAAATTTTTACGTAGTTTCTTTAACTTTTCTTCCGAATTTTTATCTGATTTATTTGTTTTAATTATTTCGTAGTTTTCTAAATTTTCTGTTTGTAGCTGTAAATTTTCTATGGTTGTATTTTTATTTGTGGTATTAAGGTTTCTTACAAAAATTTTATCTTGATTTGCGATGGTATTGGCTATGAAGATGCCGTTATGAATTTCTTGTTGAGGAATTAAAATATTACTGAAATTGCTTTTTATATTAATTAATCGGATTACCTCAGATCTAGCTGGTATTGTTATTGCGTTTACTTGAGTGGAATTGGTCATAGGGATGGCAATATCTTCGTAATGGTCATATGGTCTCAATATTAGCCAATCTTGATTTGGTTGATAATCTATTAGACAATTGTACTTTTTTAGAAAATCCAAGCCCAAAAGTCCTGCACAAGGGATTGGAAAATCATCATTTACTACGTGAAATTCGTGTTTTATTAATAAATCCTCACAAATAAGATCTGTGCTTATTGTTCCCATCGTTTTTATTGAGCCTTGTCCTATTCCATTTAGTGTTAAATGTTGAGAGATGTTAATAAGATTTTTCTTGCTGTTGTTAATGTAGCCATTTTTAAAAATGGATATATCGGCACCTGTATCGACTAAAAATGTGTTAACAATATTATTTAAAAGAATTTTTGTGGTTATGTAGCTATTAAAGTGCAAATTGAAGGTATATAGAGTGGTGGTTGCGCTGTTTAATTTTGTTGTGGAGTTTGCAGGTTTTCCGATTGTTCGTTATTAGTAATTGTACGTACTTGTCTGTTATTTTGTCCTCTGTTATTATTATACGGTCTGCCTCTGTTGTGCGAGTTGAAATGGGAATTATTTGTGTTGTAGTAGCCTCTGCTGTAATTGTTAGAGTAGCGTCCACGTCCACGGCCACGACCACGGTATCCCGTAGTTTGACCACGCCTACTATGATTAAAGTTGTACCGATTTGTGTAATTCGATCTTGAACTACCTCGCGTGTAAAACATGACATTGCTAGGTTGGGTGAGAGTATCATTGGTTGCTTCTACGAATTTAGAAACAACTGAGTCTAAAGTGTCAAATTGACCACTTTTAATGATCATTTTAACTTCAGGATTTGTGGTATTTACCTTAAAAGATTCTACCGCTACCTGTGTTGAGTATGATGATGCTAATTCAGGTGGCATGCCATCAGAAATATAAGCATTTTCTAATTGTTTTGTAAGTTCTATTATTTCTTTAGTAAAGTCATTAGCTGATTTTCGCTCTTGCTTTATGTTTTTAGTTTTTGCTTGGAGAACTTTGGCTGATTCGCCTTTACATTTAGAAATTAATTTGAGTTTAATGTCTATTAAAGTGTTTTCAGTGGTAATAAGCTTTCTTGAGTCTCCTTTCAGCTTAGTTTTCACTATATTGACTGCCAAATCTTCATGGATTCCTACAACTGATTTAAGAAGATCTATTGAATCGATGAATGATTGCAAATTCTGAGGTTGACCATCGAATTCGTGCACGATTGACGCTGACAATCTCAAAAAGTCTTGTTGAGACATATTGTCGGTTTGAGATAATATTTTGGGTGTGGAATCTTCGTTTTGATATTCTGAATCGCTAGAACTTTCTTGTGATTGTTCTATATCTAGTTGAGAGAGATCTACCTCTATTGGTTTATCTAAAGTGTGCGAAATATTTTTATTCATTCCATGTTTATTCAATATTCTTAAAAGTTTATCTCTTTTTTCCCAGAAAATTTCTAAACCCTTTGATTTCTGTTGCTTCGTTAATTTTTCATAATGTGCCCTTAGTGTGCCTCTTATTTGATTGGTAATGTCGATTAAATTAGTTAAATGGTTTTTAACCGTTTCTGGTCGTATGTAAACGTTTTTATTTACTCTTTTATAGACTGTATTGAAATTTTGACTTTGATTTTCTAAACATTTTTGTACTAATGACCATCGTTCCATTACCAATAGAACAATTAAACTTTGTCTAAGTCATTGGCCTGACTGATGTAACGCTTTTTTAAAAATCGATTATGCTTTGAATAAAGTTTGAATGCGAATTCTAGACATGCTATAACCGTCAAAATGATTAATAGAATTTTAATTGTAAGCAAATCAATAGGTTCTGATTCTACTGTAACTTCATTTACTACGTTAGCTTTTGGGTCAACTATTCTGGAATTTTGACCGCCCATTGTAAAATTGAATAATAGGAAAAGACAATTTTATGCGTTTCGACGTTTAGCTATACGTGTTATTGTTTTGAAAACTCCGATCGAATGTAAAATTTCAATGTCTTTTGACGTCAAAATGTCGTCGGCATTTATTTGAATAACCTCGTATGACAAAAGTTAATTATTTTGGATTTATTGTCTGAAATTTCTGCCCATAGAAACAATTTTCAAAATAATGAGATTAATTTTTCTAGCGGAAGTGTGCACCAATTTATTTTAATATATATATACTTATATGTATATATATTTAAAATTTTCAAGTGAATCAAAACAAATTTTTATAACGCTATTTCTATGCAAATGTATTGGAACAAAAAAATTTTATTTTGACTTTGCGAACATCGCACTGAGTCAAAATACACAAAAAAATATTTTAATGCGGCATTGCTTTTTCAGCACCACATTTCCTGTTGGGGTCTTCTTTAATGCGGCGGTGCTTTTTCAGCACCACATTTCCTGTTGGGGTCTTCTTTAATGCGGCGTTGCTTTTTCAGCACCACCTTTCCTGTTGGGGTCTTCTTTAATGCGGCGTTGCTTTTGCTTCAGGTCCTCATTAAATTCCTGTAGTGTTTTGCAGTAGAAGACTTTCCTGGTGGGGTCTTCCTTTTTCCTTTTTAGTTCACCAGTCACGTGGAGTAGCTCTTTGCAATAGAAAATCTTGTTGCTGTTGTTCCTTTCGTGGCCCAATTGGTTTAGGAGATATGCTCGCTTTCTTAGTAGTTTATTTCGCCAACCTCCTCTTCGTTTAGGTGGGCGCGCCAGTGGTATTTTAGTAAGTTTGTCGTCCAAGTTTTCTTGATTTTTTCTTCTTCTCGCCTGGTATTCTTTGATGGTGAGTGGTCTAGGCCCCGCTGAATGGTCCGCTTCCAACGCCTCTTTTAATGTTGGTTTTTCCATAAGCGACGCGATGAAATTCTGCCAAAATTTATTTAATTATTCCGATCCCCGTATATTCATACTGAATATCAGTCGGGATATATTAAAAATATTTGTAATTAATTTTTTTTTTTTTTTTTTTTTTTAGGCGAGTCCCCGTATATTCTTTTCCAGAATATCTGGCAGGAGTGCCATGAAATATACTTGCAATGAAAACGAAATGTTTTTCGTTTGTGGTCAAAATCTGACTGTCTTTATTTGAAAAATGCATCAGTATTTATACTAATTTTCTTAAGACTAAAATGCTATTATAATCATAAATTCTTATATTTTATTGTATCGACAATTGACGAAGGAAACTGAAATATGAAACAAAATCGAACTTCTCAAATGACCGGCCGAAATTCGTTTAATAAGCATTTGATGGAGTTTAGCCTTGAACTCATTTAAACTGTACATATTTGAATGCACTTGGGCAGTGAGCCCGAAATCACATAAGCCGAATAGAAAGTGAATGCACTTTGAATGCACTTGGCCAGCGAGACCGAAAGAGGTGTCGGATGACGCTTTAGCTTGTGCGGCTTGAGCATGGGTTTTCATGTTCTTTATTGCATTTCATTCTTTACTTCTTTTTGTGTTCATTTGGCTTGCCTTTAAATTGTATGTATGTTGAATGGCTTTTGGTTGATCTGTATATTTAGCTCATTGTCAATATGTCTATATGTACATATGCTACAGTTACACGAAAATAACCTACATTTCAGTGCCATCAAATACATTCACCGAACGCTTTTTTTTTAACTCTTTACGTTTTCAGTTAAAATCAACCATATTATTTTGAAATAGAGACTAACAGCATACAAATTTAAAATATATCTTATATATTTACTTTTTTCTCCGACCCAGAAATGTTTTCCATTGTAGCGAAACACGAGCAATACCTAAAAATGATGTTGTATGCCCATCCTACTATACTTCTAATTGTGTGAAATTTACGTTTCCCGATGCAATGGGATGAGGTCGTTCGGAAAAAAAATAAATTTAAATGGTATTTAAAAAAAAAAATTTTTTACTTTGGTTTCAGTTCTCGTGGCTTTGACCATATAGACTCTTCTTTTCACCGACACATGTAAATAATTTGATCAAAGATTTGACCGTGAAATGGCCTCTTGAGTCTGAATAGACTTGGAGATTTTGCGTATTATTTTACCGGAAAAGTGCAAAGAAGCACAAACGTATTTGGGAATCGCGTTGATACAATGGAATGCTTTGAGTTTTATTTTACCGAAGTGCAAGGAAGCACAAGCGTAGTGCAAGGAAGCACAAATGTAGTTAGAAATCGCTTTCGTGCAACGGAATGCTTGAGTATTATTTTACCAAAGTGCAAGGAAGCACAAGCGCAATCAGGAACCGCGATCGTGCAGTGGAATGCACTATGTTTAAGTTAATGGAATTCTAAGTATCGAATTGGATAGCCAGTCGGTCCTTTCCTTTTAATCGCGAAAGAGAGGATGTAGTTGCGAGTTCTCTAGCGAGGAGATTAACATGAGATTGCAATTTTTGGCGATAGTTTTGTTTGATCTTCATAAATACTGATTTAACCGTCTCGACCTTTAGATCTCTATGAATGTGTTAAATGAACCATGGAACTCCTGTAATAGATCTCAGGATTTTGGACGGAGCTCTTTGCAGAATATCTATATTTGAAGCACTTGCGTTTCCGTAGTGTTGTAAACCGTACGTCCATATCGTTTTTATAACTAGATTATATAACAGGATTTTATAATCTAGTTTTAGGGGGGAACGAATTTTTATTAGCCAGTGCAAGATAATTGCTTTAAGTTTCATCTGAGTCCGCTTCGCTTCGATATGCTTGCGCCAGGTCAGCGTTCTATCTAAATGAACTCCGAGGTATGTTATTTCTTCAACTCGAGGGATTCTAATGTAATTTAGGAATGCGTCAGGAGAGACGCCTCTTTTAAGTGTGAACATAATGTGACGAGATTTTTGTTCGTTAACTTTAATACGCCAACGGGATAACCAGTTTTGGATGTTAATATTTAAATGCGCTTGGAGCTGATTGGTTGACACCACCACGTTTTGGTGTCTACTTAGAAATGCTGTGTCATCAGCAAACGTCGTTTTGAAAATTCTAATAGCAATGTCAGCTGTAAATAAAGAGGTATAAAAAAGGACCGGCAACGCTTCCTTGCGGAACTCCGGCATTAATTACAAACTTTTTTGTTATAAATGAATTTTGTTTAACTTGGAATTTTCTATTACTCAGATAAGAATTTAAGACTGCGTGAACATTTGTAAGAAGTAAATGTCTGATTTTAAATTTTAGCCCATCATGCCAAACTTTGTCGCATGCTTGTTGAATAGCTAAAAATGCCGCAGAGTATTCTCTTTTTTCGTATGCGATTCTTATTTGGTTTGTAATTCGATTAACTTGCTCGATTGTACCGCGTTTTTTCCTAAACCCAAACGGATGAGAAGGAGTAATGTTTTGTTCTAGTATGAACGACGACAATTTCGGAATAAGTAGTTTTTCAAAAAGTTTCGAGAGACAAGGAAGAAGACTAATCGGCCTGTACGATGAGGCTTGAGAAGGATCTTTACCTGGTTTCCGTACCATAATTGTGACCGATCTTTTCCAGTCATGTGGGAAATTTATTATACTTTATTATTGCATTAAAAAGGTTTGTTATAAACACCACTGCAATAAAAGGTACGTTTTTTAACATTTTCGGAGTAATCAAATCATACCCTGGAGCTTTTTTGCAGACTAATTTATTCTTAATGACATCAATGATTTGAATGGGAGTTATTTCTACGTGCAATTGCGGATTGTTTTCAGGACTTTGTGTGATTGCCATAAAGATTTTTGGTTTTTGCCCTTTGGAGTAAGGTTTTGCACAAATTTATGTTGTTTAAATCGTTTCTCTCTCGAAAGGGCTGCTTTGAGCTTATTTTCCGCTTCTTGCAGTCTACATTTAGCTGCTGGTGATCGGGTTTGTTGCCATTACCTCCTGCACCTTCTTTTACAGGCCACCAGATTTTCTATTTCAGTATTTGTAAAGGACACCTTTTCCGTTTTAATTTACTAAGGCGTAGAGTTCTCTGCTGCTGAAGTCAACATAGAAGTAAGGACTGTCACGGCATCATCAATATGCTCTTTACTTTCGATTTTGTAATTGGTGTGTATATGTGAGCTTATATACTCTTTGTATTTAAGCCAATTGGTATTGAAATTTGTTAATCTGTGCGGAATATCAATTAGTTTTGGTCTTTCGTTCAATAGGAATAACAATGGAATGATCTGAAGACAGATCAAACGTTGTATATTTTGATATGGATTCTCTTTTATTACCTTTTATAATGCCAAGATCTATAAGATCTGGTAATTTATTTGGGTCCGCTGGCCAGTAAGTAGGTTTCCTAGGGGAAACAAAGTCCAGATTGTTATTTTTATTCATAATTGCCGTATATAGTTGAGCACCTTTTGGATTACAAAGAGGGGATCCCCAGAGGGTGTGCTTTGCATTCTAATATCCAGCTGCGATGAATTTATCACCGAGTGTTGAAGAAATCTTTATACATTGATATCATTAATTCAAGATTGCCATTTGAGTTGGAAGGTGGGAACTGATTTGTTGGAATGCCTGTCTTCAAAGCATTTGCATAGGAAACACCTCGAGTGAAAGCAGCATTAGATAAGTTCGAGGATGGCGCGGTTAAAGGAACAAATGTATTTGCAACTGGATTTCGAGACATTTGCTTTCGGATATCAAGTCGCTGCTTAAGATTTTTGTAAACTATACAGCCTCGGTAATTTGCAGTATGATTGCCTTGGCAGTTACTACATTTTACTAAATTGCGGTCGATTTGCGATTCTTTACTACACACGGAACTGTGATGAAGTTCACCACATATAACACACACTGTACGTAGAATGCAGTAAGTTTTGGTATGACCAAACTCTTGGAAATAATTGCATTGAACTGGCCCCTTTCGTTTGTGAGGCTCTTCCACGGTAATTTTACGATGCAATAAGTACATCAAGTTATAAATGGGATGGCTTTCATTTTTTTTAAGCTTTAAGTTGTGTGGAAGAAGGTCAACTCTCAACATTGGCTGCGGTACTTTTTCTTTGTTTATTATATTTATTACTGCTCTAGCATGAAAGCCCTGTTCGCCGAGAGCATTTTTTATATCGTTTGGATCAGTGTCTCCTTCAATACCTTTAATCACGACTGAAATACCTTTGCTACTTTTAAGCTGGTATCTATAGAAATTTTTTTTTCCCTTCTCAAATTGATTAACAATTTTGCGATAGCTAGCCTCAGAATCAGTTTGGACTTTAGTTTCGTGACTGTTTCCTCTAGTTAAGGGAACAACATGGAAGTTGCTATTGTTTAGGAGGCTTGCTAAACTGGCAACTTGTGCATTGGAGCTACGCTCCCGCAAATAAATTCGAGGCGGCTTAAATTCTTTATTTGGCTCATTTTTAAATGATTTATCATTTAGCTTTTCTGATAAAAGAGCAAAGCGGTTACCCGATAGAGTACTAGGCGAAGTGGATACGGTTGCCGTTTTACTAAGTTTAGCCCTGTTGGCATTGTTTGAAGTTGGGCTTCTTTTTCTTTTAATTATATTGACGTAGCGATGCATGCCAATTAGTACCGCTTGCTGTTCGCTTTGTTTTTTTACAATATTGTTAGACTTAATAACCGCATCAACAGCTAGATAACCTGAGTTCATTGCGTTTTTTGTTATTGTAGCGGTTGAAATAGGAGATGCTGTGGCCTCAGCTTGATATAATTTACTTGAGATGTTTTTTTCTGTTGAATTCAGATTAATTGCACTGGTGGAGTTGGAGCGTTGCCTTTGGAACTTTCTTCTCAGCATTGAAAACTGGCTGATCGATTCGGACTGGACGGAAGTTTCGTTTTCATGAAGAAACTGCTTGCTGGGTAGTTGTACAACTTTTGGAACTTTATCGTCATCATCTTCGACAACTACCATACCATGGTTTGTGTCGACGCTACTAGAGATTTTCGAAGAGCTTTTTGGTGACTGGCCAATTGCCATCAGCTGACAGCTGAGTCAGCTGCGGCAAGCAGCTTTCTTTCTATAAAAGTGTTTTTGTAATCATAAGGAATGGATTGGAATATGAAATACCTATCTTGGAGGAAATTTCTTATTTCAACTCTTAAGAATACCGCCCACAAGCAGATAACTGGTTGAACAACACCACTCTGCCACTCGCGAGGAAAATACGACCTAGCGCGTAGGTTTTCTGTATACTCGATTACTTTTAAATTTGAATTTAAAACTTTGAATTTGTGCGCTTGAAAATCACAGCTAAAAAAAATTTGACATAAAAAATTTGACAAATAAGAAAATGTAATAAATAAAAAAATTAGACAAATAAAAATTTGACAAATAAATAAATTTTGATTAATAAAAAAAAATACATAACTAAAAAGATTAGACAAATAAAAAAAATTAGACAAATAAAAAACATTTAACAAACAAAAAAATTAACCAAATAAAAAAGTTAGATAAATGATAAATAAGACTAATAAACAAAATTAGAAAAATAAAAAAAAATAGACAAATAAAAAAACAGAAAATAAAAAAAATTAGACAAATAAAAAAATTTAGACAAATAAAAAAATTAGAAAAATAATAAAAATTAGATAAATAAAAAAATTAGACAAGTTAAAATATAAGACAAATTGTTATTAGAACGAAAGTATAAAACGGATTTTGAGTGTTTGTATTTTTTATTTTATAAGTGATCGGCTGTATACAGTAGAGCCAATATCAGCCCGATCACTTTGATGATTTCTTACACAGTGTTTTTTCTCTTAGAAATTTATCTTGCATTAATACTTATTCACATAAGGGTCATGAGCAGCGAACGCAATGCTTTCCGATCGCTGCTGTACCATGACCATGAACAAGGGTTTTTTGCGTAGGCTTCCATATTTATTGATTTGGGTCAACGCGCACTTGACTTGGTGAGGTTCGGTGTAATGACAAAGAATGAGCCAAAAAAGTATCAGTATTGTTGTGAGTCGTACTAAACATAACTAACGTCACGTCACACTCCAACGTCACGCTATCAGCTCTAAGCGGTAAAAGTGACAAAACATACAAAAACAATCGAAACACAGCAAAGGAGTTCGACGACACAGCACCAAGCTCGAAATCCGACACCCTTCAGCAAGAACAACAACAACATAAGAACTCGACTACTGAGAACAATTACGTAAACAAGCATACCGATCGCCGGTACCAAAACTTGGCACAACACGGATCAGAGAAAAGGGCGAGCGGGGGAAAAGACGAAAGACCACGAGCATGAAAGTCAGCAATAAGCAACGGCATAAGCGGATCAACGTCTTCAAATGTAGACCTACACCAACAATAGAAACAGAGCAATAAAGCTATTGGTAACAACAACAACAGGCGATCTAGACGGGCAATCAACGCAACAGAACAACAAGAGCCAGGTGCAAAAACAACAAGTGCAACGTAGGTACACCGGCAGGGGAAGTTCGAAGTCACACTGATGAAATCAATCAATATGCAATTTTGCTAGATCGGCAATATTGATCTATTTAAGCGGAGCTTCGATCTACGGAAGAGGACTTGCAGTTTGGAATCGAAAGTCTAATCAGATCTCAACTTTGGCGCACCTACTTACGAGCCAGGACGACAAAGTGTGGATCTCAGTGTTAGCTAGGGAATTAGGGCAGTAAAGTAAGCTAGAGTAGAACCTGTAAACATCATTAAAAGACTTTAATAAAAGAAAAACCTATTGAAAAGGAGTAAAGAGTGTTTTATTCAACGGAATCCTTTGTTGGCGCTTTACTAGAGGTCCTTCTCCCCAGCAGACACGCAACATTTATGGCGCAGCCAGTATTCGACTAAGGATAGTCGGGTACGAATCACGACCCTTTCACAACAGAACGGCGTTCAAACTAACAAACCATAACAAATGAAACAACGACTTTTGGCCACAGTGGGGTAAGATTGATATATATTGGATATATTTGAGTTATTCATTGGAACCTACTGAACAGTGGTGAAACCTAATTCAGTGGGGCCTGGGCGTGAGTGAAACTTCCGAAAGGCATTTCAATAAAAAACAACATAAATGTACCGAATTATATCAATTATTTTGTTGTAACCCTTTTTGTACTGCACTGCTATAACCTGTCGAACAGTAGTGAAACCTAATTCGTCAGGGTCCGGGTGTGAGTGAAACTTCCGAAGGACACTTTAGCAGCACAATCGCAATAAGGGCATAACAGAGTACCTTGAATAAAAATTTTATATAAAAAAAAAACATATATATATACATATCTATAATAATAAAAAATGGAAAAGCGGCGCAAGTAAAAGGCGACATAATCCAACAACAAGAATTACAGCTATATCAAAATACGTATACAATATGGTGAGTACAAAAACTTTGAATAACAATTTTTTCACCCAGAGTCCTTACTGTTGACGATGAATTTCAATACCTTGGTTGAATATAGATGTTTTAGAAAAATGAGCCATTTAGAGAAAATCCGTAAAAATAATTTTGAGAAACGGTTTTGTAATCATAGCCAAAATGTAGCTCGAAGCGAAAAGCCATTGAGTCGTCAATACTGCACGCTAATTTAAAAAAATTTCAAGTCGAGTTTGTATTAAAAAAAAAAAAAAACAAAAATGGCATTCCTTAAAAACGCAGACAGAGGTAAAATTTTGTTTGAAGACTTAGACAGACCCGGGATTTATTATAGAGTAAAAAATATAGAAACTAAAAAGGAAAATCTGTTGAAATTGAAGACAGATTTTCGAAATTTTGGAGTCGAAGATGAAGTTAACTTAGAGTTTGTTAAAAAAGTAAAAAATGTTGAGAGTAAAAAAGAAAAGTTATTGAAGATTAAGCCTCCATCAAAATCAGATGAAAAATTTCATTTGATAACTTGTTTTCGTTCCGAAAATTTAAAAATATTAAATGAGAAAAATGAAGTGAAGTAAATGGGCAAGACAGAGAAAGTTTATCTCTTTGCCAGGTAGATAATAAAAAAGAACCATCTGAAGAAGGCAAAAGAATTGAAACTTTGATGAATAAAAACGAAGATATACTAAAATTTTTATTTTTATCGATATCTTTTGTGTTATTCAGTTTAAGTTTTTTAATCGAAAAAGCCATATTAAGCTGTGTTTGGGCTTATAAAATCTGGGATGAACATAAAAAACAATTTAATGGTAAAAGAGTCAGTAATAATAATGACTCTACACTTAACATCGAAGATTCGCAGTCTGTGTCCAACGACATATTCGCAGTATTTCCTTGTGAACAAACAATAAATGATATTGTTAACTTGTCAGTGGACAATGGGCCGGATAATAGTTTGGTTAAGTCAGATGTGTTGAAAAGAGAAACTTATTCACGAAAAAGTAGATTTGGAGAAAATATTGACATTGAGAAAAATGTAGAAGTTATGCATTCCGAGCTTAGTCAATCAGAGTCACTTCAACTCGTCGTTCCCAAGATCGATAAGATTTGTATTGCAGAGGCAGTTACGATCAAAGCGAGGGAAGCGAAAGTGGCACCGATTTTAGAGAGCTTTGTGTTGGACGATAAGGAAATTCAGAAAGAAGAAATTAAGGATCAGAAGGGACTATCTAGCGGTGGGGATGTTTCGAATAAAAAGTCAAATGTATTGGATTACGACTTCGACGAGGAGTTCGAGGGTAATTTTTGTGGTAAAAATAGAAATAAAAAAGATGAATTCGACAAGGAAGTTGAGAATAATTCTTGTGGTACTATACGAGATGGTACAAATGGTAATAAAGAAGTATTTGAAGATATTTTGAAAGGAAACCCACCAGATAGACATACAAATCCCCATGAGGAAGTTTTTGTTGAAAGAGTAAACCTGAATGAAGAATCAGAAATAAGAGAGCTGACGTTGTACGAGTATTTCAAAAGTCCGAATGTAATGCAAATATCAATTCAAAAGTTTTTCTCCATTGTAAAAGAATCTGTTCTCATACAAAGCAAATCTAAATTAAAAATATTGCTTATTAAGATAAAACATGCAAGAGATTTAAAAGATCTAGACAAATTTTTCGCCCATAACTACAATGTTCCGTAGCTTTATTAAAATTTCAAAGTACTGTCCCAAAAACATAGGTTTATCTCGATTAAAACGAGAGCTGACTGTTTTTATATCTAATCATTATTGTCACAAAAAATTTCTTTTTAATATCGCTTGCTGCGATGTCTAAATAATGAATGACAACGAAAAATAAAAATTCAAATAAATTCCGTTACAAATAGAAAAAAAAAACTTTTTTGCTTTGTTTTTGAAACATTGGAGTTAAACGAATTTTAAGGTTTTGGAACATCTATTTTGTCTCATATTGTAAATGCAGACGTTTCACCTCTCCGGGTAAAGAAATTCACGATCTTGAAACAACAGGAGGGGCTCAGGGCAATTTATGTCTACTTCTATAATCATTCAAGGTAAACCAACGAGAAGGACCGAAAGAATTTAAGCGACAAAAAAGAAGATATAATATGTTGGTAAATATAAAAGGACGTATATACAAAAATTTGCAAAATATTGGTTTATTTGTATATCAAGAGACATCTAGTTCAAAGCAATACCTTGAAAAATAGGTATTTTAGCGGTTAGATAAAATTATTTACTATTTAAAAAAAAAAAAACAAAAATAAATATTTAAATCATAAAAGTCCATGTAACTCATTTTTATCGGAAGTTTAATCATAAATTCCCATCTTAGACACAAGAAGCATTTGGATGCACAATCACATGAATCCACATGGTTCCTGAAATAACACATACATAAGCACCTATTAAAGTATATTGTTTTGATTGTGCATGAAATTTTAGTTATTTGATTCGTCAGCAGTCGCCTAGCACTGCGGCACCGAAAAAGTACTTGCAATTGAACAAGCAATTGCACATACTTCCATGAATACATTTGAAAAATATATACCTTATTTGTTTGCTATCTCCCATTAAGAGGGGGAAGGGGTCTATTAAAATAGAAAAATTTTGACAAAAACGGAAAATTAACTTTGGAGCATAAAGTCAAACGAATGCAACATACTTGCATAATCTAAAATCATTTTGACCCTCAAAATTTTCGAGCCACATACTTACATATGTTTATAACCCAAATTCATTTTATTTGAAAATTTCGACCATCCTGAATATATTCCATAAGCAATTCATTGTAAAAAAAAAGTTAAAAAAAAGAGTTTTCGAGGAAATACTAAAATTTTAAGAAATGGAAAAAAAAAATTATGTAAAATCAATGTCACTCTCAAAATTTTCAAGCCATTTGAAAATTTCGAACAGTATAAATATATTAAACTAGCAATTGATTGTTCTTCAGACGAATTTTTAAAAAGAATAATGTAAAAAGTTTTTAATGAAGTACTAAGACTTTAAGAAGGAAAAAATATATATATATATATTTAAGTATTTTCATTTACAAATGCTATCCGATTTAAAAATACTGATTTATTAGAAATAGTAAGAATTAAAAAAAAAATATATAATAGCAAAGATTTCGATCCAATGAAAAAAAAAAAGAAAAACTAATATAAGTATATCACGGTTTGAAAGAAAATATGAATTAAAATTCATAAAATATTGAATACCTATTAATTCTATAAAAAAAAAAGTAAAATAAAACATACATATGAGAATATTGTCAATATCGAAATGTTTGAAAACAAATTGACCAAATATAACAATAGTTTTAAGGTAGAAAGTACAATTCTAAATCTTCTTCAAAACACTGAGATCCCACACCGGAACAGCAACAATCAAGACAAAACGCATCATAGAAGCAGCGACATCAATTTTCATCACGCACCGGCACAACTATCAAGAAGATCGGGATAATTAGAAATCATCACACCCACCCAAGCAAGCAACCTACCAGAGCATTACCAGTGACATCGGCGAGCCCATAGCCACTATCAGCAGACATCAGGGCAGGCTGACCCGAGTCTCAGATTTCAACCTGGTAGCCGCAACGTTTTTATGAACAGTCACGATGCTCGTGACTTGCCGAGGAGGGGAGGGATGTTGTGAGTCGTACTAAACATAACTAACGTCACGTCACACTCCAACGTCACGCTATCAGCTCTAAGCGGTAAAAGTGACAAAACATACAAAAACAATCGAAACACAGCAAAGGAGTTCGACGACACAGCACCAAGCTCGAAATCCGACACCCTTCAGCAAGAACAACAACAACATAAGAACTCGACTACTGAGAACAATTACGTAAACAAGCATACCGATCGCCGGTACCAAAACTTGGCACAACACCGATCAGAGAAAAGGGCGAGCGGGGGAAAAGACGAAAGACCACGAGCATGCAAGTCAGCAATAAGCAACGGCATAAGTGGTTCAACGTCTTCAAATGTAGACTTACACCAACAATAGAAACACAGCAATAAAGCTATTGGTAACAACAACAACAGGCGATCTAGACGGGCAATCAGCGCAACAGAACAACAAGAGCCAGGTGCAACAACAACAAGTGCAACGTAGGCACACCGGCAGGGGAAGTTCGAAGTCACACTGATGAAATCAATCAATATGCAATTTTGCTAGATCGGCAATATTGATCTATTTAAGCGGAGCTTCGATCTACGGAAGAGGACTTGCAGTTTGGAATCGAAAGTCTAATCAGATCTCAACTTTGGCGCACCTACTTACGAGCCAGGACGACAAAGTGTGTATCTCAGTGTTAGCTAGGGAATTAGGGCAGTAAAGTAAGCTAGAGTAGAACCTGTAAACATCATTAAAAGACTTTAATAAAAGAAACACCTATTGAAAAGGAGTAAAGAGTGTTTTATTCAACGGAATCCTTTGTTGGCGCTTTACTAGAGGTCCTTCTCCCCAGCAAACACGCAACAGTATCATTTGACAATGATTTGGGTTGTTGTAAACTTTCCTTTTCAGAAGAAGTGTAATATTACAACTCAAACGGAATGCCGACCTTCAATGGCACCAAAGTCGTTTAGAAAGAAGTGCATTTTGGTGCTTGGTATTATGCAACCATTTTTCATGTTCACGACACCTTCCCCTTTTGGAAAAAAAATCTTTTGTTTACGGAAGATGTTTTTAAAATTTTTTTTATCTTCAATTTTTGAATTTTAACACTTACTCATGGGTTTTTTTTCAATTGTCTTAAGATTACCGATCGATCGTTTTTAATTCTACTTATTTGATAAAATTTGAATTGCATGAAAATATAAAAGGAATGTTCACTTAATATGTTGATGAAAATTATAGAGAATATATTTCGAATTTATTTATACTAATCTTTTTATGAATGATTTGCATTTAAGAGCCCATTTTAAGTTTGCCATTTCCTCTGTCATCTAGCTCTACTACTTAGTAAGGTCCTTTGTAGACATTATTCAACTTATGGCTAGATTCATCATTAAAATATACTATATCGTTTATGTTTATTACAGTAGGGTTGGTAGTTTTGTCATAATAATTTTTATTTACAAGTTTTGCTTTGTCAACGAGTTTTTGCGCTCTCTTATGAGCTTCTTGGAGTCTGAATTTAAGTTCTTTTTCGTAAGACTCAAAAATATAAACCGGATCACTACGTTCATTTGATGTAAAATCATATGCAATTGGTGTTTTATCAAAGACAAGCTCAAAAGGTGCATTGTCAAGGCGTAGTGTTATAGCAATAAACAAAGTATTTTGACCAATAATCCCAATCGGATCTATCTGGTGATAAACATGAACGAATGTATTCGTTAAATGTTTGATGATATGGTGTGGATGTAATATGTTCAATTTTTAACAGTTTGCAAATTTCTGAAAGTATACTATTTTTATATTCTATATCTATATCAGTGAGAATTTCTTTTATAGGACCGTAGATCAATATACAATTGTCGACTATTGCACTTGCCACGGTTTTTGCACATTTAATACTCAATGGTACTGCTATTAGGTATTTAGTTAGTTCACACATAATAGTCATAATATATTAATTGTTATATGCTGTGATTGGTAAGGGACCTTTGGTGTCTATCTGGATTCTTTCAAAGGGTATCGTTGGAGTTAAGGTTTGAGTAATTGGTTCCTTGATATTTTTACCGGATTTATTTATTTTTCTTATATTACTCACAAGTTTTGATGTATACTCGAACATGGTTTGATAGGTTCTTCCATTTATAAAATCTTCGAATTTTTTCTGACAGTCTGGTGAAACCTGGATGTCCTCCTAGGATAGGATCATCATGGAATTTCATTTCATTTCATTTCAATTCATTTCATCTACAGGGTTTCCCCTCACAGATTTCAATCTTAGCCTACATATTTAAATAATTAATAAAAATAATAATAATATAACAAATAAATAATTTTAAAGTTTTTTAATCGAAAAAGCCATATTAAGCTGTGTTTGGGCTTATAAAATCTGGGATGAACATAAAAAACAATTTAATGGTAAAAGAGTCAGTAATAATAATGAATCTACACTTAACATCGAAGATTCGCAGTCTGTGTCCAACGACATATTCGCAGTATTTCCTTGTGAACAAACAATAAATGATATTGTTAACTTGTCAGTGGACAATGGGCCGGATAATAGTTTGGTTAAGTCAGATGTGTTGAAAAGAGAAACTTATTCACGAAAAAGTAGATTTGGAGAAAATATTGACATTGAGAAAAATGTAGAAGTTATGCATTCCGAGCTTAGTCAATCAGAGTCACTTCAACTCGTCGTTCCCAAGATCGATAAGATTTGTATTGCAGAGGCAGTTACGATCAAAGCGAGGGAAGCGAAAGTGGCACCGATTTTAGAGAGCTTTGTGTTGGACGATAAGGAAATTCAGAAAGAAGAAATTAAGGATCAGAAGGGACTATCTAGCGGTGGGGATGTTTCGAATAAAAAGTCGAATGTATTGGATTACGACTTCGACGAGGAGTTCGAGGGTAATTTTTGTGGTAAAAATAGAAATAAAAAAGATGAATTCGACAAGGAAGTCGAGAATAATTCTTGTGGTACTATACGAGATGGTACTAATGGTAATAAAGAAGTAGTTGAAGATATTTTGAAAGGAAACCCACCAGATAGACATACAAATCCCCATGAGGAAGTTTTTGTTGAAAGAGTAAACCTGAATGAAGAATCAGAAATAAGAGAGCTGACGTTGTACGAGTATTTCAAAAGTCCGAATGTAATGCAAATATCAATTCAAAAGTTTTTCTCCATTGTAAAAGAATCTGTTCTCATACAAAGCAAATCTAAATTAAAAATATTGCTTATTAAGATAAAACATGCAAGAGATTTAAAAGATCTAGACAAATTTTTCGCCCATAACTACAATGTTCCGTAGCTTTATTAAAATTTCAAAGTACTGTCCCAAAAACATAGGTTTATCTCGATTAAAACGAGAGCTGACTGTTTTTATATCTAATCATTATTGTCACAAAAAATTTCTTTTTAATATCGCTTGCTGCGATGTCTAAATAAGGAATGACAACGAAAAATAAAAATTCAAATAAATTCCGTTACAAATAGAAAAAAAAAACTTGTTTGCTTTGTTTTTGAAACATTGGAGTTAAACGAATTTTAAGGTTTTGGAACATCTATTTTGTCTCATATTGTAAATGCAGACGTTTCACCTCTCCGGGTAAAGAAATTCACGATCTTGAAACAACAGGAGGGGCTCAGGGCAATTTATGTCTACTTCTATAATCATTCAAGGTAAACCAACGAGAAGGACCGAAAGAATTTAAGCGACAAAAAAGAAGATATAATATGTTGGTAAATATAAAAGGACGTATATACAAATATTTGCAAAATATTGGTATATTTGTATATCAAGAGACATCTAGTTCAAAGCAATACCTTGAAAAATAGGTATTTTAGCGGTTAGATAAAATTATTTACTATTAAAAAAAAAAAAAAAAAAAATAAATATTTAAATCATAAAAGTCCATGTAACTCATTTTTATCGGAAGTTTAATCATAAATTCCCATCTTAGACACAAGAAGCATTTGGATGCACAATCACATGCATCCACATGATTCATGAAATAACACATACATAAGCACCTATTAAAGTATATTGTTTTGATTGTGCATGAAATTTTAGTTATTTGATTCGTCAGCAGTCGCCTAGCACTGCGGCACCGAAAACGTACTTGCAATTGAACAAGCAATTGCACATACTTCCATGAATACATTTGAAAAATATATACCTTATTTGTTTGCTATCTCCCATTAAGAGGGGGAAGGGGTCTATTAAAATAGAAAAATTTTGAAAAAAACGGAAAATTAACTTTGGAACATAAAGTCAAACGAATGCAACATACTTGCATAATCTAAAATCATTTTGACCCTCAAAATTTTCGAGCCACATACTTACATATGTTTATAACCCAAATTCATTTTATTTGAAAATTTCGACCATCCTGAATATATTCCATAAGCAATTGATTGTAAAAAAAAAAGTTAAAAAAAAGAGTTTTCGAGGAAATACTAAAATTTTAAGAAATGGAAAAAAAAAATTATGTAAAATCAATGTCACTCTCAAAATTTTCAAGCCATTTGAAAATTTCGAACAGTATAAATATATTAAATTAGCAATTGATTGTTCTTCAGACGAATTTTTAAAAAGAATAATGTAAAAAGTTTTTAATGAAGTACTAAGACTTTAAGAAGGAAAAAATATATATATATATATATTTAAGTATTTTCATTTACAAATGCTATCCGATTTAAAAATACTGATTTATTAGAAATTGTAAGAATTCAAAAAAAAAAATATAATAGCAAAGATTTCGATCCAATGAAAAAAAAAAAAGAAAAACTAATATAAGTATATCACGGTTTGAAAGAAAATATGAATTAAAATTCATAAAATAATGAATACCTATTAATTCTATAAAAAAAAAGTAAAATAAAACATACATATGAGAATATTGTCAATATCGAAATGTTTGAAAACAAATTGACCAAATATAACAATAGTTTTAAGGTAGAAAGTACAATTCTAAATCTTCTTCAAAACACTGAGATCCCACACCGGAACAGCAACAATCAAGACAAAACGCATCATAGAAGCAGCGACATCAATTTTCATCACGCACCGGCACAACTATCAAGAAGATCGGGATAATTAGAAATCATCACACCCACCCAAGCAAGCAACCTACCAGAGCATTACCAGTGACATCGGCGAGCCCATAGCCACTATCAGCAGACATCAGGGCAGGCTGACCCGAGTCTCAGATTTCAACCTGGTAGCCGCAACGTTTTTATGAACAGTCACGATGCTCGTGACTTGCCGAGGAGGGGAGGGATGTTGTGAGTCGTACTAAACATAACTAACGTCACGTCACACTCCAACGTCACGCTATCAGCTCTAAGCGGTAAAAGTGACAAAACATACAAAAACAATCGAAACACAGCAAAGGAGTTCGACGACACAGCACCAAGCTCGAAATCCGACACCCTTCAGCAAGAACAACAACAACATAAGAACTCGACTACTGAGAACAATTACGTAAACAAGCATACCGATCGCCAGTACCAAAACTTGGCACAACACCGATCAGAGAAAAGGGCGAGCGGGGGAAAAGACGAAAGACCACGAGCATGCAAGTCAGCAATAAGCAACGGCATAAGCGGTTCAACGTCTTCAAATGTAGACCTACACCAACAATAGAAACACAGCAATAAAGCTATTGGTAACAACAACAACAGGCGATCTAGACGGGCAATCAACGCAACAGAACAACAAGAGCCAGGTGCAACAACAACAAGTGCAACGTAGGCACACCGGCAGGGGAAGTTCGAAGTCACACTGATGAAATCAATCAATATGCAATTTTGCTAGATCGGCAATATTGATCTATTTAAGCGGAGCTTCGATCTACGGAAGAGGACTTGCAGTTTGGAATCGAAAGTCTAATCAGATCTCAACTTTGGCGCACCTACTTACGAGCCAGGACGACAAAGTGTGGATCTCAGTGTTAGCTAGGGAATTAGGGCAGTAAAGTAAGCTAGAGTAGAACCTGTAAACATCATTAAAAGACTTTAATAAAAGAAACACCTATTGAAAAGTAGTAAAGAGTGTTTTATTCAACGGAATCCTTTGTTGGCGCTTTACTAGAGGTCCTTCTCCCCAGCAAACACGCAACAGTATCATTTGACAATGATTTGGGTTGTTGTAAACTTTCCTTTTCAGAAGAAGTGTAATATTACAACTCAAACGGAATGCCGACCTTCAATGGCACCAAAGTCGTTTAGAAAGAAGTGCATTTTGGTGCTTGGTATTATGCAACCATTTTTCATGTTCACGACACCTTCCCCTTTTGGAAAAAAAATCTTTTGTTTACGGAAGATGTTTTTAAAATTTTTTTTATCTTCAATTTTTGAATTTTAACACTTACTCATGGGTTTTTTTTCAATTGTCTTAAGATTACCGATCGATCGTTTTTAATTCTACTTATTTGATAAAATTTGAATTGCATGAAAATATAAAAGGAATGTTCACTTAATATGTTGATGAAAATTATAGAGAATATATTTCGAATTTATTTATACTAATCTTTTTATGAATGATTTGCATTTAAGAGCCCATTTTAAGTTTGCCATTTCCTCTGTCATCTAGCTCTACTACTTAGTAAGGTCCTTTGTAGACATTATTCAACTTATGGCTAGATTCATCCTTAAAATATACTATATCGTTTATGTTTATTACAGTAGGGTTGGTAGTTTTGTCATAATAATTTTTATTTACAAGTTTTGCTTTGTTAACGAGTTTTTGCGCTCTCTTATGAGCTTCTTGGAGTCTGAACTTAAGTTCTTTTTCGTAAGACTCAAAAATATAAACCGGATCACTACGTTCATTTGATGTAAAATCATATGCAATTGGTGTTTTATCAAAGACAAGCTCAAAAGGTGCATTGTCATGGACAGTAGAAGGCGTAGTGTTATAGCAATAAACAAAGTATTTTGACCAATAATCCCAATCGGATCTATCTGGTGATAAACATGAACGAATGTATTCGTTAAATGTTTGATGATATGGTGTGGATGTAATATGTTCAATTTTTAACAGTTTGCAAATTTCTGAAAGTATACTATTTTTATATTCTATATCTATATCAGTGAGAATTTCTTTTATAGGACCGTAGATCAATATACAATTGTCGACTATTGCACTTGCCACGGTTTTTGCACATTTAATACTCAATGGTACTGCTATTAGGTATTTAGTTAGTTCACACATAATAGTCATAATATATTAATTGTTATATGCTGTGATTGGTAAGGGACCTTTGGTGTCTATCTGGATTCTTTCAAAGGGTATCGTTGGAGTTAAGGTTTGAGTAATTGGTTCCTTGATATTTTTACCGGATTTATTTATTTTTCTTATATTACTCACAAGTTTTGATGTATACTCGAACATGGTTTGATAGGTTCTTCCATTTATAAAATCTTCGAATTTTTTCTGACAGTCTGGTGAAACCTGGATGTCCTCCTACGATAGGATCATCATGGAATTTCATTTCATTTCATTTCAATTCATTTCATCTACAGGGTTTCCCCTCACAGATTACAATCTTAGCCTACATATTTAAATAATTAATAAAAATAATAATAATATAACAAATAAATAATTTATAAAAAATTCAAAAAATTCCAATGGTTCTATACTTAGCTTAATACTACGAACAATTAAAATTTCAAAAAAAACAATTTATTTTTAAAAGATGGCCGAGCTTCGTCGAAGTGCAGGACACTGCATATACGATTGCAACGGAACAAACACCGATACATTGGCTCATTCATGCCATAATTGGTTCTGTGAAATTCCAATGAAAAGAGCTCTCGTTCTCTGAGATGTCTCTTAGGAACATACCAAGGAACTAAGCTTAGCAGCTGTGGTGAATCAATTTTTGAGTCAATTATGTCTTTTTTAAATAGCACATTTTGTGCTTGGCGACGGAATGAAAGAGTTTTTAAACCAAGGAGTTGAAGTCTAACATTGTAAGCAGGCATAGTGTCAAAGCTAAACATGTTGCGTAAAGCGAATTTAGTGAACCATTTTTGAATGCGTTCAATCCTATTAGAATGGGCCTCATAGACAGGCTCCCACACAATACTGGCATATTCTAGAACGGAGCGAATCAACGACGAATATATCACTTTTAATGTGTAGGGGTCTATAAACTCCTTCAAATTTCTTTTCAAGAAGCCAAATTGTGAACTGGCTTTACAGATAACATGATCGATATGACGCTGAAAACTGAGCTTATTATCAAAAAACACTCCAAGATCTTTAACCACAAAGTCCCTAATACATGATGTATCGTCACTAAGTTTGTAGTCGAAAACAATTATTCTAAGTCTTCGGGAGTAGGATAAAACTTTACATTTGGAAAGATTCAGAGATAGACCATTATTCTGGCACCACACCAATAGTTTCGCAATATCAAGTTGGAATCTGGCGCAATCATTAATGTCCCTAATCGCAACGAAAAGCTTCATATCGTCTGCATAGAGTAAATACTTACAGAATGAAAACTCAACAGCCACATCATTAATAAAAACCAAAAATAGTAAGGGACCTAGGTGACTGCCTTGAGGAACTCCCGAGTTAACATAAATTGTTTTAGAAAAATGATTGTCAATTTTAACTATCAATCTTCTACCACTAAGATAAGATCCGATCCAGTTTAGAAATTCAGAATGCAAACCCAACGCATTTAATTTGCTCAATAATATAGAATGATTCAGACTATCAAAAGCCTTCACAAAATCCGTATATAAAACATCAACCTGCAAGCCCTGTTCCAAGTATTTGATGCAATAATTTGTAAACAAAACAAGATTTGTATCCGTAGACCTTCCTGGAAAAAAGCCATGTTGTTCAGACTCAATATAGTTTTTGAATTCAGAAAATAGACGCTTGCTAATAATTTTGTCAAGAATTTTCGGCAAAACAGAAAGTTTTGTAACAGGACGATAATTATTCACCAGATATTTTTCTCCGCCCTTGAAAATGGGAGATATAAATGCAAGTTTCCATTCATCTAGAAAAATGCCCGAAGAAAGAGACTTATTAAACAATATCAATAAAGCTGGCGCCAGTGCGGCGGCGCAGTTCTTGAAGACAGAGGGGGGAAGCAAATCAAAACCTGCCCCTTTACTGCTATCTAAAGAACAGATAGTATTAAATACTTCGTCATAAGAGAGTACGATTTTACCAATATTGGCTACCTCTGGCAGATGAAAGGAATCATATGGAAAATCAATTGAGTTGCAGTCTTCGAAAATTGATCCAAAATGCTCAGCAAAAAGATCACAAATATCACTCTTACTACTAGCAGTTTTAGAACCCAAATTCATTGATCTAGGGAACCCTGAGGACTTTCTTTTACAATTATAAAAAGTCCAGAAGGACTTTGGATTAGACTTAATATTGCTTTCCATGAGAAGAATATATTTCTTATACAGAAAGTTCGACAGAAATTCGAATTCCCTTCTAAGCAAACAAAATCTATATTTATGCTCAGGCAATTGTGTTTTTTAAAAAAGCTTATGCGCCTTATTCCTCCTGTTCTTAAGTCTTAGCAGGCTTTTATTGTACCATGGAAGGTTGAAAATACGTTTTTTACGCTTTACTGGGGCAAATCTGTCCAAACCTTCCATTAGAATCAATTTAAATGCATTATACATATCTTGAAGGTCACGGGTACCCAAAGAGTTATACCAGTCAATGGTCTCTAGGAATTCATTCAATCCAATGAAATCGGTCTTCGAAAAATCATAACAAACGAGATTATCACCAGTCTTATCGGTTTCGTACATAAAAAACTCAAAACAAAGAACCATAGCCTTATGATGCACGGATTCTGAAGTCAGTGGTATGTCACATCGCTGAAGCTCAAACTTAAAATTGTTATTTACAAAAATTAAATCAAGAATTCTATTAATATCATTAACAAACCAGTTAATTTGAAACAAATCTAAAGAATAGAGACTATCACAGATTAAATATTCAATTTCACTATTGAGATCAGTTGGAACAAGATTATTGAATTCATCATGTCTCCATTTAATATCACCTAAATTGAAATCGCCAAGAATACAAGGCGACTGATACGAAGGCAAGGATCCAATTACATGTTCAATGTTCCTTAAATGAGCTTCAAAAATTTTTAAGGAACTACAAGGAGGTATATAACTTATAAGAATTACTCATTCATCGATGCATCGATTATTAAGACTATTAAATTTCACAGCAACGCACAGCTGTTCAATATCATCATCATTACATGGTAAGGTGATTTGACTACTCTCGAGATCAGCTGAGACCGAGATCAGAACGCCGCCGCCTCTAGTTAAGCCAGTCGAAAGAGGTCGATCTCTTCTGTAAACAGTATAAGCAGAATTGAAGAGTTCGGAAGAGAGAATATGTGACGTAAGCCATGTCTCTACTATTGTAATAATAGTAAAGTCATGCGAAGATGCTGCTGTATACACTTGATTCGGTTTCGTACGAAGACCGCCAGCATTATGAAAGTAAAGCGAAAAATTATGCGGCGAAGACGAGTAACCGCTGCAATCTTCCCGCGAAGAACATTGATTAAGAGAAGACTGAATGAGAGGATAAGCGTCATCTATAAACGAAGAGAAATCGTTCGGTGGCGAAGTTCCCGAGTCTCTTCCGTTGCGTTTTTTGATGCACTCTCACCTGACGATACAGATTTCGAGAGAACAGTTTGATCGTTAGAAACAGCTTCATTTGGTTTCGAAACAGCTTCTTTTGGTTTCGAAACGAATTGAGAGATCTTGACAGAAACTGGCCATAGCGATTTGTTGAAAACTTTATCATATAAGTAGTCCGGCACTCACAGTTTAAAATTTACGTGCCGAAGCTGAGAAATATCAGCTCCCTTTTTAATAAGTTTGTAGCACGAGAAAAGACTAGACGATACTTTAAGCCCTTTTGCAATGAAGTCTATAATAGTATCCGGCTCCGTTCGAGTATGAAATTTAGAAACATGAATAAATTTAGTGCTGTTCACCACCTCCAGCTCTCCACACTCCGGTGCAGTACCAAAGACACGCTTCTTGAAATACTTAGACTTTAATCTCTTTCTCCTCTTCACAGTCATCCAATGAGAGCTCGGGCTCTCGCCAGCTGTTGGGTTGAAATCGACTGCATCTTCGAAAAGCTCGCCTTCAGTTACTTCATTAGGTGAAGTGACTTGAACAGCGGGACAAGATAGAGAGGAAGGCGAGACTACTACCGGTATATGAGAACCTAATCCAGGAAGCAGAGAACGAGAAGCAGTACTCTTATTTCTCTTAATTTTCCGAGAAGTCACACGTTTCGGAAGAGCTGGTTGAATACAGGGCGCTGTTGTTGTCAAACTTGCAATAGCCCCAGCAAACGCAGAAGTAGCGTTAAAAGCTCGCTTCGCATGCAAAACAGAGAGATCCGAAAAACCGGTTTCTAAGGCAATAACTCTTTCCAGCAAGTCTTTAATTTGAATCGAACATAGATCGATCTTGCTAGCAAAATCACGCGATATTTGAGCACATGAATTACATTGCCACAATAAATTTGGCGAATTCACAAAAAGTGTTTTCAATTCCGGAGAGAATTTAACGCAATCGAGATGGAAAAAGCGACTACATAAAGAAACGCATTGCACACATTTCAAAGACTTACTACTGATCGCAGCAGTAATTATATCACCGCATTCACCACAAAAAGTTTGCATAGCGCACACGTCCGATGCTATGCTAGGTTCAGTGATAACTGAATTG
Organism: Chlorops oryzae; assembly: GCA_020466095.1. Classification (NCBI taxonomy): domain Eukaryota; kingdom Metazoa; phylum Arthropoda; class Insecta; order Diptera; family Chloropidae; genus Chlorops; species Chlorops oryzae. The sequence goes on along the minus strand of CM035808.1, from coordinate 68,104,848 downwards.
TTTAAGAATATTTTGTTTTTCGAGCTCGTTATGAATTTTAGTGATTTTTTTGGTGATTGCTATCTTGATGTTTTTAAGAATAGCATTGCCTTTGGATTTAAAATGCTTGCATATTTCAAAAAATTATCGTTTAGAAAAATCCGCAGATTTTTAGTTCTTAAGTTGCCAACTATTGTTTCAAGTGTTGGGAAGAATTGCTCTAAAGCGACTTTCCCATGAACAACTAAGGTGCTAATATTTTTTTCTAGAAGTAAAATTTTTCCTTTATAAATTATTATGACATTATCATAATCAATTTATTTTATACAAGCTACTTTTCTCATGCCTGCGCAGGTTATTGATTCAAAAATTTTCAAATCTATAGTTTCTTTATTTTTCGGCAAATTTTCGTTTTCAATTTTGTCTATAAATGTCGTAGTATGTTTGGCTTTTGATGTTGTGATTGTACTCAAAATATTTTTACTCTCAGTGTTTATTCGCTTAATTTCTTCAAAATCGGTGCGTGAAAGCGCGTCTGCGCCACAATTATCCTTTCCCCTTATATATTCTACTACAAAATCAAATTCTTCCAGATCTAATCGAATACTTGACAATTTAGATGATGGATTTTTAAGGGTAAAAAGGCATGTTAGTGGCTTATGATCACTTTTGACTAAAAACTTATTTCCGTACTCATAAGGTTTAAAAAAATTTATAGCCCAATGAATGGCAGTGAGCTCTTGCTCAATAACGGATTTATTGTTTTCGCCTTTGGTGAATGTGCGTGAAGCAAATGCTATTGAAAGCTGCATGCCTTTGTGCTCTTGACTTAGCACTGCTCCGCGCGCTATTTTGCTCGCGTCGGTTGTAATGCAGAATTGCTTGTCAAAATCAGGGTATCGCAAAATTTGGGGTTTAGGGAGAAAATTTTTGAGGTAGTTCAACCCTTCACATACATTAGTCCATATGAATGGTGAATTTTTCCTCGTTAATCGTATTAAATGAATAGAATGATTTGAAAAATTTGGAATAAAACGTCTGTAGAAGTTCACAAAAGCTACAAATCGGCGGGTTTCAAATACTTAATCAAATTTACCTTCGTCAGGTAGTATACCCTTGTCGGTGCATTTATGGCCTAAAAAGGTTACTTCTGAGTTAAAATAACGCATTTTTCGGGATTAAGTTTTAAGTTTGTTGTACGATAAATTTCGAATACTTCTTTAAGGTTAGACAACATATGCTGTTCTGAACAACCTATGACAATCAGATCATTCATGTAAAAAAAGGATTTACCTGGACCTAGGCCTGAAAAGGCTTAGGACATCATGCGCTGAAACGAATAAGGTCCTACTACGAGTATGAGGCCAAAAGGTAGTCTCTTAGACCGAAAACTTGCTTGAAAATGAAGTAATATCTCTCGAGTCGTTGTCAAGTTCAATCTGATGAAAACCAGACAAAGGGTCAAGACATTGAAAATAATTTTGCTCTGCCTAATTGGTCAAGAATGTCATCAATCCTAGGTAGTGGATATTTGTCAGACATTAGTTTTTTGTTTACCTGTCGATAATCAATAACAAGTCTCCATTTCTTTTCTGTACTACCAGAGAGAGATTTCTTAGGGACCAGAAGAATCGGACTGTTGTATTCGGATGCTAATGGTTCGATGATTTCGTCATCAATAAGCTTTTTTATGTGCTTATCTATTTCAAGCTTTTGGGAATGCGGTAAACGATAGTTTTTCATGTAAACAGGAATGTCGTCATTGAATTTTAATTTTTGTTTGTAAAAATTATTGCATGAAACCTCGTCCGTACTGATTGAAAATGTATCTGTGTAATCAGTACACAGTTTGATTAAACAATTTCTGTATTGTAAAGGGCAATTTTGTTTTAATTTTTTTTAAATTATTCATATTTTTTCTCATTCTGTGACTGGTCATACTGTAAGGATATTGTAGCCATTAAGTTTTTCCGCTTTAATTTTATATTTTTCAATTGCTATGATCTTATCTGCCGTGTTCAGGATTTTAACGTTAGCATTATTGAGAGAAGAAATTGTATTTGAGATATTAACACCGTTAGCTATTTCTTGTGTTGGGATTAAAAATTCAGTTTCAGAAAAATCTACAGTCACTTTTCGTACTACTTCTGCTCTTGCGGGTAAAACAATAGTATTGGGTCTTGGTGAATTAAAAATTTCTATGAAAATCTCTTCAGTAGTAAAGTATGGTCTCAATATTAACCAGCTAGGTCTATATAATTGGTAATCAAGCACGCAATTCTGCTTTTTTTTTAAATCAAGGCCCACAATCCCATCGCAAGGTACTGGAAATGAATTTTCCACAACGTGAAAAGTAGGGTTAAACTGAAAATCTGAGATGAAAAATATGTTTTCTACGCAGCCATTCGTTAGTAGGGCTCCTTCGCCTATTCCGTTTAATCTATATTTTTTATCTAGGTTGATGTTTTGGGGTTATTTATAAGTTTTACCTTAATTATACATATATCGGAACCTGTATCAACCAAATAAATATGTGGTGAACCGTTAAGTTGTGATTCAACGACTATATAGTTACTTCGTTTAAGGCTGATATTTAGTATGGTTAATTTTGAGTGAATTCCCCCAACGACTGTTGGGGTGCCGACCCGTTTTCCGGCGCCGACTCAATGGTACGCACGTTTTGCGTATTTGGTCTTGCATTATAATCACGAGTATTGTTATTATAATTTTTATTTCCTCGATAACTATTTCTTCCTCAGAAATCATTATTTCGGTTGTTATTGTTATTATTATTGTTGTGTTGGTTACTATATTGGAAATAGTAACGCCCACGGTAAGAACGATTGTAATTACCTCGACTCCTACCTCTGGAGTTTGGGGCATTATGGGGAACATAGTTTATGCTGTGTATTTCATTTGATTCAGTTGAGAGCTCCACGATTTTTGTGACTGCTTCATCAACCGTCGTGAAATTACCTCCGTTCATAAGTAACCTAGTTTCAGCAGATCTTGCGTTAGAAGATAGGGATTGAACAGCGACATCTGTTGCATACTTAGCCGCTACCCCAGTGGGTAGACCGTCAGATATGTAAGCATTTTCAAGTTTTAAAGTCAAAAGTTCAATTTCTTTGACAAAAGCTGCATTTTCCTTATTACTCTGTTTAAGTGATAATATTTTTGCAGATATAGACCTGGCTGACTCTCCTTTTATGGACGATTGGAGAGCAGTTTTAACGTAACTTATTGAATTTAAACTAGATATGGTATTAAGAGCTTTACACGTGACCTTGGTTTTTATGTAGCTGAGTGCTATTGATTCTTGAGTTTCTTTTAATGAATCTACCAGATCAAGAGAGTTTAGAAATGAATTAAGCTTTTCAGCTGTGCTATCGAACTCAGGTATGAGCTTTGAAAAATAATTCAGAATTTCCACAGGAGTCATTTTTAATTTTTGTGGTATGGTAGTGTTTGAAAAATTAGGAATTTCGGTATTTATTGGGGTTTTGACAACTGCTTCGAGGATTTCAATGTCCGTTCGAAGATCGTCCTCGTCCTCTATAAAAGAAAGATGTAATGAACTGTTATAGTCCTTGGATACCTCGTTTCGGACTTCTAATTTGTTTAGTAAATATTCTCACTTGTCCTTGACTTCCTGAAAAAGGATTTCTGCTTGCTGTTTATGAGAGACAGAGAGTATGGGATTAAAAGCGTTTAGAGTAGCTGCAATTGTGTTGTGCTGCAGTACTAGATTATTAAGATGTTTGGCCTGAACTTGTTCTGAGGGCAGTACCGTTTTATTTAAAGCCTTATAAGATCTGTCGAACTCTTTGAAAATTGCCTGTAACTGTTCCAATAATCTATCCCACTTAGTTGGACTTGTCATTGAAATTTACGTTTTATTGAAACTAAATTCAGACTCAACCATTGTTAGTGTGAGGGACAACAATGAGGAGACGCACCTATGATTGCTGGTCGTCGCGGAGTGGTTGCTGATTGCTGTTGGTTCTGCTGTTCCGTCGGTCGTGGTGTGGTTTTATTTGCCGCCGATTGCGCAACGCGAATAAAGATTTGAGAGTTGAATTTTTTAAACTGATACTGGCCTTCTTGGCCCACTAAAATTTAGAACACAAAGGCGATTTCACCGGCGATTAAATAAAAAAAGGAGGATGCCTTCTTGGCGAAAAATTAGTTTAAAAAATTTTTTTTTCTGTTTGGTGTTTGTTAACTGAGTACGCACGACCTCTTTTGTGTCTTTTTGTTTTAAAAATTCTTTTTTTTTTGTTTTTTTGGCGAGTAATTTGCGGAGCGGCGAAACGCGTCGGATCCAAACAGTGATCGAAGACTCACTAGAAAATAAAATGCGCCTCCTTTGCGACTTGAATATGATTTAATAAAAGAGTTCTCTTGTTTTTATAAATTAAGATTTTTTTTGTTCGTCTTTTAAGTTCGCAATTTGATTTAGTTGCGGAGCGCCGAAGCGCGTTTTGATCAAAAACTGATCGCAGACTAACTGTTTGCGATTAAGTGCGTAACGGCGAGGCGCGTCTTAGCGGTTGCAATCATAGACTGTCCCGTCGTCGCTGGAGGTCGAACTGTTGAACGTATTTAAGAGGATGTGTTCAAGTACAATCCTGGTGCACTAATAATTTAGTTAAATGAATTACATAATTTAAGTAATCAATTTTGTTTTTTTATTTTATATATATGTACGTAAATGTGTTTCCGTTTTGAAATCCCGACGTGTTAGGTGTTGCTGTTGTTGTTGTTGTTGTACCGGGCGTTGCTTTTGCTGCTTCGGTTTTTTTTTTTCATCAATTTAGTTTGTTGAGGCTGGTTGCGCCTGATCTTATTTTGAACATAATGTTTGACGAAGAGTGCGATGATAGATATAAAGAGCACTATAACGATTCCTCCTGAACTCACTAGCCATATGTTGATAGAGTTTGTATTGTCCGCTGTTTGTGGTTGAGTTACTTCGTATTTCAAAATTTTATTGTCTTGGGCTGAATTTTTGCCCATTTCGTATCCAGCCACAGCGATCATGATGGAATTCAATACCTTTTTCCACCATGCCATTTTTATTGTTTTTATTTTTAACACTTTTAGCGAAATATTTGCAAACCTCCCCTTTTGGTTGGGACACTTTTCTTCCGAGTTATATTGTTTTAAATATTCCTTAAACCAAGTCTTTTAAAATTTTGATTAACTCTTTGGTAGATAGTTGTCTGCTTTTTGTTTATTTTCCACTTTGGTTATTAATGAGTCACTGAAATGTTTTAAGGAGTAAGATTCTACTTGATCTATGTGATTGTTTTTAAGTAGATAGTTTGTGCGTCATGTTAATAAAAGAAAAGGATTTCATCGCTTTCAAACTTCACATTAATATTCAGTCGAAAAAATTAAACGATTCTACGATTCTAAGGTTTCATTTGGCAAGGATCGCCATGTAATTAGAACGAAAGTATAAAACGGATTTTGAGTATTTGTATTTTTTATTTTATAAGTGATCGGCTGTATACAGCAGAGCCAGTATCAGCTCGATCACTTTGATGATTTCTTACACAGTGTTTTTTCTCTTAGAATTAAATCCAACATTGATACTTATTCACATAAGGGTCATGAGCAGCAAACGCAATGCTTTCCGATCACTGCTTTACTATGACCATGAACAAGGGTTATTTGCTTAGGCTTGCACATTTGTTGATTTGGGTCAACGCGCACTTGACTTGGTGAGGTTCGGTGTTATGACAAAGAATGAGCCAAAAGAGTATCAGTTATCAGTGCGAGCTGATTTGGGTCAATAATTAGTTTGACAATGATTTGGGTTGTAGTAAACTTGCCTTTTCAGAAAAAGTGTAATATTACAACTCAAACGGAATGGCGACCTTCAACGTCACCAAAGTCGTTTAGAAAGAAGTACATTTTGGTGCTTGTTATTATGCAACCATTGCTCATGTTCACGACAAAATAACAAAATTAGACAATTAGCCATATAAAAAAATTACCCAAATAAAAAAATTAGATTAATAATGGACGGGCGTATGATGACGCTTGTGACAAGTAATGTTGTCCAATAAGTTCTTCGTTTATGGTTAAGTTTGAACTGTGTCTTTTATTCAGACTCATTCTGCCTTTATACATTTAGAATGCTTACTACGCTAATTAAGAATTCTTCACAAGTGTTTGAAAGTGCTTATATGGCTTATTCATAAGATAAATAAAACTCCAGAAATTCTTACAATTAAACAAATATACAGGAATAGAAAGTGAGCACACAAGTAACGGGTCAAATATCACCTCGAACGAACGACACTCATAAGCTGCAGCCAATGCTTGCTGCATTGCTTACTTTGCATACAGTTCGAGTGCTTGATAAGGAAAGGCAAGGACTAAAAGCTATGCCATATGGGCAGCGTTGTTATGCAGAACGTAATGAACGCTTGTAGTTATAAACATATGAACACCGTTGGTTGTTCGCTACTCAGGGCATAAAGGTATTATTATTAATAGAGTAAAGTTGTTACTTGTACGCTACACCTCCCTTCTTTTAGAAGAATTATCTTGCAACTAGAAATAGAAATAGGTGTATTCGTCACGATCATTGGTTTTTTGTTATGTCTAATTGTGTTTATCTTGCTACAGTGAATGCATTGTTTAACATATTGTCTGATATCTTTTGACATATTTTTCCGTTTATATTTTTGTCTAATCTTGTTATTCATGCGATTTATTCCTGGGTGGCCAACATTAACAGGATCATCACAGAATTTTTTTTAGGTATTGTGGCTATTAAATCCTTTTCCGTACTCTATGTAGTTTTGGGGTTATGGCAATGATCAATTGCTTCAGTACTTTGTTGCCCATATCTTTAAAATCATTTACTTGCATATATTTAAACAGTTTATCGTCTAGCGATATTTGCAATCTATTGATGGCCTGCCTGTCGGTTTCTCTATTAAGCCTAGAGAATAATTGCTCTTAGTCAATTTTCTCATTACCAATTAGGTCATCAATATAAGTGATGCACCAAATCTTCTTTCTTTTTTTCAAAACTAATTTTGAGGGATTAAAAATGAGCTCGACATGTCTGTTTACTTCATATTTGTATAGCGCTTTATATATTTTGGGCTTTTTGGGTTCAATTTGTATATTTTCTCCCCTGTTACTGATTAATTTTTTGTTCATTGATTTAGTCACAATTAAGTTTTTTGAGTTTTTATCCTCCGGCATTCGTTTAAAATCGGTTATATCTATGCGAGATAGCGCATCCGCCGCATAATTTGGTTTTCCCGCTATGGAATCCACTAAAAAATCATATTCCTCAAGATCCAATTTCATACAAGTTAATTCTAAAGATGGATTCTTCATCGAAAATAAATATGTCAAAGGGCGATGGTCTGTTTTTACAACAAATGTTTGCCATATATATATGGTCTAAAATAATGGATCGCTGCCAGTTCTATTTCAATGATTGCTTTATTACATTCACCTTTTGTGAATGACCGAGAGGCGAATGCCACCGGTAATTGTTTGTCTTTATATTGCTGACTCAGACCTGCTCCGCATGCGAATCCACTAGCATCCGTTGTGATATAAAAAGGTTCGTTAAAATCAGGGTATTGTAATATCGTACGGGTTAAAATTGAATTTTTGAGAAATTGAAATGATTTTTCACACTCGTAGGTCTCTTCAAATTGTACGTTCTTTTTACATAGTCGAGTTAAAATTCGTGAATATTTCGCAAAATTTGGTATAAATCTCCTGTAATAATTGCAAAAAGCAACAAATCTTTTGACTTCGTCTGATTTGTTTGGAAAAGGATAATTAAGAATGATATCGTATTTGCTTTCATCCGGCAGAATGCCCTTGTCCGTACATTTATGTCCCAAATATGTAAATTCTTTATTGAAAAAAAAGAAAACATTTATCTGGATATAATTTTAGGTTGTATTTCCGACAGATTGCGAAAACATCGCAAAAATTTTTGAGCATCTGCTTCTCTGAACAACCTATTACCACCAGGTCATCCTTATACAAAAATGTTTGGGCATGTGATAAACCCGAGAAAGCCAGCGTCATCATCCTTTGAATATAAATAGGTGAAAATTTTAGTCCATATGGTAGTCTTTGAAATCTTTAAGATCCGTTGTCATTTGAAAATGATGTAATATCTCTGGATGATTCGCTGAGTTCTACTTGATGAAATCCGGACGTTAAGTCCAAGCATGAAAAAAATTTTGCTGTGTCCAGCTGGTCGAGAATATCATCAATTCTCGCAAATGGAAATTTATCAGCTCGTCGTTCGTAAGCTATTGTGTTCTATACCGCAAAATGGAAAAAAATGAGATAGGACTGGTTTTTAGGTAAACATTTCGAGATCTATCGATCTGTGCAATCAGATTTCTAATATCTCTTATACTTTTTGAAATATGAGACATCGATTTTGTGCTATACAACACTCTAGTGACAAACTGCGTAACCTATTGTGTTCTATATGCAAGAAACCGTGCATATAGAACAAAAAACGAAGCAAAAACACCGAATAAAAAAATATTTTTTTTATATTGTTCCATATGCAAGACTAAATAATGTTCGTAGTAATTTGGAAGTCCTTGCATTTTTTTTTTATACCCGAAACATCTGTATCGAGGGTATATTGCTCCCGGGAGAGAAAATATGTAGATAAATGATGAGCGTCTCAAGGAGATTAAGCCATGTCCGTTCGTCCGTCCGTGTGTCTGTCTGTCGCATCATTTTTTCGGGTACCTCCAGTACTAAGGTCTTTGCTAAAAATTATAAAAATTGCTCTGAAACTTGTATTTTTTGAGATATTTTGATGAAACTTGAAATTTTATATTATTTTAAGGCCATTTATATTATTTCCAAAAAATTGGAAAGTGGGCGTGGCAAAAGGGAGATTTTGGAAAAATTTTTCCTGAAAAGATATCGTTTTTCATTTCTCACAATACTTTTTCACATTTTCTTCTATATGGTATACAACCAGGAGAGCTTCGTTTATAGGTGCATATAGAACAAAGCATTTTTTTTATAAACGCTTCATGCTGGTAGAAGCGTTTCCAAAATCCGAAATTTTTCTTTACAGAAAAAACCACAAACCCTTCAACTTTCTTTGGTAAAAAGGTCGCGAGAATTTTTTCCGTTCAGTTTTTTGTAATTAACAACTAAACTTTAAAAGCGATTTCCCAAAAAAAGATTTTTGGCATATACTTAGAACACAATAGCTTACGAACGACGAGCTGTTAAGTTTTTGTTTATGGCTCTGTAATCTACAACTAATCTCCATCGTTTCGTAGTGCTACCCGGCAAAAATTTTTTGGTAACAATAAAATTGGGCTATTGTATTCTGACATTGAAGGTTCTATTATATTATCTTTTAATAATTTATCTATCTTTTTTGAAATTTCTTCTTTATGTGCGTGTGGTACTCTATAATTTTTCCGATAAACTGGTTAGTTGCCTTTTAATCTCAAATCTTGCTTATACAAACTTTTAGTGGAAACTGTTTCGGTTTCTAATGGAAAAATATCAATGTACTCAGTGCATAATTTATTGAGAAGATCGAATGCAATTGAAGGAAATTTTGTACGTAATTTTGCTAATGTTTCCTCTGCATTTATATTTTTTATGTTTTTCTGAATTATTTCATAGTCATCAAGATTCTCCGCCTTAACCTTTATATATACTATTGTTGCGTTTTTATTGGTAGTGTTAGCTATTCGTACAAAGGTTTGTTTCTGCAGTGCGATTATGTCTGATATAAATATTCCTTCCCGTATTTCCTGTTGGGGTATTAAAATATTGTTGTAAGAGGAGTTGGTATTCACTAATCGAATTACTTCAGATCTGGCAGGTATGGATATATCATTAACATGGGACAAATTTCTCATCGGATTGGCTATGTCTTTATGATATTCATAGGGTCTAAGTACCAGCCAATCTTGGTTTGGCTGATAATCTATGATGCAATTATTCTTTTTAAGGAAATACAGTCCCAATATGCCTATACAAGGTATGGAAAAATTATCATCGACGACATTTAATTTATGTTTTATCAATACATCGACACATATCAGATCTGATGTGATTATTCCTAGTGTGCTAATCGTACCTTGTCCAATTCCATTTAAGTACGTAATGAGAGAAGTGTTAATTTAAGCATTGTTATTAATGTTATCAATTTTCAAAGTAGAAATATCTGCCCCGGTGTAAATTAGAAATGTATTTATTGTGTCATTTAAAGTTATTTTAGTCAATACGAAACTATTTAGATGTAGATTTAATGTATATAATGTGGTTGTAGCAATATTTAGTTTTGTTTTTTGAGGTTGTTGGTTTTCTGATTTGTGCTCATTGTTGTTCATAGTTCGGACATTTCGATTGTACTGTCCGGAATAAGTGTTATTTGGTCTATATCGATTGTTATTGTTATTTCGATTGGTATTATTTGAGGGATGATAATTGTTATAATAATTAGAGAAGGAATCGGTATTATAATGTCGTCTTCCGCGTCCACGGAATCTTTTTTGTCCTCGACCTCCACGACCACGAGAATTATAATTGTTAGTAAAATTCGGTCTTGATCGGCCTCGGCCATAGAACATGACGTTGCTTGGCTGGCTTACCGCGTCATTGCTTGCTTCTACAAGTTTGGAAATAGCGTTGTCTAATGTGTCAAATTGTCCGCTTTTCATTATCGTTTTGACATCTGGGTCAGTTGTATTAACGTTAAAAGCTTCTACTGCGACCTGAGTAGAATATGAAGAGTCTAATTCAGTGGTTTTACCATCAGAAATGTAAGCATTTTCCAGTTGTTGTGTGAATTTTTGTATTTCTTTACCTAACTCGTTAGCTGTTTCTCTTTCTTGTCTTATATTTTCTATCCTTGCTGGCAAAGCCTTGACCGACTCCCCTTTACATACTGAAATTTATTTATTTTTAATTTCTTCAATAGTTCCTTCATTTGTAATTAACTTGCGCGAATCTCCTTTAATTTTGTTTTTACCAACACTACTGCTGTTGCTTCATTATTTCCGACTATCGTTTGAAGAAATTAAATGAGTCAATAAAAGATTGCAAATTTTGAGGACTGCCTTCGAAATCATGAATAATGGTGGCTACACGTCGCAAAAAATCTGGTTGTGACATTTTATTTTCTTCTATTAAGTTTTCGCACTGTACAAATTCACTGTCCGAATCATTATCGTCGCTTTCTGCTCTTTTTTTACTCAGTTGACTTAAATCAATGACTATTGGAATTTCTAACTTATGGGATACACTTTGTTCTATGTTGTATTTTGATAAAATTTTAAAAATTTTATCTCTCGATTCCCAGTAAATTCCAAGTGCCTGCTCTTTATGTACCTTCAATAATTTTTCTCGGTGTGCACTAAAAGTGCCTCTTACTAAATTGACTATGCCGATCAATTCTATCAGATATTTTTCAACCGCAGCTGGTCTGATAAAAACATTGTTTTTATTAATCATTTTATAGACCCTTGTGAAATTTTGCTATTACTCTCTATGCAATTTTTAACTTGTGACCAACGTCCCATCACCAGTGAGCGAATTCATAGGAAAAACAATTCATACTTGAATTTGAGAAAAAAATTGCTGTATATATATATAAGTTAAAGGATCTACTATGGATCCTTATAAAAAAATATTTTCAGCGGACCCAACTAGTCCGCTTCCACTAAAAGAGTTTAACAACAATTTATATGAACGTTATAATTTATTTGACCGGTATTGACGGCTCCTGGAATTAGACTGATTAACATATGAAGTCAAACTTAAGAGCTAACTTAACCTAATGTTGCTGCGTCGGCGTTTCCCACGGCTCCCGGATGCGCGTGCAAGTAATTAAACGCAGGCTCAGCAATCACGTTGTGCATGCATTTGAATTTTAGGAAAGTGCAACGTGATCGAATCGGTTGTCCAATAGCGGTGAATGACCGAATTGGAATTGATTGCGAATATCAAAAAGAAGTTGGCGAGAATGGTTGCGTAACACCATAGCCAAGTGCTTAACTCCTCCCCCTTTAAAGATCCGCGTCCCGTGGATCTATGCGGGATTCGTAGGCGGCGGTCTGGAATCTCGGATGATCGCAGCTCATTCGATGGCATATGACCGTCTCAACGGGTTCGACGCTTTGGACCCTAGGGATGTTTACTTTCCTATTCAATCTTTGCCATAGAGCCCCAGCCGCAAGTGCGACGAGTAGAAGACCAATGCTGCCTGTCAATAGAGAAAAATCGATTTTTTGCGTTAGGTTAGATATATACTTAATGTTCCTTGTTGTCAACTCGTTGAGGTATCCTAGGTCCCTTAGAATACTCTTTGCTGCTACGTTCGTCAGGATGGGTGGTAACGCTTGGAGGCTAGTGGTCGAGACACTGGAGTATGAGTTGTTGTTGAGAGATATTCGTTCGTTCTGTAGTTGAATGATATAAGTGCCTTTCAAGGGGGTCGTGGTGTTTTTTGATGTTAAATTTCCCATGAAGTTCGTGACGAATATTGTATTTTCGTTGATAAGCTCTACGACTTCTTCGGCGCTGTTGCGAAGTTGACATTCTGCGTGACCTCCCTTTAATATTCGCGGCAGGCACTCGTTCTCCGGGATCTTCTGAAGTGAGTCTGCGCTGCAGATCGTGGAATTTGCAATGGAAAGACAGCTGTCCGTTATTCCGTACGTCTCATGTTGGCTCATGAGCACCCTTTTATATGGAATTACTACTTGCATACCATTCCTTATGGTACTCCTAACGATTAGGTGGTGATATAGCTGCATTTTCACTTTCGGTAGTGCCAGAACGTACAATAAGGTTGAGCCATTGGTGAATATCGATGGCTGACCATATTCGATTGCTTCGACCTCGTTTTGATATGGCAGTGTTTCGACCTCTGATACGATTTGGTTGACCTCTTCGCTGCTTAGGAGGTTCGTGTTGACCATGCCCTTCTTCGCCATCTGACACCCCCGTACGACTTCGTTTACTGCTTCCTTTAGTATGAAGCGTTTTATCGAGAATATTTTGTTCAAAGTGGTATTCTTGGCTTTCGTTGTTTATGCTGTTGAATTGAGTCGCCATTTCATTAACTTTAGTGATCACTGCTTGCATCCTGGTGAAAAGGTCATCGTTTATTTTATACTGGTGGTTGTTGTTTTCGATCACATCCTGCTGACTTTTCATTATTATGTCCCAATCAGTAGCGTCAGGGTTGCCCGCTACCCATTTCCATGCCGAACCAATCCAATTTATAGAGCGTGTCGTTCTGGCGTGTTTAGCGCTGAGTTCGTCCAGGCGTAGATGTATCTGTTTTATGTGAAACTCCAGGATAGCTTTTGTTTCTTCGTGTCTTACTGAGCCATAATTGAGATCAGAGAGGAGTTCAAGTGCATCACGGTACTGCTGCAAAGGTATCACGTGGACAAGCTTGAAGTTACCATTGAGAGTCCAGCCATTTCCTGAGCTGATCGTTACGATAGGAGCTTCATAGTGGTAGACGTAAAGTCCAAAAGTGGTGGCTACCAGCCAACCTAGGCTAAGTATGAAGAGATAAAATGAACATATTATTTTAGTGTATTTAGACAAAAAATTTTTGGATTTTCCCTTATTTTATATAGCCCGATTTCGGGGTTCCTTAACTTCTATGTTAGTATTTAATTTGCATATCCCAGTTTTGGGCTTTCTTAATTTCTATTTTAGCATTTTGCTTATGCAATTTGTATATCCCATTTTTTGGGTGTCATTGTTGTTTGATTTGAGATTTCTTTGAATCCTTTACATCATTGTGAACAGGAATTTCCTGTTTTTGTGCAAATATTTAACTAAAGCTCCCCTCTTTTTTCTTATAATGATAAGGTGTCCGGTGGTTTGCAAGATGGGAGGGCCGGATAATCCGGTTTGGCGGTAGCGCCTACTAAGGCACGGCAGCACTCCCAGGATCGACAAGGCTCATTTTGCAATCTCCGGTTAGGGATGTGTTAGTTATTGCCATGACGACTTGTCGAAAATCCACCTTATCATTGCCCTCGTACTTGTTATTAGCTACTTAATTTGTATGGCCACCGAACATAGAGTTAAAAAGATGAACGAAATAAATGGAAATGTTGATTGTAAGATGCGAAATGAAAATGATTAAAAGCATTTTCTTTTTTATTTTTTATTACCTTTTTTTTTATTCTCTTTTATTTAAAGAAAAGAATTTTGTTTTTATTCTTTGGTATGAAATCAAATAAGGCACAGAATTTTTCGTGTGTTTGGACTGAGAGAAAAAAAAAACACATATTTTTCGGTAAGAGAATGAACAGACTAACAAGAGAAAAAAAAATGCTTTTGTTCATGAAATGTGATCTTCGTATGCTTCTTTTTTGTTCTTTTTTTTGTAAGAAATTTGATAAGGTTGGTTGCCCTTTATTATTTAGAGACAATAAAAAGTTAAATGAAAAGATATTCGCAAATATATTTTCATTCAATTCTTGATATGGGATTTATGAATTTTTTTCCCGGTTTCTGTTGTTATAGTGACTGTATTATCTGCTGCGACAGTTTCTTTTTTATAAAGAGGCTTTTGCTTGCCTTTTATTTGTTTATTGGCAACGTATATGACGTTCCCAGGCTCAAAGGTTTTGGGTTCGGATTTCTTTACGTTCAAACGCGAGTTTCTTAACTTTTCATTTTCGATTAGTTGACCGCGAATGTCGTTGTTAAATTTTTCGTGAAAGTTTGAAATATTTTGAAAATTAACCCTTTCACTGCGATTGAAAAATATGTCATTAGGCTTATGGCGTGTGACGGAGTGAATACTGTCATTGTACCTATTAACTGCTATTTGCAAAATTTCTTTAATTCTTAGATTTTGGAAGTCGTTCTTTATGCACCTAAAAAGCTCTATAACTGTTGAATGGAACCTTTCGACTTGACCATTGACCTCGCTTTTCTGAGTGGGGGTTCTATAGATTTCAATGTTTAAAGATCTTAGGAAATTTATGTTAATAGGGGTTAGAAAACCACGCTCGTTGTCCATTACTACCATTTTTGGTACTGTGAAGAAATGCATAATTTTTGCTAATTTTTGACGCAGATGTGGAGCAGATTTGTTTCTAATATGAAATAGCTTCGCGAATTTTGAAAATTTGTCTAACACTGAAATAAATTTTTCTCCTTGAATTTCGAGTATGTCTAGATGCAATATTTCGCAAGGGAATTCGGGTATGGGAGTAGGCTGAAGCTGCGGACGCGTAGGGTGCCTGCCATATTTATTCAAACGACATGTTTCGCATCCCCTGGCATATGCTCTAGTAAGGCTCGTCATGCGAGGAAAATAAAATTTTTCTAAAATTTGAAGGGTGTTTTCTCTACAATTCCTATGGGCCCTGTTATGTTCAGCTTGGATGATTTCAAAAACGCGTTCTTCGTTTGAAACGTCCTGAACGACTCTTTGGGTTATTCTAATTTTGCATTGTGAGAAATTTTCCAAATAAGCACCTTGCAAAGCTGTTAGAAAAGGCTCGGGAATTTTTATACCGTTCACGACAGATGGCCTTAATATTTCCTTCAGTAATGAAGTCAGAGTTTCGCTATTAATCTCCTCCATATTTACGTAGTGGCGTTTAAATTTCGGATGGGGCTCCTCAATGCTCCTCAAGTCTCTAGCATGACGAATTATGATTTGATTCCTAAAAACGTTAATAGGGGCTTCCACATGGGGTATTAAATCACTGCTATCCTGTTCTGCGCTATGTGCCGTCAAGATGCTAACAGACTCATTTTCGCTGGCATTGCCCGCTACGCTTACAGCATCAAGCGCATTCATTTCTGTTGGCAGCCGGGAGAGAGCATCTGCCACTAAGTTTGATTTACCTGGTTTGTAAATCAACTCGTGATTGTACTCCTCTATTCTAGCCTTCCAACGCTTGAGCTTAGCATTGTAGTTCCTTTTACTCAGTGCAAAGGTCAAGGGTTGGTGATCTGTATAAATCTTTATCTTTTTTGCTCCATAGAGATAATTGCGTAGGTTATCTAATGCCCACACGATTGCGAGCATCTCCTTCTCGTTGGTCGCATAATTTTCTTCAGTGCGACTTAAGCTTCGGGATATGTAAGCACTCGGTCTATCTTTTCCGTCTATCTCTTGGGACAATACAGCGCCTATTGCATAATTGGATGCATCGGAAGTCAGTATGAAAGTTTTTTGAAAGTCAGGGAATGCTAAAATTTCGGATGACATAAGAAGGTCTTTTAAGGTTTGGAATGCGTGTAGACTCTCTTGATCTAGTGTGATTTGTATTTTGCGAGACTGACTGGCTTTAACTTGTGCATGCTCACCGCGAGTGAGGTTTGTGAGAGGCTTAGCTACCTTAGCATAATCTTGAATGAATTTCCTGTAATAGGAAGTAAGGCCTAGAAAACTTTTTAATTCTTTGAGGTTTTTTGGTGGAGCCATCACTTGAATAGCTGAAACTTTTTTCGGATCTGGAAGAATACCTTCGGGTGTGACGAGATATCCAAGGAATTCCGTGCTATTTTTCAAAAATTGGGTTTTTTCTAAATTAACCTTCAGGCCCGAAGATGAGAGTTTGAAAAAAATCGTTTCTATGTCTTTGAGGTGTTGATCTTTACTCTTGCTAAAAATAATAATGTCATCAATATAAACATAGCATATTTTCCCTATATGCTCCTTAAGGACGTCATCTATCATTCGCTGGAAAATTGCCGGAGCATTTCTTAGTCCGAATGGAAGCCTCAAGAATTCATACTTTCCGTTCATTGTGGAGAAGGCTGTTTTCGGAATGTCACTATTTTTCATAAGAATTTGGTGAATTCCGGACGTAAGGTCCAAAGTTGTGAAATATTTTGCCTGGCCAAGACTAGCTAATGTACTGTTAATGTCCGGAATGGGATACGTGTCGGGAACCGTTACTGCGTTCAGACGCTTAAAATCGACCACCATGCGATATTGTTTTTCTCCATTTGGTTTCTCTTTCTTAGGTACCACCCAAATTGGTGAATTGTAGGGACTATCGGATTTTCGGATAACATTTTCTCGAAGAAGCTCGTCAATTTGCCTGTCAACTTCCTCACGCATGTTGGCCGGGTAAGGGTAGCTTTTCGTGTAAATTGGCTCCTGCGTGCTAGTTTTAATTTCGGCTCGAACTTTCGTATTCACAACTGAACTTCCGTCGAGTGGCCCAAATAAATCATTATATTTTTCTAATACTGACTGAAGATCGTTTTCGGTCTTTTTTGAAATGTCTAAACTGGGAATCTTTATCGTGTTTACTTCTAGCGCTAACTTTTGTTTCAGGGGTATAACTATATCAGGTTTGAGTATCAGGAGATTGAGATCCCTGTCGAGAACGGCTTTAACCTCGCGAAGCGTGTCATCACCTATTATCCCGTCAAAGGACTCAAGGCCTGGGAGTACAAAAAACGTGGTCTCTACACTTCGATCAACAAAATCAAAAAATTTTCCGGAAACTTTTTCGTTTATTTTTATCTTTCCTGCAGCCGAATTCACCGCGAAGGGGTTCTCAACTGGAATAGGATTTTCTGCTACGGAGGGACTGATGTAATTTTTATTAGCTCCAGTGTCGACAAGGAATTTCAATCTGCAATTTTCATTTGTACGGTATTCTAGATATGGTACGCCTGAAACGAGGCTCCTGTTGTAAAATTTACCTCGTCTGAACAAGGCTCATTCTGAGAGTCTTCCTGGGCCTCGCCGGCTTCATTCGCTACTAATTCTGTGTGTGCAGGCGATTCTCCCGTGCCCTCTTCTGCCGGGACCGTATAGAACATTTTCTGGTATTTCATAGGGGTATTCAAAGATGACCCCCTTCTTTTAAAATTTTGGAAGTTTTGCGGCCTATTCATATAGTTAACATTTTTACTTTGCGTTGATTGATCAACGTCCATTTTTTCACTGGGTTTTGGAGCTGTTGGCCTAGGTGGAGGATAACTATTAAATCTATTATCAAAAGATCTTCTGGGTGCATTTTGGGGGAAACTATTAGAAGAGAATCTTCTTGGTGGTGGATTCTGTCTGGTTTCGGTTCTGCTCATTTGGTTAACCGGAATTGTTATTGAATTGGGAACCCCTAAGGGGTGAATCGGGTAACGCCTTACATTCAGATTTTGGATGTCGAGGCAAGAAGTATATGCCTCGGGCAGCGTTTGTGGTCTCTGGATTGAAATAAGCCGTGAAAGATCGCCATCCAACCCGCGGACAAATACGTCCAGTGCCCTGTTCCGATAGGCTTCGACTAACGCATTTACCGTTTCTTGTGAGTACGATTCTGTTTTCACTTTATTGACTATGAGGGAAAGCTGATGGTTCACTAAAGCATAAAAAGCGTCTAACCTTTGCCCTTTCTGCGTTAACTGCCCTAGCTGATACTCTAAGGTTCGAATGTCGCGCTTGTCCGCGTAGTGCAAAGAGAGGCATTTTTTAATAGGTGGCCAATCATCGTCGAAGATGTTGTAAGAAACAAGGGCAGCATCTGCACCACCCCTTATTTTTCCTCTCACGCTCTGCAAAATAGCTCTGTAGATCGGTTTTGATCTCACGATTTCATAGTCGTTCAAAATTGCCTCGACGTTATGAACCCACGAGATGTACTGGGCTGGATTTCCTTCGAACGCGCGAAGCTCCTTAACGCAATCAGGGAGCTTAGAAATTTCTTTCAGCTCTTCCTCAGTCTGAGGAGGTCTAGGAGCTGCTATCACGACGCCGGCATCGACAATCGGAGGTGCTGGACGTTCTACATTTTCTAAAGCACCTATTCTCCTTTCGGAGCTCCTGACTTGTTCTATTAGTGCGTTAACCGCGCCTGTCAA
Organism: Chlorops oryzae; assembly: GCA_020466095.1. Lineage (NCBI taxonomy): Eukaryota > Metazoa > Arthropoda > Insecta > Diptera > Chloropidae > Chlorops > Chlorops oryzae. Next base: position 68,086,008 of record CM035808.1, on the reverse strand, counting down.
CTGTGTCACTGATCTTTGAAGCTCCTCCATGATATGACTTGCCGAGATATAAAATGCAAATATACAAAAATATAAAATATAAGTTCTGCGAGTACTCACAGGATAAGAATTTTCATCTAGCAGCTTCCTTATTCTATTTGCGTCGGTTGCTCACTGTCACTATCGCGGTCCCCAACAACAGTTCAATGGCTTTTTCACTTCCACACCGCCTTTGACAACAAAAATTGCTATTTCCTTCTAGGAATAGAAAAAAGGCTATTTCGCACCAAACCTTTGAACCTTATATTAAATTCACTTTCTTGCAGCACAGATTATTCGCTTGAATGCGATTTTTATTCTTATTTTTTCCTTTACGTTCGTTTAAATATTTTTTATATATTTTTTTTTCTTTTTAGATTCGCTTGAATGCGATTTTTATTCTTATTTTTTCTTTTACATTCGTTTTAAAAAATTTTTGATTTTTTTAATTTTTTTTTTTTTTTATAAAAATGTTTTTTTTTTTGTTTTTTGCGGAGTCCTTTCCAGGAGCTTTTACGGGATTCGCGACCAGCAAAAATAGTAAAAATATTTTAAGGACGTTTATGTTGCTGGTCCCTGCTCGGGCGCCAGTTAAAGGATCTACTATGGATCCTTATAAAAAAATATTTTCAGCGGACCCAACTAGTCCGCTTCCACTAAAAGAATTTAACAACAATTTATATGAACGTTATAATTTATTTGACCGGTATTGACGGCTCCTGGAATTAGACTGATTAACATATGAAGTCAAACTTAAGAGCTAACTTAACCTAATGTTGCTGCGTCGGCGTTTCCCACGGCTCCCGGATGCGCGTGCAAGTAATTAAACGCAGGCTCAGCAATCACGTTGTGCATGCACTTGAATTTTAGGAAAGTGCAACGTGATCGAATCGGTTGTCCAATAGCGGTGAATGACCGAATTGGAATTGATTGCGAATATCAAAAAGAAGTTGGCGAGAATGGTTGCGTAACACCATAGCCAAGTGCTTAACTTATATATACTTTATCTAAATCTTTTGCTCTGCTTGAATATTTTTTCCTAAGGCTTCTGCTATGCATCAAATATATTTTCAAAGACAGCTCAACGCAAGCTACGACTGCTAGAATTGTCAAGAGTATTTCCACTGTTCCTAAGTTAATTCGTTCTGCTACTACGCTGAGCTCATAACTGACATTGGCCTTCGGATCAGATATTTTTGATGTCTGTCCACCCATTGTGAAAAGATAGGTTTACAATTAAACCAAATTATTTTTCGTAAGATATCTTATTTATTTCTTACTCAAAAGAGTAAAATTATTGGGAAAATTATTCTCATTTGCAGTTAACAGTTAAGTAATTACTCAAAATTTGTTTTTTTTTTTTCATTTTTTCTCTTTACTTTAAAAAAATTCAATGTTAAATATGGCTTGGTTTTTCCAAAAAAAATTTTAAAAAACCAATCGAGTAGCCGCGAAGTCGCGTCTTTCTACGTCAAATGTGTTTTACCAATTAGACTCTTTTAAACGCAAAGGTGCTGTTAAGCACTATTTTTATTTACTGTTGACTCCAGTGCTCCAATTTTCTTCCATAGGTCATCCAGAGTCATCTTATCCTGGTTCGTCTCGGTTTGCCTTACCAACCTGGTCCTCAGTCTACTTAAGCGGTTTCTTCTTCCACCACGCCTTTTTGGTTTGTTAGCCTTCGGGATGGCGGTCAATTTTTCATCTAGACTTGGTGTTGAGGAGCCCTTTTTTGCCTGGCTTGATACTCCTTAATTGTCAGCGGTCTGGGACCCGCCTCTGAGTTAGCCTTTAGCGCTTCTTCCAAAGTAACAATCATGAGCTTTAAATCATCTGCAGGACATCAAGATAAAGATAATTTCCAAAGGAGATTTGCGCAATCTTTTGTCAAAATTCAGTCAATACAATTTCCAAAGGAGATTTGCGTAATCCTTTGTCAAGATTCGGCCAAACCTCCTCACTTAATCCCTTACTATGGATGAGTTGAAAGTCCAACTTTTGCCAAAGAGACTTCACTTAGCAGATTGGCAGGATCACCATGTAATCCAATAGTTCTCCGTTTATGGTTAAGTATAAACTGTGTCTTTTATTCAGAGTCATTCTGCTTTTAACCATTTAGAATGCTTACTACACTAATTTACAGTTCTTCACAAATGTTTGAATGCGCTTATATGGCTTATTCATTAGATAACTAAAACTCCAGAAATTCTAACAATTTAACAAATATACAGGAACGGAAAGTGAGCACACAAGTAACGGGCCAAATATCACCTCGAACGAACGACACTCATAAACTGCAGCCAATGCTTGCAGCATTGCTTACTTCGCATAAGGTCCGAGTGCTTGATAAGGAAAGGCAATGCTCACAATTGTGCCGTAAGGGCTGCGTTGTTATTCACAACGGCATGAACGCTTGTAGTTATAAACATATGAACATTGTTGCAAGTACGCTACTCAGGGCGCATAGGTATTATTCTTAATAGAAGAAAATTGTTACTTGTACGCTACAGTAAAACAACTGTATTTACTTTGACAATCCTGAACCGAATGAGCGCGAGCAAAACAATACAAAAGCCGAATTTTCGAATGCTCGCCGATCCTTAAACCTCCTTTTTAAAAACTTAGGACACGATTGAATGGGATGGTTTTCTTTCCGTCAAAGTTTGCAAGCTGCCGTCGACACATGAGTAGAATGAGATTTAAGGTTCTTCCGACGCGGCGCATCTACTTGTCTTTAAGAAATCGCTTTAATATCGCTAAGGGTCTCTAAAGTTTGGTACCGAATTGTTTTGAAAGCATCGAATTGCTTCCACTCGGAAAGAATATTTTCGGAACTTTACGATTGTTCCCATAGAGCAAGGGTCGTATTAGGCAATAGCGTCGAACAAAAATACACTAGCATCGAGTCCCCAGAACTAGTATCTACGCCGTGTAAATTTTACGCAGATAAGCAACAATTTACCGTGCTTAGCGTCGTTTTAAAAGCACTACCCGATTCGAACGTTATAGCCGCGACGCTTAATAGAATACGATACTGTGTAATCACTAAAACGCGCTTATTCTCGAAACGTTCTTTAAGCGCTGTCCACGCAATTACGAACCCTTCATTTGTAAAGGGAGCATTTCTCGCAATATCTTTTGCTTCTCCCTTGGTTTTTTGATTGAAGTGGAATAAATTTCTACCCGCGACACAATCGCGAATTTCTTATGTAAATGGCCTCGAACAGATCACGGAACGACGGTCATGCCGTATAGTCTCCGTCAAAGCTATTGATGTCGCATGGAGGAAGCCGCAGGCCCATATGAGAAAGTTCCGGCGGATCATGCTGACTCGAATTAATTTTAGCCTGAACACGGCTATTTAAGGTATTCATAATTTCGTTTATGGCGGACAGACACCTAACATACGAATTATACGCGGTCTGATGTCTTGCTTCGACAACCGCAGGGTCATTAGATGGGACCGCCCTATCTTCCCCGTCTACTTCTTCTCCGGCCGCGGCAGATTGAAAATAGCCTTCGTATCTGGATTTGACTACCTTCCATAAAATCTTTATTTCGTCGCCGTGAATTTGTAGTGACGCTAAAGAATGTCGCACGACTTCAATGCGATTGAAGTTCGCCTCGAATTCGATTGAATTATCCGAGGCGCGAATAAAAGCATCGAATGTCGAGATGTTTAATGGCGCTTGGGTTTGATATTAAAACACAAGAAAAAAAAAATCGAAAACTTTTGATTTGACAACGAAGAAAAAAAATGAAAATAAAAACGCCCTTAATTTTTTGTCCGGTACGGAAGTTGGCAACGAAAGCGAAATCAAATGCTTTTGGTTATATGCACGAAAACTTTAAAACGTTTTTTCGTTTTTGTTGTAAACAGTGCCGGCTGAATTTCTGACGTTGCGAAACACTACAAATGAAATTAATCGAAATTGAAAAAAGTGAATTTCGTGTTTGGTTGGGAGAAATTGCCCTTTAGATGCGAAAGTGCAGTCGTAAGTGCACCAAATGGAAGAAGCTGCGCTCAAAGAAAAAAAAAGAAAATGAAAACGAACAGCTTCTTTATACGAAGAATTTACCAACCGCTCGAAGTCACTGACCACATACAATTGCTAATCGGAGTATGGAGATAATATGTATGTGCACCTTTCTGTGCGAAACCGAAAGTATATAAGAGAAAAAACCGGCGAACGAAATTTTAACCTGTGCACTGTTTCAACAAACGGAATATTTATATGTACATATATATGTATTATTTTTCGCGCGAGCAAAATTATATATGCAAATGTATAGAAAAAGAAAATTTGTTAGAGAATAGATATACACTTTTTTAAATTTTTTTTTCTTTTTACTTTTCGTGCTCGAGATATTATATATGGCGGAAATATCTACAGGGTGTTCCATACTCAATGGATCAAAAAAAAAAGGAGGTGATAGAGGGAACCCATACAAGCAAAAAATTGAACGGAAAGGGGGGTCCATCTTGCACTCGTAAGGAGCTAGAGGAGCGGAAAGAATTCGACAAAATTGGTGAGCATACTTTTAGGCGGATATGTCAAACTAAAACACTATTCAGAAATTTTTAAATTTTTTAGATTTTTCTTTTTCTCATGCTGCCTTAAAGTGTGCTCAATAAATTTGATTAAAATAACATTCAAAAATACAAAATAATTATTTTCAAACCTTAGTTTTGCATTGACTGTGAAACTTTTTTTTAGCAACCATGGTATCAAATTGAAGAGAAAAACTCAAGGTTTGCGAAAAAAGAAAAAAAAAGAGGCCCGATCGTATTTCTTTTGAATTAAATCACTTTAAAAGCCAAAATTACACTATTTTAGGCTAAGATGGTGGTACCAGAGAAAACGGAGTTGAATTATTTAAAATCGTAGTATGCAGTGTTAACGGGAAACCGCAAAGCTTTTTATATCATATGTGATTTTGAAATTACGGCCTGTAAGTGAGGAGCACCAGTGAAAAAACCAAAATATTGCTTTTTGCATGTAACTCCTCAGGGGTTCATTTGCGACCCCCACTGCTATACGATTTTTGTTCCGTCTGGACCCCCCCTATCACCCCCTTTTTTTGTTCCATTGAGTATGGAACACCCTGTTTATATGTAAGCAATTGAATTTACGCATCTTTTTTTCACTTGGAATTTGCACTTGATTTTACATATGCAAACGTACCTCATGATCAGCAAAAATTGCAGGAATTTATTTTTCAGTTGAATTCCGCTTTGGAATATCCGGCTCGAAGGACCAAATGTTAAGTGTGGATGGATGTGTGTGTGTGTGTGTTGCGCTATCCTTGGCTTTCCGAAAAGTATACTCTAAATTGATGTGTTTCACTTTGACTCGTCCAAGACGATTCGAGTCAAAATAAGCGATGTAGCAATAGAAATAAAGCAAAATTAGCCAAAACAAAAACACGGAAGAAGTAGGATATATATTAGGTGTAGTAAAAAGAAATCCATTATTTTTGCATTAAATTGAGGGCTTTATTTAAGATAGTTAGAATGACCCGATTTAGGTCAAATATGCGCCGTTTTGTTCGATAACTTGTTGCCATTTTAAAGGCATTTCATTATGCCTCTCTCATAGAAGCCCTCGTTCCTATTAGCAAAAAATTGAGACAGTCGAATTTCAGAAGCCTCTCTTGAAGCGAATGTTTCACCAGCAAAATTGTTCGCCATGGACAGGAACAGATGGTAATCACTTGGTGCCAGGTCCGGACTATAAGGTGGATGCAGAAGAACCTCCCAACCAAACTCCCGGAGCTTCTGGCGAGTCACTATCGATGTGTGTATTGGCCGCTTATGGGCGATTGCTTCCTTCAGACGGTCCAATTGTTGACAGTAGAGTTCCGAGTTAAGAGTTTTGCCGTATGGGAGCAGCTCATAGTAGATAACTCCCTGCCAATCCCACCAAACACACAGCAAAACCTTCCTGGCCGTCAATCCTGGCTTGGCCACCGTTTCCGCCGGTTCACCGTGTTTCGACCACGACCGTTTTCGCTTGACGTTGTCGTAAGTGACCCACTTTTCATCACCAGTCACCAACCGCTTCAGAAATGGGTCGATTTTGTTGCGGTTCAGCAGCGATTCGCAGATGGAAATTCGGTCTATGAGGTTTTTTGCGTTAACTCGTGTGGCACCCATACATCGAGCTTCTTTGTGTATCCAGCCTTATTCAAATGGTTCCAAACGGTTTTTTTTTGCAATCTTTAGCTCTTTTGCAATCGAAACAGTGCTAACATGACGGTCGGACTCGATAATTTCCATGATTTTATCGACATTTTCGACAATTGGCCTTCCAGTGCGTGGTGCATCCTTGGCATCGAAGTTACCGGAACGGAATCGACGAAACCAAAATTGCGCATGATAGGCTTTACAGTATCAGGTCCATAAACGCTATTCACATTTTCAGCCGCCTGGCTTGCGTTATCTCCCTTATCGAAGAAAAACTGTAAAATGTAGCGATTTTTCTCTTTGCTGATGTCCATCTTTGACAAGCTCTCAAACAAAACTGAATCAATCAATCAAAAAAGTGTCAAAAAAGCTTTTTTAGTAGGAACTGTCATCTTTCTAATGCCCCCTAGCGGAACACGATCGGACTTATACAACGCGAGATGCAGATAAATAACGCCATCTATTGGAAAAATAATGGATTTCTTTTTACTACACCTAATATATATATATATCCTCAAAGGAATATTTATTTATTATATATATTTATATTATATATTTTAATTTTATATAACCGCAGGTGTATTTTGATATAACCGTTTGCTTGGAGCTCCTGATCGCAATTAGTTTTGAAGTCAAAAAGCAACCGAAAGCTGGACTTAATATTTTACACAGAAAAATATGTATTTTTGGTCAGCGACCGGTATATCGCTAGTATCCTAGTATTAACAACTTATACTAGAATTGTACATTAGGAGCCTTCTCTTTCTGTTTACATTATGATGTAAGCACTATTAATGTTATTTAAAATTTACTTTACAGCTTATCCCATAATATATTAAATTTTAAAAATATTTAATAAAAAATTAATTAAATACATTTAAAAATCCTTAAGTTAATTTATTTCTTAAAAAACTAGATATATTTATAAACGAATATCTTTTCATTTCTAATGAATTATAAAAAACCATTTTATCAGATTGACTTACATAATTCATTAACTCTTTTTAATTCGAGAAAAATAAAATTTTATTAAATATTTAATTAATCCTGATAAACAAGGTAAAATTAGTTATATTTACTTTTTAAATAAATATTTTTCCATTTATTTAAATTTTCTTTAACAATACTTATATTATATACTATAATTAATCTTAAAATTTTATTATAGATTATTTAAATAAAAAAATAACTAAATATTATTAATAAAACAAATAAAGCAAATTATAAGTTAATATATAAACATTAATCAATTTATATTGATTTGCACAAACATCTTTTGAATGTAAATTAAATGCTTTACTTAAAAGCTTTAAATTGAATTCTAGATACACTTTCCATACATCTACTATGTTACGACTTATGTTATTTTAGAAATAAGAGCGTCGGGCTATATGTGCATATTTAACAACTAAAATCAATTTATAAATATATATAAATTTTACTTTCAAATCCAATTTCAATAACTTTTTCATTTTTATATCCAATTACACTAGTTTACAAAATTAAAAAAAATAAATGTACAGTTGATCCCGCTCCACTTTTTTCATAGATTTTGGGTGCCTGAAGCCGAAAACCCCATCGAAAATTTTTTGAATGGTTTGGTTTTTGAGATATGACCATTTGAAATTTTGGCTATTTTTTTCAAAAGTACTTTCATTTGATGGATCATATCTCGAGATAGAAACAAACTACCTAGTTAAATGATGAACTAACTTAAAGAATATAAAATTTTAAATCAAAATATGTCCCTTTTGTATGATATTATGGTACAGTGTCAATGTAACATAAGCCAAAAGTTCAAAAAAAATATTTTTTTCTATTCAAAATTAAGAAAAAAATATCATGTTTAAATTTAAAAAAATACAAATCCTAAGACTGTATTTTTTTTGAAAAACCACACGTACAAAATGAAACCTTGTGAACAAAACGTGATACCAACGAATGAAATCTTTGGGCTAATATTGAAGTTATGACCATTTATGTGCAACTTTCAAAGTGCTTCCTTCGTTTACACCAACGAGTATGCTTTAATATTTTTAAAATTATGAAAGTCTCTTTATTTATTTTACTCAATAAAGTATGCTTTACATTTTTTAGCTATCAAAATCAATGAAGCAAACGAAAATTAGAAATAGTTTGATGTTTTCTTTTGTCTTTTGTTCTCTCCGATTTTCAATTGCTATACAGTTTTGGAAACTAGAAACATTGAGCTTTCGAAACATATACAATTATCTATACTTCCTACAAAAAAAATTGGATATTTATGAAAGTTATCTAAAATTTACCCATTTTTTTCACGTTGTTTACAGTTTGACGTATTTTTGATGTAACAAATCCAAAAAAAACATTCAGTTTCTTACAGTTATTATCAAAGTACATTGTATCTCGAGTAAAATATGCTATCGCTTATCAAAATCGGTTGAAAAATGTTCAAGTTACAACTTTTTTTGTAAACATGAAAATTATTTTTTTTTTTTTATTTAAACTTTGCTTCTCTTTACTGGATCTTCCTTTGGGGGTGGGAACTAACAGTAATTAATCAAATCTTATTTTTTAAATATAACTTAACTATTTATACAGAAATATAATAGTTTTGATTCCAACGGGCCTCTATTTGAGAAACTGGGCTGCTGAGGACTTATTACTGTTAAGCCGTGTCCTTTGCTAGGATGAGTCTTGATCATGCACGAGCGAGGTGCGTCAAGCTTAGTGAATCCTTGGTTGGATAAGCGTACGGTGCGCACGAGCAAGGTGCGTAAAATTGGTTGGCTGGAACGGCTACTCTGATGGTTGTTACGAGCATTGAGCTTGCACGAGCGAGGTGCCTCAATCTGTATGATTCCTTAATTGGCCAAACATCTGACATGCACGAGCGAGGTGCAGATAACAGAGTATCGGTGCTATGTTACCAAAATAATAGAAGCGGACGGAAGGTCCTTTCTTCTTAACCGTGTTCGACGTGTTGTATTGTTAAGGCTTCTTGCCAGCTGATTTGAGTGACTCCTTAGCTTCTCATGATAGGATGATTTTAGGCGAACGATTTCATCCTTAATAAGTGGGACTTGCAGATCGCGGTGAATGCTTTCATTACGTATGTACCATGGAGCACCTGTAATGATTCTAAGAATTTTCGATTGAGCTCTTTGGATTATTTCTATAGAGGATGCGCAGGCATTTCCCCACAACTCAATGCCATAAGACCAGATTGGCTTTAATACACTATTATATAATAGAACTTTATACTCCATATTAAGAGGGGAGCGATAGTTAATTAGCCAGTGAATTTTTGATGCTTTAAGTTTCAGATTGGTCCTCTTTGCTTCGATGTGCTTTCGCCAAGTTAATCGTTTATCTAAGTGGACTCCTAAGTAGATTACACTATTTACTTGGGGGATGGAGACTCCTTTAAGGAGAATAGCAGGGCTTATACCTCTTCTAAGCGTAAATGTAATGTGTTTACATTTACCTTCGTTGACATTAATTCGCCAGGTAGAGAGCCAATTTTCAATTAATTGCATATGTTCTTGTAGGATTCTTGATGCTTCCATGGGATCGCGGTGGCAGCTCAATAATGCTGTGTCGTCAGCAAAAGTTGACATTACAATATTATCTCTAGTGGGGATATCGGCTGTTAGAAGAAGGTAAAGAGAGGGGCCTAATACACTGCCTTGCGGGACTCCTGCTTTAATTTCAAATTTTTCCGTTATAAATTCACTAACTCTTACTCTAAAGAATCTATTTTGGAGGTATGATATAAGAATTTCGTGAAGATTTTGAGGAAGTAGGGACTTTATTTTAGCAATAAGACCCCCATGCCACACTTTGTCGAAAGCTTGAGCGATATCTAGGAATATTGCAGAACAATATTCTTTTTTTTCCAAGGCGTTACGAATTTCGCGAGTGATTCGATTTACCTGTTCAATAGTTCCATGTTTTTTTCTAAAGCCAAATTGATGAGCAGGGATTAAGTTATTCTCGTGGATGTATGGCGTTATTTTTATAAGAAGAGCTTTTTCAAAGAGCTTAGATAAGCAGGGGAGAAGGCTTATTGGGCGATATGAGCTGGCTGTCGTCGGGTCTTTTCCGGGCTTCAGTATCATCATGATGACCGATTCTTTCCATATCACAGGGAAGTAGGAGAAGCTCACAATAGCATTAAAAAGTCGTGCTGCGTACGTAAGAGCAATGTTTGGCAATTCCTTGATCATTTTTGGGGTTATATAGTCATAGCCTGGAGATTTTTTCTCGCAAAAATTTTCCTCAATTATGCATTTTATTTCATTGGCATTAAATGTTATAGAGATAATTTGGTTGTTCACCTCGCAGAGGGGAAATCTAAGGCCGTTTACCGGTGGGTTTGGTAGAAAAACTGAGCACAAGTGTTGAGCAAAGACTAACGCTTTTTCCTCATCACTTCTTGCCCAGTTTCCTCTTGAATTCCTTAAGGGAGATTCATGTTCTATGGGTGAATTTTTTTTTTTGAGAGCTCGCCATAATGACTCTTTCGACGTGCTATTAGGTGCAAGATTTGAAATGAAATTATAGTTTTTCCTGTCTTGGTCTTTTTGAAGAGCAGTTTTAAGTTGCTTTGAAGCTGTATTGAGTATAGCTTTACTGCCAGGGGACTTATGTTGTTGCCATTCTCTTCTCAATCTACGTTTTTCTCGCAATAATCTTTCAATATGACTATTAGTATGATGAAAATTTCTAACGGCAGGCTCAAAGGCTTTTGGAGTAGAATGCTCCGCCGCTGAAGTTAATATTGAATTCAGGGTTGCTGCCGCTTCATCGATTTGACTTTCATTACATATTGTATATTCGGAGTGTATGTGTGTTGCAACATACTTTTTATAATTAACCCAGTTCGTTTTTGAAGTGGTCAGTCTAAAAGGGGGGCATGTTGTTCTTATGTTTTCTGAAATTTCTATTAGTAGAGGACAATGATCTGAGGACATTTCGTAGCAAATCGACGTTGAAATACGCGAATTATCAAAGCCTCTTGTAATGGTAAAGTCTATGAGATCTGGTATTTTATTTCGATCTGTTGGCCAATACGTGGGATGTCCGGGCGAAATAAATCCCAGAGTACTGGAGCTATTTATCAGTGTGTTGTATAATTGTCTACCCCTTGGAGAGATCAGACGGGAGCCCCAATGGGTGTGTTTTGCATTATAATCGCCTGCTGCTAAAAATTTATTTCCAAGGGTGTTGAAAAATTCATTAAAGTGATTTTCGCTGACTGAGAATCGTGGAGGGCAATATATTGCTGACAAAATGAAATTTGCACCACAACTTTCAATAGAAACTGAAGTCGCTTTGAAGTAATTTTTTGCGAAAGGTTCGACAAGGAAATGTTCAATTCTATTACGAATCAATATACCTGTTCCTCCGTGTGCTTTCCCATCGGGGTGGTTTGTTTTGTAAAATTTATAGCCTTATAGCGAAAAATTATTTTTATCTGTTAGATGTGTCTCCGAAATAAGCATCACATCAATAGAGTAGTTTGAGAGGAAATGTGATAATTCTAGCTTACGCTGATTTATACCATTTGCATTCCATGAGGATATAATAAATAAACTCATTTTTGTGCAGTTAAAATTTGAAGCAACTGGTTTTGTGCTCTTAGTAACTCCTGGAGTGTGTTTTGCATTTGCGACATAAATTGTGTCATACACTGTGTCAGACTGACTAACATGGATTCCAAGCTACCGTTCTGCTGTTGAGAGGCAGAATGGGCACTTATGGCAGAGCTAGCAACATTTGCATAGGACATTTTATTAGTCACTGGAACGCTGGATTTATTAGGCTGTGAGAAAATTGGGTTTTGGAATGCATTTTGATTCGGATTATTACGACTGGCTTGCTTTTTTTCTGACATACGATTTTTTAGTTCTTTATATACTGGACATCCCCTATAATTTGCTCTGTGATCTCCACCACAGTTGCCTACCTACGCTAACATAAATAAAAAAAATTTAAAGTGTTACAAATAACATGTTATAAAATAAAAGATAATTCAATCTTACACTTTCGTGTGCTTCCTGCTCTGCTAATTTAAATCGAATGAAAACATCAAAATGGGGATGTATGCTACATATCGAAACTTTCTATCGCTTTTCATACATTTTATACTGGACAACTATGTGCGCCTTTACACGGCAAACCTTTAATACCTCTTTACACTGTACGGTTTATACAAAACTATATCTTAATCGCAACATCCCCACCCCCGTGAATCTACCCCATAGATTCACAAACATCCAGTTTTGCAATCATACATGCTGGTCGTTTGACAAGTCCATCCTTCGTACGCACTTCAACACCTCGCACTTGATTGTCCTTTCCAGGGAATGTTCTAGAGATGATCCCCATAGGCCAATTTGCTCGACGAATGTTTTTATCGCAAATCAACACAACATCGTCTTGCCTAAGTGGTGTTGCGGGTTGATACCATTTTGTTCTGCGGCACAAGTCGGGAAGGTATTCTGACACCCATTTCTTCCAAAAGCTGTTTTGCAATTGCTGAACCTTTCGCCAATGCTTTCGGTTGACAGCAGGGTGGGAAATCTAAGTGGTGTTAGTGGAACCTACCAGAAAATGATTGGGGGTCAGTGGTTCTTCATTTGGTGCGTCGACAGGTATGTGAGTCAGGGGCCGCGAATAAACAATATTTTCAGCTTCTAACATGAGGCTATAAAGAGAATGCTCCTGCACCGGGTGCTTTTGCAATACATGTCCCATGGCTCTTTTCACACTACGAACCAGACGTTCCCATCATCGCCCGACGTGGGGGTTCAACGGGTTGTTGAAAACCCATTCGATTCGCTTGTCAGCTAGAGTTTCTCCGATTCGGTGATTATTCCAATGATTTCGAATTTCTTTCGCGGCGCCTACAAAATATGTGCCGTTATCGGAACGGATGCGAACTGGAGTTCCTCGCCTGTTGATAAAATTTCTTATACACATTAGACACGTATCCGTTGACAGGTCCTTCGCAACATCTAAATGAATCGCACGAGTGGTTAGACACGTGAACAAACAAATCCAACGCTTTTCCGTTCTTCGACCAACTGTAATGCCAAATGGCCCCATATAATCGATTCCCGTATACGAAAATGCACGCAGATATGGGGAAAGTCGATCCTCTGGTAGCTGTCCCATTTTTGGCTCTTCTGGTCTGGCATTTCTATTTTTATATTCTTGGCAGTCACGTTGTTGCCGACCCACAAGCTGTCTAATATTAGGAATCCAATATTTACGACGTACCTCCGCGATAACGGTCTTCTTGTTTTGATGCCTACATAGACGGTGGAAATGCTGTATCACAAGGGTCGACAATACGCGATCCTTGGGCAAAGTTATCGGTGAACGGGTATCATAAGGTACCATCAACGCATTGTCAATACCGCCTCCCACTCGGATTAATCCGTCTGCATCTTAAATAGGCGTCGACTTGTACAGACTACTGCTTTTATCCACAACTCCTTCGTTTCTTAGGCATCCATTCCCGTACCAACGAGGTATCTTGATGCGTTTAATATCCTCCAAATTTTGCTTCCATTTCGTCCATGCCTGGAATATTTCCTCAGTGATGGGCTCATCCCAAGTCAGCTGTTGTTGACATATCGACTGAAGAATCAGCTTGGCCATTCTCAAATAATAAGCCACGGCATTAAACGGATCAAACACCGACATTGTAATGCTTAATACTTCGCGTTTCGTCGGTGGTCGCACATCATTCACCTTTCCAAAGGCCAAAAAATATTTGAAGCAATCATCAAATGTATCCCAATACATTCCCAGAACCTTCTGGAAATTGGAGTCGTTTCCTTTATCGAGGCTCAATAGGCAATAGGAGAGGAATTGTGTATTTTTGGTCAGCGACCGGTATATCGCTAGTATCCTAGTATTAACAACTTATACTAGAATTGTACATTAGGAGCCTTCTCTTTCTGTTTACATTATGATGTAAGCACTATTAATGTTATTTAAAATTTACTTTACAGCTTATCCCATAATATATTAAATTTTAAAAATATTTAATAAAAAATTAATTAAATACATTTAAAAATCCTTAAGTTAATTTATTTCTTAAAAAACTAGATATATTTATAAACGAATATCTTTTCATTTCTAATGAATTATAAAAAACCATTTTATCAGATTGACTTACATAATTCATTAACTCTTTTTAATTCGAGAAAAATAAAATTTTATTAAATATTTAATTAATCCTGATAAACAAGGTAAAATTAGTTATATTTACTTTTTAAATAAATATTTTTCCATTTATTTAAATTTTCTTTAACAATACTTATATTATATACTATAATTAATCTTAAAATTTTATTATAGATTATTTAAATAAAAAAATAACTAAATATTATTAATAAAACAAATAAAGCAAATTATAAGTTAATATATAAACATTAATCAATTTATATTGATTTGCACAAACATCTTTTGAATGTAAATTAAATGCTTTACTTAAAAGCTTTAAATTGAATTCTAGATACACTTTCCATACATCTACTATGTTACGACTTATGTTATTTTAGAAATAAGAGCGTCGGGCTATATGTGCATATTTAACAACTAAAATCAATTTATAAATATATATAAATTTTACTTTCAAATCCAATTTCAATAACTTTTTCATTTTTATATCCAATTACACTAGTTTACAAAATTAAAAAAAATAAATGTACAGTTGATCCCGCTCCACTTTTTTCATAGATTTTGGGTGCCTGAAGCCGAAAACCCCATCGAAAATTTTTTGAATGGTTTGGTTTTTGAGATATGACCATTTGAAATTTTGGCTATTTTTTTCAAAAGTACTTTCATTTGATGGATCATATCTCGAGATAGAAACAAACTACCTAGTTAAATGATGAACTAACTTAAAGAATATAAAATTTTAAATCAAAATATGTCCCTTTTGTATGATATTATGGTACAGTGTCAATGTAACATAAGCCAAAAGTTCAAAAAAAATATTTTTTTCTATTCAAAATTAAGAAAAAAATATCATGTTTAAATTTAAAAAAATACAAATCCTAAGACTGTATTTTTTTTGAAAAACCACACGTACAAAATGAAACCTTGTGAACAAAACGTGATACCAACGAATGAAATCTTTGGGCTAATATTGAAGTTATGACCATTTATGTGCAACTTTCAAAGTGCTTCCTTCGTTTACACCAACGAGTATGCTTTAATATTTTTAAAATTATGAAAGTCTCTTTATTTATTTTACTCAATAAAGTATGCTTTACATTTTTTAGCTATCAAAATCAATGAAGCAAACGAAAATTAGAAATAGTTTGATGTTTTCTTTTGTCTTTTGTTCTCTCCGATTTTCAATTGCTATACAGTTTTGGAAACAAGAAACATTGAGCTTTCGAAACGTATACAATTATCTATACTTCCTACAAAAAAAATTGGATATTTATGAAAGTTATCTAAAATTTACCCATTTTTTTCACGTTGTTTACAGTTTGACGTATTTTTGATGTAACAAATCCAAAAAAAACATTCAGTTTCTTACAGTTATTATCAAAGTACATTGTATCTCGAGTAAAATATGCTATCGCTTATCAAAATCGGTTGAAAAATGTTCAAGTTACAACTTTTTTTGTAAACATGAAAATTATTTTTTTTTTTTTATTTAAACTTTGCTTCTCTTTACTGGATCTTCCTTTGGGGGTGGGAACTAACAGTAATTAATCAAATCTTATTTTTTAAATATAACTTAACTATTTATACAGAAATATAATAGTTTTGATTCCCACGGGCCTCTATTTGAGAAACTGGGCTGCTGAGGACTTATTACTGTTAAGCCGTGTCCTTTGCTAGGATGAGTCTTGATCATGCACGAGCGAGGTGCGTCAAGCTTAGTGAATCCTTGGTTGGATAAGCGTACGGTGCGCACGAGCAAGGTGCGTAAAATTGGTTGGCTGGAACGGCTACTCTGATGGTTGTTACGAGCATTGAGCTTGCACGAGCGAGGTGCCTCAATCTGTATGATTCCTTAATTGGCCAAACATCTGACATGCACGAGCGAGGTGCAGATAACAGAGTATCGGTGCTATGTTACCAAAATAATAGAAGCGGACGGAAGGTCCTTTCTTCTTAACCGTGTTCGACGTGTTGTATTGTTAAGGCTTCTTGCCAGCTGATTTGAGTGACTCCTTAGCTTCTCATGATAGGATGATTTTAGGCGAACGATTTCATCCTTAATAAGTGGGACTTGCAGATCGCGGTGAATGCTTTCATTACGTATGTACCATGGAGCACCTGTAATGATTCTAAGAATTTTCGATTGAGCTCTTTGGATTATTTCTATAGAGGATGCGCAGGCATTTCCCCACAACTCAATGCCATAAGACCAGATTGGCTTTAATACACTATTATATAATAGAACTTTATACTCCATATTAAGAGGGGAGCGATAGTTAATTAGCCAGTGAATTTTTGATGCTTTAAGTTTCAGATTGGTCCTCTTTGCTTCGATGTGCTTTCGCCAAGTTAATCGTTTATCTAAGTGGACTCCTAAGTAGATTACACTATTTACTTGGGGGATGGAGACTCCTTTAAGGAGAATAGCAGGGCTTATACCTCTTCTAAGCGTAAATGTAATGTGTTTACATTTACCTTCGTTGACATTAATTCGCCAGGTAGAGAGCCAATTTTCAATTAATTGCATATGTTCTTGTAGAAGAGCTTTTTCAAAGAGCTTAGATAAGCAGGGGAGAAGGCTTATTGGGCGATATGAGCTGGCTGTCGTCGGGTCTTTTCCGGGCTTCAGTATCATCATGATGACCGATTCTTTCCATATCACAGGGAAGTAGGAGAAGCTCACAATAGCATTAAAAAGTCGTGCTGCGTACGTAAGAGCAATGTTTGGCAATTCCTTGATCATTTTTGGGGTTATATAGTCATAGCCTGGAGATTTTTTCTCGCAAAAATTTTCCTCAATTATGCATTTTATTTCATTGGCATTAAATGTTATAGAGATAATTTGGTTGTTCACCTCGCAGAGGGGAAATCTAAGGCCGTTTACCGGTGGGTTTGGTAGAAAAACTGAGCACAAGTGTTGAGCAAAGACTAACGCTTTTTCCTCATCACTTCTTGCCCAGTTTCCTCTTGAATTCCTTAAGGGAGATTCATGTTCTATGGGTGAATTTTTTTTTTTGAGAGCTCGCCATAATGACTCTTTCGACGTGCTATTAGGTGCAAGATTTGAAATGAAATTATAGTTTTTCCTGTCTTGGTCTTTTTGAAGAGCAGTTTTAAGTTGCTTTGAAGCTGTATTGAGTATAGCTTTACTGCCAGGGGACTTATGTTGTTGCCATTCTCTTCTCAATCTACGTTTTTCTCGCAATAATCTTTTAATATGACTATTAGTATGATGAAAATTTCTAACGGCAGGCTCAAAGGCTTTTGGAGTAGAATGCTCCGCCGCTGAAGTTAATATTGAATTCAGGGTTGCTGCCGCTTCATCGATTTGACTTTCATTACATATTGTATATTCGGAGTGTATGTGTGTTGCAACATACTTTTTATAATTAACCCAGTTCGTTTTTGAAGTGGTCAGTCTAAAAGGGGGGCATGTTGTTCTTATGTTTTCTGAAATTTCTATTAGTAGAGGACAATGATCTGAGGACATTTCGTAGCAAATCGACGTTGTAATACGCGAATTATCAAAGCCTCTTGTAATGGTAAAGTCTATGAGATCTGGTATTTTATTTCGATCTGTTGGCCAATACGTGGGATGTCCGGGCGAAATAAATCCCAGAGTACTGGAGCTATTTATCAGTGTGTTGTATAATTGTTTACCCCTTGGAGAGATCAGACGGGAGCCCCAATGGGTGTGTTTTGCATTATAATCGCCTGCTGCTAAAAATTTATTTCCAAGGGTGTTGAAAAATTCATTAAAGTGATTTTCGCTGACTGAGAATCGTGGAGGGCAATATATTGCTGACAAAATGAAATTTGCACCACAACTTTCAATAGAAACTGAAGTCGCTTTGAAGTAATTTTTTGCGAAAGGTTCGACAAGGAAATGTTCAATTCTATTACGAATCAATATACCTGTTCCTCCGTGTGCTTTCCCATCGGGGTGGTTTGTTTTGTAAAATTTATAGCCTTATAGCGAAAAATTATTTTTATCTGTTAGATGTGTCTCCGAAATAAGCATCACATCAATAGAGTAGTTTGAGAGGAAATGTGATAATTCTAGCTTACGCTGATTTATACCATTTGCATTCCATGAGGATATAATAAATAAACTCATTTTTGTGCAGTTAAAATTTGAAGCAACTGGTTTTGTGCTCTTAGTAACTCCTGGAGTGTGTTTTGCATTTGCGACATAAATTGTGTCATACACTGTGTCAGACTGACTAACATGGATTCCAAGCTACCGTTCTGCTGTTGAGAGGCAGAATGGGCACTTATGGCAGAGCTAGCAACATTTGCATAGGACATTTTATTAGTCACTGGAACGCTGGATTTATTAGGCTGTGAGAAAATTGGGTTTTGGAATGCATTTTGATTCGGATTATTACGACTGGCTTGCTTTTTTTTCTGACATACGATTTTTTAGTTCTTTATATACTGGACATCCCCTATAATTTGCTCTGTGATCTCCACCACAGTTGCCTACCTACGCTAACATAAATAAAAAAAATTTAAAGTGTTACAAATAACATGTTATAAAATAAAAGATAATTCAATCTTACACTTTCGTGTGCTTCCTGCTCTGCTAATTTAAATCGAATGAAAACATCAAAATGGGGATGTATGCTACATATCGAAACTTTCTATCGCTTTTCATACATTTTATACTGGACAACTATGTGCGCCTTTACACGGCAAACCTTTAATACCTCTTTACACTGTACGGTTTATACAAAACTATATCTTAATCGCAACATCCCCACCCCCGTGAATCTACCCCATAGATTCACAAACATCCAGTTTTGCAATCATACATGCTGGTCGTTTGACAAGTCCATCCTTCGTACGCACTTCAACACCTCGCACTTGATTGTCCTTTCCAGGGAATGTTCTAGAGATGATCCCCATAGGCCAATTTGCTCGACGAATGTTTTTATCGCAAATCAACACAACATCGTCTTGCCTAAGTGGTGTTGCGGGTTGATACCATTTTGTTCTGCGGCACAAGTCGGGAAGGTATTCTGACACCCATTTCTTCCAAAAGCTGTTTTGCAATTGCTGAACCTTTCGCCAATGCTTTCGGTTGACAGCAGGGTGGGAAATCTAAGTGGTGTTAGTGGAACCTACCAGAAAATGATTGGGGGTCAGTGGTTCTTCATTTGGTGCGTCGACAGGTATGTGAGTCAGGGGCCGCGAATAAACAATATTTTCAGCTTCTAACATGAGGCTATAAAGAGAATGCTCCTGCACCGGGTGCTTTTGCAATACATGTCCCATGGCTCTTTTCACACTACGAACCAGACGTTCCCATCATCGCCCGACGTGGGGGTTCAACGGGTTGTTGAAAACCCATTCGATTCGCTTGTCAGCTAGAGTTTCTCCGATTCGGTGATTATTCCAATGATTTCGAATTTCTTTCGCGGCGCCTACAAAATATGTGCCGTTATCGGAACGGATGCGAACTGGAGTTCCTCGCCTGTTGATAAAATTTCTTATACACATTAGACACGTATCCGTTGACAGGTCCTTCGCAACATCTAAATGAATCGCACGAGTGGTTAGACACGTGAACAAACAAATCCAACGCTTTTCCGTTCTTCGACCAACTGTAATGCCAAATGGCCCCATATAATCGATTCCCGTATACGAAAATGCACGCAGATATGGGGAAAGTCGATCCTCTGGTAGCTGTCCCATTTTTGGCTCTTCTGGTCTGGCATTTCTATTTTTATATTCTTGGCAGTCACGTTGTTGCCGACCCACAAGCTGTCTAATATTAGGAATCCAATATTTACGACGTACCTCCGCGATAACGGTCTTCTTGTTTTGATGCCTACATAGACGGTGGAAATGCTGTATCACAAGGGTCGACAATACGCGATCCTTGGGCAAAGTTATCGGTGAACGGGTATCATAAGGTACCATCAACGCATTGTCAATACCGCCTCCCACTCGGATTAATCCGTCTGCATCTTAAATAGGCGTCGACTTGTACAGACTACTGCTTTTATCCACAACTCCTTCGTTTCTTAGGCATCCATTCCCGTACCAACGAGGTATCTTGATGCGTTTAATATCCTCCAAATTTTGCTTCCATTTCGTCCATGCCTGGAATATTTCCTCAGTGATGGGCTCATCCCAAGTCAGCTGTTGTTGACATATCGACTGAAGAATCAGCTTGGCCATTCTCAAATAATAAGCCACGGCATTAAACGGATCAAACACCGACATTGTAATGCTTAATACTTCGCGTTTCGTCGGTGGTCGCACATCATTCACCTTTCCAAAGGCCAAAAAATATTTGAAGCAATCATCAAATGTATCCCAATACATTCCCAGAACCTTCTGGAAATTGGAGTCGTTTCCTTTATCGAGGCTCAATACCTCTGTACATTTTTCGTTTTTGTTTAATTCGGCATTCATCAGCGCCGAATTGGAAACAAATCTTTCAAGATCAAAACCTCCCTGCTTGTGGATCCAAGTTACTTGCTTTGTTGTCGCTATCGCATTTTCTTCGGTGTCAAACGCGTGCACCATGTCACCAACATAGTTGTTCTCGATTGTTATGGCTGCAGCTGTTGGATAAACCTTCTCGTACTCCCTTGCATTTTTGTTTTTTATGTTTTGCGCGGAACAGGGAGAACAATTTGATCCAAATATCATGGATATCATCACATATTCCTGCACAGGATCGGTTTTGTCCCTTCGCCAAAAAAATCTCTGTGTTGGTTGGTCTTCTAATCGAATCCTTATTTGATGGAACATTTGCACAATATCTGCACAAACACCAATCTTTCCCTGACGAAACTGCATAAGAATGGCGTCCAATGGCTTACCCTCATCTGGTCCAGTCAGCAACATAGGATATAAGGACACTCCGTGAACCTCAGCCGCCGCGTCAAATACGAGCCGCAATTTACCCGGTTTGTTCGGATTGTAAACTCCAAAATGAGGCAAATACCATTCACGCCATTTCGGTGTTCGAAGTTCTTTCTGTGACAGTTTCCGCGCATAGTTCTTCGCTAAGTATTCATCAATTTTGTTGATGTATTCCTTTTTGTAATCCTCGTTTGCATCAAATTTTCTTTCCAATGAAATCAGGCGTTTCAACGCCATTTCTCTGCTGCTGGGAAGTCTCATGCTGTCATTTTTCCATAAAAGTCCCGCCTCAAACCGGGCACCAATGCGTTTCGTCGTTTGGGATAGAATTTCTTTCGCTCGAACAACCTGCTCTGATTCCACGTGTGTCGCCTCACGTACACCGATGCTCTCGTTAACGATATAGTCTGTCAGAAGCTTTTCCAAGCGGTCATTTTTTATTTCCCGAGCTAGATACAATTGACCCTTTGTTTCAGAATCGGCACAATCCATCTTACCATATATCATCCAGCCAAGCTTTGTCAGCACTGCAATTGGACCCTTCCATCCGCCACCAATAGTTCTGCATGCTACTCCTAAGTGAGCATTATCGATACCAAAAAGCAGCTGCGGTACCTCACCGTTGCATTCATATATCGGCAGTTTACGCATGTGGCGATATTTCATGTGCAAATCTTTCAATTTGATTGTTTGTGATGGCAAGCTGAGATCATCCACTGTCCTAACATCCTTAATATCAAAGATGTTACTGTTGCTTTGAATTCCCGATATTTTCAAATCATAGCGGCTGGATGATTCAGTCACAGTATTGTTGCCGAACCACTGAAGTGTAAGGCTCTCCTTTGTTCCTTTCAAGCCCAATCTTGCAGCCAAATTTTTGTTCATCAAGGAAACCGATGACCCATCATCAAAGAAGGCGTAGCAGGTCACTGCCACTCCATTTGCATACAGTCTTACCGGTAATGTTTTAAGCGAGAGCTTAGAACTTCGCCTTGGAAGCGCGATATTCGTATAGATATGCGCTGTAGCTGTATTCCCATCCCTGGATTCGTCGGTATCATCGTTAACCTCATGCAACAACTTAAGTACTGTGAGCCCTGACTCCAGCATCCTCTTATGTTGACGCTCTTTGCAGTCAAAACTCCGATGACCTCGCTTTAAGCAACCAAAACGCAGTTGACCTTGCCGAACAACGCGCCATCTTTGTTTGACTGACATGTTCTTGAACTTTGAACACCCTTCGAGGATATGTGGTTCCTTACAAGCTGCGAATTTATTCTTCTGATCGCTTGCCTTAGCCTCTTGAACTTCTCGTTTACCGTTCTCCGTATTGCTTGCATGAAATAGTCGGTTCCGACCCTTGTTCTTATCTGGTTCACTCTTATCTTTTTCAGCATTTAAACACATAACATAAGACCGATCACCCGGGCCAAAGACTGCAACCATTCGCTTAAATCAACTGCAACCATTCGCTTAAATTGTAATTCCTCTCCTATTGGCCAAAGCTGGCCGCTTATGGGCGATTGCTTCCTTCAGACGGTCCAATTGTTGACAGTAGAGTTCCGAGTTAAGAGTTTTGCCGTATGGGAGCAGCTCATAGTAGATAATTCCCTGCCAATCCCACCAAACACACAGCAAAACCTTCCTGGCCGTCAATCCTGGCTTGGCCACCGTTTCCGCCGGTTCACCGTGTTTCGACCACGACCGTTTTCGCTTGACGTTGTCGTAAGTGACCCACTTTTCATCACCAGTCACCAACCGCTTCAGAAATGGGTCGATTTTGTTGCGGTTCAGCAGCGATTCGCAGATGGAAATTCGGTCTATGAGGTTTTTTGCGTTAACTCGTGTGGCACCCATACATCGAGCTTCTTTGTGTATCCAGCCTTATTCAAATGGTTCCAAACGGTTTTTTTTGCAATCTTTAGCTCTTTTGCAATCGAAACAGTGCTAACATGACGGTCGGACTCGATAATTTCCATGATTTTATCGACATTTTCGACAATTGGCCTTCCAGTGCGTGGTGCATCCTTGGCATCGAAGTTACCGGAACGGAATCGACGAAACCAAAATTGCGCATGATAGGCTTTACAGTATCAGGTCCATAAACGCTATTCACATTTTCAGCCGCCTGGCTTGCGTTATCTCCCTTATCGAAGAAAAACTGTAAAATGTAGCGATTTTTCTCTTTGCTGATGTCCATCTTTGACAAGCTCTCAAACAAAACTGAATCAATCAATCAAAAAAGTGTCAAAAAAGCTTTTTTAGTAGGAACTGTCATCTTTCTAATGCCCCCTAGCGGAACACGATCGGACTTATACAACGCGAGATGCAGATAAATAACGCCATCTATTGGAAAAATAATGGATTTCTTTTTACTACACCTAATATATATATATATCCTCAAAGGAATATTTATTTATTATATATATTTATATTATATATTTTAATTTTATATAACCGCAGGTGTATTTTGATATAACCGTTTGCTTGGAGCTCCTGATCGCAATTAGTTTTGAAGTCAAAAAGCAACCGAAAGCTGGACTTAATATTTTACACAGAAAAATATGTATTTTTGGTCAGCGACCGGTATATCGCTAGTATCCTAGTATTAACAACTTATACTAGAATTGTACATTAGGAGCCTTCTCTTTCTGTTTACATTATGATGTAAGCACTATTAATGTTATTTAAAATTTACTTTACAGCTTATCCCATAATATATTAAATTTTAAAAATATTTAATAAAAAATTAATTAAATACATTTAAAAATCCTTAAGTTAATTTATTTCTTAAAAAACTAGATATATTTATAAACGAATATCTTTTCATTTCTAATGAATTATAAAAAACCATTTTATCAGATTGACTTACATAATTCATTAACTCTTTTTAATTCGAGAAAAATAAAATTTTATTAAATATTTAATTAATCCTGATAAACAAGGTAAAATTAGTTATATTTACTTTTTAAATAAATATTTTTCCATTTATTTAAATTTTCTTTAACAATACTTATATTATATACTATAATTAATCTTAAAATTTTATTATAGATTATTTAAATAAAAAAATAACTAAATATTATTAATAAAACAAATAAAGCAAATTATAAGTTAATATATAAACATTAATCAATTTATATTGATTTGCACAAACATCTTTTGAATGTAAATTAAATGCTTTACTTAAAAGCTTTAAATTGAATTCTAGATACACTTTCCATACATCTACTATGTTACGACTTATGTTATTTTAGAAATAAGAGCGTCGGGCTATATGTGCATATTTAACAACTAAAATCAATTTATAAATATATATAAATTTTACTTTCAAATCCAATTTCAATAACTTTTTCATTTTTATATCCAATTACACTAGTTTACAAAATTAAAAAAAATAAATGTACAGTTGATCCCGCTCCACTTTTTTCATAGATTTTGGGTGCCTGAAGCCGAAAACCCCATCGAAAATTTTTTGAATGGTTTGGTTTTTGAGATATGACCATTTGAAATTTTGGCTATTTTTTTCAAAAGTACTTTCATTTGATGGATCATATCTCGAGATAGAAACAAACTACCTAGTTAAATGATGAACTAACTTAAAGAATATAAAATTTTAAATCAAAATATGTCCCTTTTGTATGATATTATGGTACAGTGTCAATGTAACATAAGCCAAAAGTTCAAAAAAAAATATTTTTTTCTATTCAAAATTAAGAAAAAAATATCATGTTTAAATTTAAAAAAATACAAATCCTAAGACTGTATTTTTTTTGAAAAACCACACGTACAAAATGAAACCTTGTGAACAAAACGTGATACCAACGAATGAAATCTTTGGGCTAATATTGAAGTTATGACCATTTATGTGCAACTTTCAAAGTGCTTCCTTCGTTTACACCAACGAGTATGCTTTAATATTTTTAAAATTATGAAAGTCTCTTTATTTATTTTACTCAATAAAGTATGCTTTACATTTTTTAGCTATCAAAATCAATGAAGCAAACGAAAATTAGAAATAGTTTGATGTTTTCTTTTGTCTTTTGTTCTCTCCGATTTTCAATTGCTATACAGTTTTGGAAACTAGAAACATTGAGCTTTCGAAACATATACAATTATCTATACTTCCTACAAAAAAAATTGGATATTTATGAAAGTTATCTAAAATTTACCCATTTTTTTCACGTTGTTTACAGTTTGACGTATTTTTGATGTAACAAATCCAAAAAAAACATTCAGTTTCTTACAGTTATTATCAAAGTACATTGTATCTCGAGTAAAATATGCTATCGCTTATCAAAATCGGTTGAAAAATGTTCAAGTTACAACTTTTTTTGTAAACATGAAAATTATTTTTTTTTTTTTTATTTAAACTTTGCTTCTCTTTACTGGATCTTCCTTTGGGGGTGGGAACTAACAGTAATTAATCAAATCTTATTTTTTAAATATAACTTAACTATTTATACAGAAATATAATAGTTTTGATTCCAACGGGCCTCTATTTGAGAAACTGGGCTGCTGAGGACTTATTACTGTTAAGCCGTGTCCTTTGCTAGGATGAGTCTTGATCATGCACGAGCGAGGTGCGTCAAGCTTAGTGAATCCTTGGTTGGATAAGCGTACGGTGCGCACGAGCAAGGTGCGTAAAATTGGTTGGCTGGAACGGCTACTCTGATGGTTGTTACGAGCATTGAGCTTGCACGAGCGAGGTGCCTCAATCTGTATGATTCCTTAATTGGCCAAACATCTGACATGCACGAGCGAGGTGCAGATAACAGAGTATCGGTGCTATGTTACCAAAATAATAGAAGCGGACGGAAGGTCCTTTCTTCTTAACCGTGTTCGACGTGTTGTATTGTTAAGGCTTCTTGCCAGCTGATTTGAGTGACTCCTTAGCTTCTCATGATAGGATGATTTTAGGCGAACGATTTCATCCTTAATAAGTGGGACTTGCAGATCGCGGTGAATGCTTTCATTACGTATGTACCATGGAGCACCTGTAATGATTCTAAGAATTTTCGATTGAGCTCTTTGGATTATTTCTATAGAGGATGCGCAGGCATTTCCCCACAACTCAATGCCATAAGACCAGATTGGCTTTAATACACTATTATATAATAGAACTTTATACTCCATATTAAGAGGGGAGCGATAGTTAATTAGCCAGTGAATTTTTGATGCTTTAAGTTTCAGATTGGTCCTCTTTGCTTCGATGTGCTTTCGCCAAGTTAATCGTTTATCTAAGTGGACTCCTAAGTAGATTACACTATTTACTTGGGGGATGGAGACTCCTTTAAGGAGAATAGCAGGGCTTATACCTCTTCTAAGCGTAAATGTAATGTGTTTACATTTACCTTCGTTGACATTAATTCGCCAGGTAGAGAGCCAATTTTCAATTAATTGCATATGTTCTTGTAGGATTCTTGATGCTTCCATGGGATCGCGGTGGCAGCTCAATAATGCTGTGTCGTCAGCAAAAGTTGACATTACAATATTATCTCTAGTGGGGATATCGGCTGTTAGAAGAAGGTAAAGAGAGGGGCCTAATACACTGCCTTGCGGGACTCCTGCTTTAATTTCAAATTTTTCCGTTATAAATTCACTAACTCTTACTCTAAAGAATCTATTTTGGAGGTATGATATAAGAATTTCGTGAAGATTTTGAGGAAGTAGGGACTTTATTTTAGCAATAAGACCCCCATGCCACACTTTGTCGAAAGCTTGAGCGATATCTAGGAATATTGCAGAACAATATTCTTTTTTTTCCAAGGCGTTACGAATTTCGCGAGTGATTCGATTTACCTGTTCAATAGTTCCATGTTTTTTTCTAAAGCCAAATTGATGAGCAGGGATTAAGTTATTCTCGTGGATGTATGGCGTTATTTTTATAAGAAGAGCTTTTTCAAAGAGCTTAGATAAGCAGGGGAGAAGGCTTATTGGGCGATATGAGCTGGCTGTCGTCGGGTCTTTTCCGGGCTTCAGTATCATCATGATGACCGATTCTTTCCATATCACAGGGAAGTAGGAGAAGCTCACAATAGCATTAAAAAGTCGTGCTGCGTACGTAAGAGCAATGTTTGGCAATTCCTTGATCATTTTTGGGGTTATATAGTCATAGCCTGGAGATTTTTTCTCGCAAAAATTTTCCTCAATTATGCATTTTATTTCATTGGCATTAAATGTTATAGAGATAATTTGGTTGTTCACCTCGCAGAGGGGAAATCTAAGGCCGTTTACCGGTGGGTTTGGTAGAAAAACTGAGCACAAGTGTTGAGCAAAGACTAACGCTTTTTCCTCATCACTTCTTGCCCAGTTTCCTCTTGAATTCCTTAAGGGAGATTCATGTTCTATGGGTGAATTTTTTTTTTTGAGAGCTCGCCATAATGACTCTTTCGACGTGCTATTAGGTGCAAGATTTGAAATGAAATTATAGTTTTTCCTGTCTTGGTCTTTTTGAAGAGCAGTTTTAAGTTGCTTTGAAGCTGTATTGAGTATAGCTTTACTGCCAGGGGACTTATGTTGTTGCCATTCTCTTCTCAATCTACGTTTTTCTCGCAATAATCTTTCAATATGACTATTAGTATGATGAAAATTTCTAACGGCAGGCTCAAAGGCTTTTGGAGTAGAATGCTCCGCCGCTGAAGTTAATATTGAATTCAGGGTTGCTGCCGCTTCATCGATTTGACTTTCATTACATATTGTATATTCGGAGTGTATGTGTGTTGCAACATACTTTTTATAATTAACCCAGTTCGTTTTTGAAGTGGTCAGTCTAAAAGGGGGGCATGTTGTTCTTATGTTTTCTGAAATTTCTATTAGTAGAGGACAATGATCTGAGGACATTTCGTAGCAAATCGACGTTGAAATACGCGAATTATCAAAGCCTCTTGTAATGGTAAAGTCTATGAGATCTGGTATTTTATTTCGATCTGTTGGCCAATACGTGGGATGTCCGGGCGAAATAAATCCCAGAGTACTGGAGCTATTTATCAGTGTGTTGTATAGTTGTCTACCCCTTGGAGAGATCAGACGGGAGCCCCAATGGGTGTGTTTTGCATTATAATCGCCTGCTGCTAAAAATTTATTTCCAAGGGTGTTGAAAAATTCATTAAAGTGATTTTCGCTGACTGAGAATCGTGGAGGGCAATATATTGCTGACAAAATGAAATTTGCACCACAACTTTCAATAGAAACTGAAGTCGCTTTGAAGTAATTTTTTGCGAAAGGTTCGACAAGGAAATGTTCAATTCTATTACGAATCAATATACCTGTTCCTCCGTGTGCTTTCCCATCGGGTGGTTTGTTTTGTAAAATTTATAGCCTTATAGCGAAAAATTATTTTTATCTGTTAGATGTGTCTCCGAAATAAGCATCACATCAATAGAGTAGTTTGAGAGGAAATGTGATAATTCTAGCTTACGCTGATTTATACCATTTGCATTCCATGAGGATATAATAAATAAACTCATTTTTGTGCAGTTAAAATTTGAAGCAACTGGTTTTGTGCTCTTAGTAACTCCTGGAGTGTGTTTTGCATTTGCGACATAAATTGTGTCATACACTGTGTCAGACTGACTAACATGGATTCCAAGCTACCGTTCTGCTGTTGAGAGGCAGAATGGGCACTTATGGCAGAGCTAGCAACATTTGCATAGGACATTTTATTAGTCACTGGAACGCTGGATTTATTAGGCTGTGAGAAAATTGGGTTTTGGAATGCATTTTGATTCGGATTATTACGACTGGCTTGCTTTTTTTCTGACATACGATTTTTTAGTTCTTTATATACTGGACATCCCCTATAATTTGCTCTGTGATCTCCACCACAGTTGCCTACCTACGCTAACATAAATAAAAAAAATTTAAAGTGTTACAAATAACATGTTATAAAATAAAAGATAATTCAATCTTACACTTTCGTGTGCTTCCTGCTCTGCTAATTTAAATCGAATGAAAACATCAAAATGGGGATGTATGCTACATATCGAAACTTTCTATCGCTTTTCATACATTTTATACTGGACAACTATGTGCGCCTTTACACGGCAAACCTTTAATACCTCTTTACACTGTACGGTTTATACAAAACTATATCTTAATCGCAACATCCCCACCCCCGTGAATCTACCCCATAGATTCACAAACATCCAGTTTTGCAATCATACATGCTGGTCGTTTGACAAGTCCATCCTTCGTACGCACTTCAACACCTCGCACTTGATTGTCCTTTCCAGGGAATGTTCTAGAGATGATCCCCATAGGCCAATTTGCTCGACGAATGTTTTTATCGCAAATCAACACAACATCGTCTTGCCTAAGTGGTGTTGCGGGTTGATACCATTTTGTTCTGCGGCACAAGTCGGGAAGGTATTCTGACACCCATTTCTTCCAAAAGCTGTTTTGCAATTGCTGAACCTTTCGCCAATGCTTTCGGTTGACAGCAGGGTGGGAAATCTAAGTGGTGTTAGTGGAACCTACCAGAAAATGATTGGGGGTCAGTGGTTCTTCATTTGGTGCGTCGACAGGTATGTGAGTCAGGGGCCGCGAATAAACAATATTTTCAGCTTCTAACATGAGGCTATAAAGAGAATGCTCCTGCACCGGGTGCTTTTGCAATACATGTCCCATGGCTCTTTTCACACTACGAACCAGACGTTCCCATCATCGCCCGACGTGGGGGTTCAACGGGTTGTTGAAAACCCATTCGATTCGCTTGTCAGCTAGAGTTTCTCCGATTCGGTGATTATTCCAATGATTTCGAATTTCTTTCGCGGCGCCTACAAAATATGTGCCGTTATCGGAACGGATGCGAACTGGAGTTCCTCGCCTGTTGATAAAATTTCTTATACACATTAGACACGTATCCGTTGACAGGTCCTTCGCAACATCTAAATGAATCGCACGAGTGGTTAGACACGTGAACAAACAAATCCAACGCTTTTCCGTTCTTCGACCAACTGTAATGCCAAATGGCCCCATATAATCGATTCCCGTATACGAAAATGCACGCAGATATGGGGAAAGTCGATCCTCTGGTAGCTGTCCCATTTTTGGCTCTTCTGGTCTGGCATTTCTATTTTTATATTCTTGGCAGTCACGTTGTTGCCGACCCACAAGCTGTCTAATATTAGGAATCCAATATTTACGACGTACCTCCGCGATAACGGTCTTCTTGTTTTGATGCCTACATAGACGGTGGAAATGCTGTATCACAAGGGTCGACAATACGCGATCCTTGGGCAAAGTTATCGGTGAACGGGTATCATAAGGTACCATCAACGCATTGTCAATACCGCCTCCCACTCGGATTAATCCGTCTGCATCTTAAATAGGCGTCGACTTGTACAGACTACTGCTTTTATCCACAACTCCTTCGTTTCTTAGGCATCCATTCCCGTACCAACGAGGTATCTTGATGCGTTTAATATCCTCCAAATTTTGCTTCCATTTCGTCCATGCCTGGAATATTTCCTCAGTGATGGGCTCATCCCAAGTCAGCTGTTGTTGACATATCGACTGAAGAATCAGCTTGGCCATTCTCAAATAATAAGCCACGGCATTAAACGGATCAAACACCGACATTGTAATGCTTAATACTTCGCGTTTCGTCGGTGGTCGCACATCATTCACCTTTCCAAAGGCCAAAAAATATTTGAAGCAATCATCAAATGTATCCCAATACATTCCCAGAACCTTCTGGAAATTGGAGTCGTTTCCTTTATCGAGGCTCAATACCTCTGTACATTTTTCGTTTTTGTTTAATTCGGCATTCATCAGCGCCGAATTGGAAACAAATCTTTCAAGATCAAAACCTCCCTGCTTGTGGATCCAAGTTACTTGCTTTGTTGTCGCTATCGCATTTTCTTCGGTGTCAAACGCGTGCACCATGTCACCAACATAGTTGTTCTCGATTGTTATGGCTGCAGCTGTTGGATAAACCTTCTCGTACTCCCTTGCATTTTTGTTTTTTATGTTTTGCGCGGAACAGGGAGAACAATTTGATCCAAATATCATGGATATCATCACATATTCCTGCACAGGATCGGTTTTGTCCCTTCGCCAAAAAAATCTCTGTGTTGGTTGGTCTTCTAATCGAATCCTTATTTGATGGAACATTTGCACAATATCTGCACAAACACCAATCTTTCCCTGACGAAACTGCATAAGAATGGCGTCCAATGGCTTACCCTCATCTGGTCCAGTCAGCAACATAGGATTCAAGGACACTCCGTGAACCTCAGCCGCCGCGTCAAATACGAGCCGCAATTTACCCGGTTTGTTCGGATTGTAAACTCCAAAATGAGGCAAATACCATTCACGCCATTTCGGTGTTCGAAGTTCTTTCTGTGACAGTTTCCGCGCATAGTTCTTCGCTAAGTATTCATCAATTTTGTTGATGTATTCCTTTTTGTAATCCTCGTTTGCATCAAATTTTCTTTCCAATGAAATCAGGCGTTTCAACGCCATTTCTCTGCTGCTGGGAAGTCTCATGCTGTCATTTTTCCATAAAAGTCCCGCCTCAAACCGGGCACCAATGCGTTTCGTCGTTTGGGATAGAATTTCTTTCGCTCGAACAACCTGCTCTGATTCCACGTGTGTCGCCTCACGTACACCGATGCTCTCGTTAACGATATAGTCTGTCAGAAGCTTTTCCAAGCGGTCATTTTTTATTTCCCGAGCTAGATACAATTGACCCTTTGTTTCAGAATCGGCACAATCCATCTTACCATATATCATCCAGCCAAGCTTTGTCAGCACTGCAATTGGACCCTTCCATCCGCCACCAATAGTTCTGCATGCTACTCCTAAGTGAGCATTATCGATACCAAAAAGCAGCTGCGGTACCTCACCGTTGCATTCATATATCGGCAGTTTACGCATGTGGCGATATTTCATGTGCAAATCTTTCAATTTGATTGTTTGTGATGGCAAGCTGAGATCATCCACTGTCCTAACATCCTTAATATCAAAGATGTTACTGTTGCTTTGAATTCCCGATATTTTCAAATCATAGCGGCTGGATGATTCAGTCACAGTATTGTTGCCGAACCACTGAAGTGTAAGGCTCTCCTTTGTTCCTTTCAAGCCCAATCTTGCAGCCAAATTTTTGTTCATCAAGGAAACCGATGACCCATCATCAAAGAAGGCGTAGCAGGTCACTGCCACTCCATTTGCATACAGTCTTACCGGTAATGTTTTAAGCGAGAGCTTAGAACTTCGCCTTGGAAGCGCGATATTCGTATAGATATGCGCTGTAGCTGTATTCCCATCCCTGGATTCGTCGGTATCATCGTTAACCTCATGCAACAACTTAAGTACTGTGAGCCCTGACTCCAGCATCCTCTTATGTTGACGCTCTTTGCAGTCAAAACTCCGATGACCTCGCTTTAAGCAACCAAAACGCAGTTGACCTTGCCGAACAACGCGCCATCTTTGTTTGACTGACATGTTCTTGAACTTTGAACACCCTTCGAGGATATGTGGTTCCTTACAAGCTGCGAATTTATTCTTCTGATCGCTTGCCTTAGCCTCTTGAACTTCTCGTTTACCGTTCTCCGTATTGCTTGCATGAAATAGTCGGTTCCGACCCTTGTTCTTATCTGGTTCACTCTTATCTTTTTCAGCATTTAAACACATAACATAAGACCGATCACCCGGGCCAAAGACTGCAACCATTCGCTTAAATCAACAATTGTAGGATACGGTTCAACGCTTAAAGCATGCTTTGCCCACTCCAGGCGTCTCTGCATAGGCAGTTTCAGAACCAATTCTTCCATTAGGCTGGGATTTGCCAAATGACGCTCACACCCGGCTGCCAACAAAAAAGAAGTCAGATTTTGCACCTTCGTCGCGAAGGGAACTAACTGCTCGATTCGGTTCTCAGGTATCGTAGGAAATGCTCTTATTCGGGCAACTTCACTTTAAACGAGAGCTTCAGGATTACCGAAGCGATCTCTCAAAACTTCCAGCATGCTGCTTTCGTTACAACTGTGAATAAGCAAACATTCCACGACTTCCTTGGCCTTTCCCTTTAATGCCTTCTGTAGCCTTAGTAAGTTTTGCCTGTCATTGTAATTATATTCCTCTGTCGTCATATCAAACATTTCAACAAACATTGGCCACGTCTCAGGCTCACCGTTAAACTCTGGCAAATCAACAATCTTACCTTTATACACCGATTCTTTTTTCATCAATGTATTATTTAATTTCTGTAGCACTGCTTTTAGGGAATCATCACCAGCTTGCTCCTTGGAACCAGTGTTACCGTTCATATTCACCGATGCAGCCCCTTTGTTACTATTTGCCGCTGCCTCTGCAGATGCCGCTCCAATTGAAGCTGTCGTATCTTTTTTGTCATTTCGCCAATTTGAGCTTCGTAACCCTGCTCATAAACGGATTCTCCACAACATCGTTCCTGTACTTCAAATGTGTCATCCAACTCTGTGTAATCCCACCGTTGTTCGTGTTCTGACACACACGATAGAACTTCAGTTTTATCTTCTTCGGGTTTAATGGGCTCTCTGAGAGCTTTCTTTTTGTTCGAACGAAAAATAGGCATTTTCTTTACAACTCACAATACCTATCGCACCACCACTTGAACCCCAATCAATCTCGAAACAGATCTCGCAAGCACTTACCCGTTTTACTTCCACGCAACCCTAACCTCAATTTTGTCTCAAAGCGTTGCTCAATTTCACATGAATTCCCTTTGCTTCTCAGAATCAACCTTCAGCAGTTGTCTCTTTCTTCCCTTTCGGTTTTCTGTGAGTGCTCTGCTAACACGCACCGATGTCGCTGGTTGCTTCGCTGCTTTGATCACAAAGGTCTTCCTCCTTCTCGAAGGGCTCCACTTATCTTTTCAATCGCTGGCTTCTTTTCAAAGTTCCGGCCGGATGAATATTTTCATCTTTCGTTCCACGCGAAAGAAAGTGAAATAAAAAGATGTTCCGATTCTTTCGAGCAGATCAAATAAAAACTCAGTAAAATACGTTGTAGAGTGAGAGTGTGAGTTTTTATTTCCTACGTTAACATAAATAAAAAAAATTAAAAGTGTTACAAATAACATGTTATAAAATAAAAGATAATTCAATCTTTCACTTTCGTGTGCTTCCTGCTCTGCTAATTTAAATCAAATGAAAACATCAAAATGGGGATGTATGCTACATATCGAAACTTGCTATCGCTTTACATACAATTTATACTGGACAACTATGTGCGCCTTTACACGGCAAACCTTTAATACCTCTTTACACTGTACGATTTATACAAAACTATATCTTAATCGCAACAATTACATTAATACAAAAATTAACAAATAAAAAAAAGAAGACAAATAAAAAAAATTAGAGAAATGAAAAAAATTAGATTAATTAAAAATTAGACAAATAAAAAAATTCGATTTATAAAAAATTTGATTAATAAAAGAATTAGACAAATCAAAAAATTAGACAAATAAAAAAAAATTAAATAATAATAAAAATCGACAATTAACGATAATTAGACCAAAAAAATAGGCAAAAAAAAAATGAAACAAAAACATTAAGCTAATAAAAAATTTTACAAATAAAAGAAATTGACATATAAAAAATTAGCCAAAAAAAATTTGAGTAATAAGAAAATTAGACAAATAAAAAAAATTATACAAATAAAAAATTTAGACAAATAAAAAATATTAGATTAATAAAAAAAAAGACAATTTAAAAAAATTACACAAATAAAAAAAATTAGATTAATAAAAAATTAGACAAATAAAAAAAATTTGACATAATAAAATTTTAAAAACAAAAAAAATTAAACATATAAAAAAAATTAACAAATAAAAAAATTAGACAAACAAATAAATTTAGATTAATAAAAAAAATAGACAAGTAAAAAAAATAGACAAATAAAAAAAATTAGACAAATAAAAAAATTATAAAAATAAAAAAATTTGACAAAAAAATTGATTTAGACAAATACAAAAATAGAAAAATAAAAAAAATAGATTAATAAAAAATTAGCCAGATAAAAAAATTAGATTATTAAAAAAATTTGACTAATTGAATAATTTTAATTTGACAAATAAAAAAAATTTAACATTTAAAAAAATAAGACAAATAAAAAAATTAAACAAATAAATTAAAATAAAATAGACAGATTATTTATTAAAGTGACAAATAAAAAAATTTGACAGATAAAATAAATACATTAATAAAAAAATTTGACATATTAAAAAATTAAACAAATGAAAAAATTAGATTAATAGAAATATAAGACAAATAAAAAAAATTAGACAAATAAAAAAATTAGACAAATAAAAACTTAGGCAAATAAAAAAATTAGACAAATAAAAAAAAAATAATTAGTAATAAAAATCGACAAATAAAAAAATTAGACAAATAAAAAAAATTTGACCAAAAAATAGGCAAAAAAAAATTAAACAAAAACATTAAACTAACAAAAAATCAAAAGAATAAAAAATTAAACAAATAAAAAATTTTGACAAATAAAAATAATAAAAATACAATAATAAATACAAATAATAAAATAATAAAAATAAAAAATAAAATAATAAAAAATAAAAAAATAAAAATTAATAAAATTTAAAAAATAATAATTAGCTCAGGACGTGTATTTCGAGAATCCGGGAATAGCCGAGAATATAAAAGAGAATTTATACACGATTTGGAAGAAATATATAGTTTCTTTATTGTAAAGAATTATGGGAGAATTCTTACGTGTGATTGGTTTGAATTCGATCGCGGCCGTTTTCTGCTGATTCGGAGAAATATGTTTCGTAGAGTAATTTAATAACATAAAGTTTGAAAGCGGGATAATAAATTGAAAATAAATTATTTTAGAAGTAAAAAATATATAAAAAGGATTGGAATATTATCGCGGAGAAATATTAAGAGACACTTGATGTGATCGTATTAACGTTCGATACAAGAATCAAAATAGTTCGGCGCGGATGCAACGCATGATATGCAATTCTTTGGCAACTTGTTGCAGACAGACGATGGTTGCATTTTAGCATATTAAGGGAAACTGTTCTCCGCACTGCATTACGACGTCTGCATGAACATTCCGCCCGATTGCAGTGCTAAGGCGCAAGATCACCTTCAAACCATCACAGGCCCTCTCGTTGATATGCAAACATGAGAGTGATATAAGTTTCGAAATTTTGACAAACTTGATTCTACGTGCGAGAAAATTTCATTTGTTATATTATATGTAAGTGCAGTGCAGTTAAATTTTTATTGGAAAATGTGTTTATTGGTATTTTGAATGCATAAAAAAAAGATAAAAGGCACTGGACAGAATGTTCGAGAGAAAAACGTGTCATGGCTAGAGCGTGTATTTTTAAGCATTTATAAATTTAAAGCATACTTTGTGGGGGGGGGATTTTTTTTTCTTATCACCATTTTGGAAATAAGTAGCGAGTTTGAACTTCAAGGGGATTTCCTAGCTTTGAAAAAGTCTTAAATAGGCTAAAAATCGATTTGAATCTTAACTTTATGTAAATTTAACAAATTTTTTGCCCCATAAAGTACGCTTCAATTTTATAAATGCTTAAAAATACACGCTCTAGTCATGGCGTCACTTGAAATTTGGCAATCAACGAGTTCAGACATCGCATTTTCAAGCAGCAACGAGCACGGACTTTGAGAATCCAAGGGTAAAAATTAATACGACGAACAATTCCTGATAACGAGGGCTACCAGAGAATCGAGATAGCAGTACGAAGCGAACACTACGAAATTCCTCCGAAGACAAGGCTTCCGATCGCATCCAGCAAGCGAGACAGGGGCAGTAGGCGCTTCTTGAGCGACGGAGGAGAGGAAGGACAGGCGGTGATTTCACCGAGGTGTCAGGCGGAAAGAACCGTAAGTGGTGTAGATTTCACAGAAAATTTTGCATGAATATTTGAGACTGTGGAGTGTAGAAGTCATAGTAGATCGCTATTGGTAGCACTGAAAGGGAAATAGTCAAATTCCAAGTATCGTGTGCGTGCATATGAGTCATCGTATGCCGGCAATCGCAATGATGAGAATTTCGGAACGGAAATAGAAAGTGATAGCGTCGAACCGTAAATGGGAGAATTCCGAGTATCGTGTTTGTGCATATGAGTCATCGTATGCTGGCAATCGTCATACTGAGAATCTCGGAACGGAAACAGAAAGTGGTAGCGTTCGACCGTAAGTGGAAGAATTCCAAGTATCGTGTGTGTGCATATGAGTCATCGTATGTCGGCAATCGCAATACTGAAAATTTCGGAACGGAGATAGAAAGCCATAGCTTTTAACCGTAAAAGGGGAGAATTTCAAGTATCGTGTGCGTGCATATGAGTTATTGTATGCCGGCAATCGCAATACTTGAGACTATTTGAATAAATATAGAAATATAGAAACGGCTAGAACTTAACGGTAGACCGAAGCTAGAAATAGTTCGGGGAGAAGTTAAATTGGTAGCACTGATAATAACTGTAGCAACCCACGAGTCGTGTGTATGCATATGAGATTTCGTATGCTGTACTTTGCGATCTTGGGTTTTGGTAGACAAATTGGTAGCACTGTTCATAACGGTCGTAGCCCACGTGTCGTGTGTATGCACATGTGTGTTCGTATGCTATACTGCGCAATCTTGGGGTTCGGTAGCTAAATTGGTAGCACTGTTCATAACGGTCGTAGCCCACGTGTCGTGTTTTTTTTTTTTTTTTTTTTTTTTTTTTTTTATGTGGGAGGGAATCTTCTAAAAGATACTATCAAAGCTGTTACCTTGATAGTATGCACGATTTGTGTTCCCTGCTACCACCCCCTTTTGGGTTTACGCCCGTTTCATGCAACAGCATTTTTCGAACTGGCAAGAAAACACACCTACGTACTAAACCTTAACCTCCCTTAGTGTCGCTTCCCACATCGTGCTCTACGGTACCGTCAGATTGAGGCATTACTTCGCAGAGCTGGGATTAGAGCATTGGCTCTTAATTAGCTATCAATCTATATATTGTCTCTTCTTTCATCCCGCCGTAGCTGCAACATTATTGCAGTGATGACGAAGCCAATTCTATTCCACATTTCTTCAGAGCTCACCATCCTTCTGACAATGGCCTCGCATGTTACTGGCTCGTTTAATGCCATTATCAGTTCTTGTCGTGCTTCCATAAACCGCCCGCACTCCACAAAAACATGCTCCACGCTTTCGACCGTGTTTTCACAGTATAAACAATACTGATGCTCCACTATTCTGTACTTGTAGAGGTACTCCCTAAAAGGCCCATGTCCTGTGAGGAACTGTGAGACGTAGAAGTTTGGTTCGCCATATTTCCTCTTAAGCCAGCTATTGATGTCTGGGATCAGCAGGTGTGTCCAACGACCTTTTGTTCCAGTATCCCATCTAAACTGCCACTGCTCAATCAAACTCCTTTCGACCTCAGCCAAGCTTCTCATGTCGAAACTACTTTGTTGCTTCAACCTATATACTGCTGCCAATCTTTTTGCCCTCAGGTCAACTGGAAGCCTTCCCGCTATAACGTCGGCCGACAAGTCCGATACCGTTCGATATGCACAGCACACTCTCAGTGAGGAAAGTCTGTACGCTGCTCTGATACCACACAGATATGATCTGTGCCCTGCAGCCGCGTGCCAAATCGGAGCCCCATACATCATTACTGATGTAGCCACGTTGGCCAGCAGTCTCCTCGCCATATTTTTCGGACCTCCCGTATTTGGCAGAATTCTTGCGATGGCGTTGATAATTTTTAAGGCTTTGCGCCCTGCCATCCTTAAATGCTCTTTGAAGCTAAGACGTTCATCAATTAGGAT
The DNA here is from genome assembly GCA_020466095.1 of Chlorops oryzae. NCBI lineage: Eukaryota > Metazoa > Arthropoda > Insecta > Diptera > Chloropidae > Chlorops > Chlorops oryzae. Next base: position 68,046,942 of record CM035808.1, on the reverse strand, counting down.
TCCCAGGTACTTAATGTGCACGCTCGATTCAATATTATGCCCTCCTACTCTTAGGGTAATTCTTTCTACTGTTTTTCGGCTGCTTAATAGCACCAGATCCGTCTTTTGTTCCGCTAGCTGCAGTCCTGCTCTTTGTAGCCATCGTTGGACGTTATTAGTGGTTGCCTCGCACTTCCCTTTTAGCTCTGTCAGGTGTCGTGTGTATGCATATGTGTGTTCGTATGCTATACTGCGCAATATTTGGGCTTGGTGTAGCCAGATTGGTAGCACTGTTAATAACGGGAGTATTCCACGCGGCGTGTGTGTGCGGATGGAGACTCGGGTATTGAAGGGTACGCTACGACGACGTATTGGAGTAGCAGCGGGTAACGCTGCAGGCCGCGGGGATTCCACGGGACGAATACATCGAAGTGAATACCCGCCGGTGGTAGAGCGCAGAGCGTCGGCGCAGAGAGCTGACGATTTGATCTGCTAGCGCTAACGCGTAAATTATTTGAAAATTGCACGGTTTATTAGATTTTCGACAACGTGGGCCAAGTACGGCGTCCTAAGTGGACGTGACACTCCTCGGGGCGGCACGTGGTGGACACCTGTGGGGGGTACGCACGCATGTGAGACTAGTCGGAAGTCTGGGGTTTCTCCTGTTATACATCCGGCATATCCGGGACAAAAATTGTTTGAGTCGAGAACTCGTCAGATCGAAGTGGGGACGGAACACCGTATTATTAGAGTAGATCAGAGATTGTGCGTTACTGACGTTTAGATTTTTAAATACGGGAGCCTTTGTTTTAAGGAAACGATTTTAGCTTGTAGGTATTATAATTGGATTTTTAGGATAAGTATTGACCATTGACTCGATACCGAGTTTTGAATATAGCCGGTCCCTTTAAAAAAAGAACCTGTATTCTCCTGAACTAATAAAACTGATTTTTATATTGTTTATCTCCTAGAGTTTCTTTTTAAAAAAAAACATAAATTTTTGTGAGAGAAAGAATTCTGGTGACTAGACTGAGACCTACACCCCGGCTGGGAAATCCAGGTCCTTACAATGGCGCCCGAGCAGTGACTCCACGGGGAAGCCTGAGGGACGGGAACAACTCCCCGAACGAAGAAACCTAAAGAAATGCTTGTCGACGGACGGTCGGAGGATCCAGACGGAGGCGTGTCTGAACGGAGATTTCATTAGTGCCGTCATAGATACGGGAGCGACTCATAGTTTTCTACGAGAGACTGTAGCACATATGCTACGGACGAACACTTATTCGGAATCTGCGAGTGTCGTGGTAAGTTAAGCCGATCGGTCCCCGACGTCGGTGGCGGCGGCTCTGAGAAAAAAAAAAGAACCGCGTGGGGGATCGGGAACCCCGACTTCAGTTTCTGGTCATGCCAGATGCAAAAGACGATGTCATCCTAGGGATGGACTTCTTGGCAGCCGTTTAAGCTGAGTTTAAGCTAGGGACGGAGGTAATAAAGATCGTGGCCCCGAGGACGAACAACAAGGAACCCCCAGAGTATGGAAAAGTCGTGCCCAAAGACCAGAAGACCGAAGAGGAAGATGTTAATGAGTTCCTGAACGGGGAACTGGGAAAATTCAATATGGTGAGGGGTGTGCCACACCTCACAGAACATCGGATCGCTATGAAGGATGATGTTTCGATCAAGCAGCGGTATTTCACCTACAACCCGGCAAAACAGGCCGTCATCAACAAAGAAATTGATGAACTATTGGAGAAAGGATGCATTGAGCCGTCAAAGAGCCCATACAGTTCTTCGATGGTGCTGGTGCGAAAGAAACCAGACACATGGCGATTGTGCATTGAATTTCTTAAAATAAACGCCAACTCCACCCCAGATGCATACCCCCTTCCGAAAATCAACTACATTCTATAGAAGCTGCGAAATGCGACGTACATTTCTACTCAGGACTTAAAGAATGGGTATTGTCAGATCCCGGTAGCCGTCGAGAGTCGCAAATATACAGCATTTACAGTAACAGGGAGAGGTTTATTCCAGTGGCCGTTTGGGCTTCATTCGGCCCCGGCCACCTTCCAGCGAGCCCTGGATCAAGTCATCAGTCTGGAGCTGGATACGTTCGCATTTGCGTACTTGGACGACATTGTAGTTATCGGGAAGATGCTGGAAGAGCACAAGGCGAATCTGAAAGAGGTGCTGAGGTAGTTGAGCGAAGCGAATATAAAGTTGAACGTGGAGAAATGTGCTTTCTTCAAGAAGGAGATTCGCTATCTAGGGCATATCATCAGCGGAAAGGGTATCCACACTGACCCAGAAAAAGTGGTGGCGATTCAGGCAATTAAAGCGCCGCAGACCGTAAAAGAGGTCACAAAACTGCTGGGCATGGCATCCTGATACCGACGCTTTGTGGAGGATTTCTCCAGGGAAGTGCAGCCGCTCACCCAACTGTTGAAAAAGGGTGTGCAGTTCCAGTGGGGAGAGACACAGCAAAACCCACACGGCATGTTATATTGCTTCTGCAAGAATAATGTTGCAGTCATATTATAACAATGTAAAAGTTATAATATTGAAAGTGTGACAATGCTGTAATGTTGCAGCAGTGTTGCATTTACAATATTAATAGTAAAATGTTGCTGCAATATATAATACATATACATTTATAATGAAAAGGCGGACACTCACATATTGCAGCAACATTACTGCAATGTGCAGTATTGCAGAAGCAATACTGCTGCAATATTGTAGCAATTTAAAATGCCTACTGGGAAGGTCCTGGACGAGTTGAAACGAAGGTTAACGGAAGCCCCGATCCTCGCGCGTCCAGATTTTACACGGAGGTTCGTGCTTCAGACAGATGCCAGCGACTATGGCGTGGTAGCCGTGTTGACCCAATTTGACGGTCCGGAGGAAAAAGTAATCGCATATGCGAATCGCAGCCTAAATGCCGCAGAGAAGAACTACTCGGCAACCGAGAAAGAGCGTCTGGCGATCGTTTGGGCTGTGCGCAAGATGCGAGAGTACTTGGAGCGGTATCGGTTCACCATCACCACGGACCACCTCTCACTGAAGTAGCTGAACTCTATTCAGAGTCCGACCGGGAGGGTTGCAAGGTGGGCTCTGGAACCGTTAGATGAACTGGGGGCCGCCATTCTGTACGTAGACCTGGAGTGTCCATGGACAGCGAGTCTGAAAAAAAGACTAGTTATAAGCCCTGAACAGTTCCCGCAATACCGAGAGGAGATTGGACAGGTGAATCGACATATACCAAACGCGTTGGGAGCGCCGGAGGATGCGTGAAAATTGTGCGTGCCGAAGCCATGGCGAGAGCGAATACTGCGGGAAAATCACGACGAGGTGACAGCGGGACACCTGGGTATGAGGAAGACAGTCGCCAGGGTCTGTCTACGGTATTATTGGCCAGGTTTGTTCCGGGATGTACGAAATTGCGAACGTACATGCAAAGTATGCCAAAAGTTTAAGCCAAGCCAACAGAAACTAGCGGTTAAGATGCACACCTTGTTGCCGAAGGGACCATGGGAGGTGGTCAGCGCGGATTTTATTGGGCCACTCCCTCGGTCGAAAGGAGGGAACACGATGTTGCTGGTGCTGGTCGATAAATTTTCTAAGTGGGTGGAAGCAGTACCAATGAGGAAAGCCACCACTTAGCTCACCATCCGAGCCGTACGGGAGCGAATTTTGGGCAGATTTGGGGTCCCCCTGGTCTTTATTACGGAAAACGGGACTCAATTCACCAGTAAGGCGTTCAGGAGGATGTAAGAGGAATGGCCGCCCATAGGCTCACGGGGCCGTATAAGCCGCAGGAAAATCCCACGGAGCGCGTCAATCGTACGCTGAAAACGATGATAGCGTCCTTTACTGAAGGGTGTCGAAGCAAATGACGTGTATCTTCCGGAGCTATTGCTCGCCATCAATAGCAGCGTCGCAACTGCGACAGGATTTAGCCCCGCCTACGCGGTGGAAGGAAGAGAATTGCGCTTGCTCGGTCAGTTGTTCGACCAAGTGGGAATAAATGCAGATAAGGCCACCAAGATGCTGGACAGCACCGAAACAGAGGGTGAGCCCGAGGAAGAAGCAGGCGAAACAGCTCAGCCCAGAAAAGAGAGCGGGTACAGAGTCGAAGAAATCTGGAGGATGGTGCAGCGAAACCTTGCCCTGGCACAGCAAGACCAGGCAAAGGGCTACAACCTACATCGACGTGAGTGGACGCCAGGAGTGGGTGCGAAGGTCTTAGTCAAGACACATCCCCTATCCAGCGCCATCGACGGATTTAATGCAAAGCTAGCCCCGAAGTACAAGGAGCCATATACTATTAAACGGTTCATTTCATCGGTAATTGTGGAGCTGACTCAAGAAGGTCAGAGGCGAACCAGGAGGGCTCATGTTGGTGACTTGAAAGCGTTTCAACAAGGAGAGACAAGGGCATCCGAGAACACTACCTCGGAAGCGACTTAAATTTCGCATATAGCGTGTAGTGGTGTTAGTGGTGGCGTCTATAGAATAGATAAGTAATATGTAGAGACGTAGTTAAGGGGCGAACATACCCCACTAATAATATGTGCTGTTCGATCTTGATGTATTAACGAAGTTTAACCCTGTACTAATAAACCTCGGTACGTATGTTTTTCAGATCCTTCTCATAGCCCTCCCCCCGAAACGAGGCTAGACGAAAACGCTCTTCCGGCTTGGACGATCGCTGGGGAAGCCCGGGTCGGAAGCGGCGGCGTGTAGAGGGGTATGGCGAGGTAGAGTGGACCGAAAGTGAAGAAGACTGGAGCAGCGAAGAGTTCCTCAACGAATCCCCACCTCCACCACCTACATGGCACGACGAGCCGGCGACCCACCAAATCCTGGGGCGAGTATGGGTCCGGGAACGTAGTGAAGGGGAGTTGGACGACGCTGGTGAGGACAGTCTGATAGAAGGCAGTGAGAAGACGGGTACGGAGAGAGACAGGGAGGATAGCCCCGCTAGTCATCAGAGGGGTGGGCCGAGAGACGCCTCACCGATAACCAACAGCAGCGAAAGCGAGCCGGAGACGCAGTACGATCTCCAGTGGCAAAAGCAGCAACAGTACAAGCAGCTGCACTCTGAGCAGGGGCGGCTGAGGTATGCAGACGTACACCACACGACGTTGGTACAGCTTCGCGAGCGGAATTGAGACCCCACTGCTAGATGGACGGTGAGCCGGTGAGACCTGCCCCGGCGTCTGAGTATCCAAACGGTGGACGGTGAGGGGGACAAAGAAAACGTGGTGCCCTCGGCGAGCAGCGAGATAGACCAGGGTGAGGTCCTCGACATCCACGAGGAAGACGCGGCGAGGTTCGTGGCCCAGCTGTGTGATATTCCGGAGGAGACAGCTGGTACGTCAGATGCGGGAAAAAGGAGCACCGACATCCGGTTCGAATCGCTACCCATCCCGGTACAGGACGCGTTCGATAAACTGGTACAGAAACCCTCGACGACCAAGCTCCGAGCATCGCGGATATATCGAGGTTGGCGCTATCGCCTTACCCGGACGAGGGACGCGCGGGTGAGATTAACCCGTTCTGAAGTAAAGGGGGGGTGTGAGGAACCCTCACATTGAGTGCTGCAGCAGCTGTATATAGTGTATATATTTTTATATTTAGTTTTCTTAGTTTTAAGCCAAGCCGTAGCAAGAGCAACCTTTATTTTACCATAATCTAATTCCCTTTAGTTTTAAGATCTCACCTTAGTAAACAAACAAACCCTTTATAACATAATTCCTAACTAACCAAACCTTCATTTCAACATGCGACAAACATTGCATGCGTATGTAGCCCCCATAAGGCAAAACGGACTTTGAGACGGCCCGTAACAATGGCTCCGAAACAGGCCTGGGGGAAAATATCGATAAATGGGGTTTTGACAAGTGAGAACACTGGACAGAATGTTCGAGAGAAAAACGTGTCATAGCGTCACTTGAGATCTGGCAGTCGAAGAGTGCGCACATCGCATTTTCAAGCAGCAAGGAGCACGGACTCTGAGAAGCCAAGGGTGAAAGTTAATACGACGAACAATTCCTGATAACGAGGGCTACCAGAGAATCGAGATAACAGTACGCAGCGAATACTACGAAATTCCTCCGAAGACAAGGCTTCCGATCGCATCCAGCAAGCAAGACAGGGGCAGTAGGCGCTTCTTGAGCGAAGGAGGAGAGGAAGGACAGGCGGTGATTTCACCGAGGTGTCAGGCGGAAAGAACCGTAAGTGGTGTAGATTTCACGGAAACTTTTGCATGAATATTTGGGACTGTGGAGTGTAGAAGTCATAGTAGATCGCTATTGGTAGCACTGAAAGGGAAATAGTCGAATTCCAAGTATCGTGTGCGTGCATATGAGTCATCGTATGCCGGCAATCGCAACACTGAGTATCTCGGAACGGAAACAGAAAACGGTAGCGTTTGACCGTAAGTGGAAGAATTCCAAGTATCGCGTGTGCGCATACGAGTCATCGTATGCCGGCAATCGCAATACTGAGAATTTCGGAACGGAGATAGAAAGCGATAGCTTTTTACCGTAAACGGGGAGAATTCCAAGTATCGTGTGCTTGTATATGAGTTATCGTATGCCGGCAATTGCAATACTTGAGACTATTTGAGTAACTATAGAAATATTTATAGAAACGGCTAGAACTAAACGGTAGACCGAAGCTAGAAATAGTTAGGAGACAAGTTAAATTGGTAGCACTGAAAACAACTGTAGTAGCCCACGAGTCGTATGTATGCATATGAGAATTCGTATGCTGTACTTCGCGATCTTGGGGTTTGGTAGACAAATTGGTAGCACTGTTCATAACGGTCGTAGCCTACGTGTCGTCTGTATGCATATGTGTGTTTGTATGCTATACTGCGCAATATTTGGGCTTGGTGTAGCCAGATTGGCAGCACTGTTAATAACGGGAGTATTCCACGCGGCGTGTGTGTGCGGGTGGAGACTCGGGTATTGAAGGGTACGCTACGACGACGAAATGGTGTAGCAGCAGGTAACGCTACAGGCAGCGGGGAGTTTACGGGACGAATACATCGGAGTGAATACCCGCCGGTGGTAGAGCGCAAAGCGTCGGCGCGAAGAGCTGACGAATGTATCTGTTAGCGTTAATACGTAAATTATTTGAAAACTGCACGGTTTATTAGATTTTCGACAACGTGGGCCAAGTACGGCGTCCTAAGTGGACGGAGTAAAGAACTCGTCAGATCGAAGTGGGGACGGAACCCCGTATTATTAGAGTAGATCAGAGATTGTTCGTTACTGACGTTTAGATTTTTAAGGACGCGACCACTAGTTTTAAGGAAACGATTTTAAATTGTAAGTATTGTCCGTTTTTCGCCGTAGCCGTAGCCGCAGCCGCTATGGGGGCGAGCCCTTAATCGAACCGATTTAACGAAACCCTTTGCTCTCTCACTTTCAACAGTTCCACCTCCAGCGACAACAGCGTCAAGGAGGCGCATCTTAATTTCTATTCTTAATTAATTAGAAGTGAGCAATCGCCAAGTTTAATAGGATTAAAAATTAAAACACAAAAAAACATCACCCGCGTCGCGCGTTAACCGAAAAATCAAAAACCAACGGAAAAGCAGCACCAACAGCAATCAGCGACCACTCCGCGACGACCAGCCATCACAGGTACGTCTCCTTATTGTTGTTCCTCACACTAACATTTTGCGATCCCGTGCCAGGAGGCTGGAATCGGGTTCTGGGGGACCAATGGGAAGTGGAAAAGTGGGAAGTGCGCCACGTGCATCACGCCTCTGACCTTCAATCGCCCTGTTGCACTGACTACTGGTCAAAGCGCATGCAGCTTATCACGCAATAGATGCGTGGAAAATCCCTCTCCCTTTAGCTTCAATATTTTGCAGGGCTAGCGCACCCGTGCTATTTGGCGTAAACGGTGGTCTAGTGCAAGGCAAATAGTGTGACAACAACAACATAGTGACCTAGCAACTCGCGCTCTAATTGTCGTTTCTTCGTTCCCTTCAGTTGAGAAGGAACTTTTTCTAATTTTCGTTTACTTCATTGATTTTGATAGCTTAAAAAATGTAAAGAATACTTTATTGAGTAAAATAAATAAAGAGACTTTCATAATTTTAAAAATGTTAAAGCATACTCGTTGGTGTAAACGAAAGAAGCACTTTGAAAGTTGCACATAAATGGTCATAACTTCAATATTAACCCATAGGTTTCATTCGTTGGTATCACGTTTTGTTCACAAGGTTTCATTTTATACGTGTGGTTTAAAAAAAAAATACAGTCTTAGGATTTGTATTTTTTTAAATTTAAACATTATATTTTTTTCTTAATTTTAAATAGAAAAAAATATTTTGTTGTGAGTCGTACTAAACATAACTAACGTCACGTCACACTCCAACGTCACGCTATCAGCTCTAAGCGGTAAAAGTGACAAAACATACAAAAACAATCGAAACACAGCAAATGAGTTCGACGACACAGCACCGAGCTCGAAATCCGACACCCTTCAGCAAGAACAACAACAACATTAGAACTCAACTACTGAAAACAATTACGTAAAGAAGCATACCGATCGCCGGTACCTAAACTTGGCACAACGCCGACTGGAGGAAAGGGCAAGCGGGGGAAAAGACGAAAGACCACGAGCATGCAAGTCAGCAATAAGCAACGGCATAAGCGGTTCAACGTCTTCAAAGGCAGTCCTACATCAACAATAGAAACGCAGCAATAAAGCTATTGGTAACAACAACAAAAGGCGATCGAGAAGGGCAATCAACGCAACAGAACAACAAGAGCCAGGTGCAACAACAACAAGTGCAACGTAGGCACACCGGCAGGGGAAGTTCGAAGTCATACTTATGAAATCAAACAATATCCAATATTGCTAGATCGGCAATATTGATCTATTTAAGCGGAGCTTCGATCTACGGAGCAGGACTTGCAGTTTGGAATCGAAAGTCTAATCAGATCTCAACTTTGGCGCACCTACTTACGAGCCAGGACGACAAAGTGTGGATCTCAGTGTTAGCTAGGGAATTAGGGCAGTAAAGTAAGCTAGAGTAGAACCTGTAAACATCATTAAAAGACTTTAATAAAGAAACACCAATGGAAAAAGAGTAAAGAGTGTTTTATTCAACGGAATCCTTTGTTGGCGCTTTACTAGAGGTCCTTCTCCCCAGCAGACACGCAACATTTTATGGCGCAGCCGGTATTCGACTAAGGATAGTCGGGTACGAATCACGATCCTTTCACAACAGTACGGCGTTCAAACTAACAAACCATAACAAATGAAACAACGACTTTTGGCCACAGTGGGGTAAGATTGATATATATTGGATATATTTGAGTTATTCATTGGAACCTACTGAACAGTGGTGAAACCTAATTCAGTGGGGCCTGGGCGTGAGTGAAACTTCCGAAAGGCATTTCAATGAAAAACAACATCAATGTACCGAATTATATCAATTATTTTGTTGTAACCCTTTTTGTACTGCACTGCTATAACCTGTCGAACAGTGGTGAAACCTAATTCTTCAGGGTCCGGGTGTGAGTGAAACTTCCGAAGGACACTTTAGCAGTACAAACGCAATAAGGGCATAACAGAGTACCTTGAATAAAAATTTTATATATATACATATATATAATAATAAAAAATGGAAAAAGCGGCGCAAGTAAAAGGCGACATCATCCAACAACAAGAATTACAGCTTTATCAAAATACGCATACAATATGGTGAGTACAAAAACTTTGAATAACAATTTTTTCACCCAGAGTCCTTACTGTTGACGATGAATTTCAATACCTTGGTTGAATATAGATATTTTAGAAAAATGAGCCATTTAGAGAAAATCCGTAAAAATAATTTTAAGAAACGGTTTTGTAATCATAGCCAAAATGTAGCTCGAAGCGAAAAGCCATTGAGTCGTCAATACTGGACGCTAATTTAAAAAATTTTCAAGTCGAGTTTGTATAAAAAAAAAAAAAAAAAAAAAAAAAAAAAATGGCATTCCTTAAAAACGCAGACAGAGGTAAAATTTTGTTTGAAGACTTAGACAGACCCGGGATTTATTATAGAGTAAAAAATATAGAAAGTAAAAAGGAAAATCTGTTGAAATTGAAGACAGATTTTCGAAATTTTGGAGTCGAAGATGAAATTAACTTAGAGTTTGTTAAAAAAGTAAAAAATATTGAGAGTAAAAAAGAAAAGTTATTGAAGATTAAGCCTCCATCAAAATCAGATGAAAAATTTCATTTGATAACTTGTTTTCGTTCCGAAAATTTAAAAATATTAAATGAGAAAAATGAAGTAAGTGAAGTAAATGGGCAAGACAGAGAAAGTTTATCCCTTTGCCAGGTAGATAATAAAAAAGAACCATCTGAAGAAGGCAAAAGAATTGAAATTTTGATGAATAAAAACGAAGATATACTAAAATTTTTATTTTTATCGATATCTTTTGTGCTATTCAGTTTAAGTTTTTTAATCGAAAAAGCCATAGTAAGCTGTGTTTGGGCTTATAAAATCTGGGATGAACATAAAAAACAATTTAATGGTAAAAGAGTCAGTAATAATAATGAATCTACACTTAACATCGAAGATTCGCAGTCTGTGTCCAACGACATATTCGCAGTATTTCCTTGTGGACAAACAATAAATGATATTGTTAACTTGTCAGTGGACAATGGGCCGGATAATAGTTTGGTTAAGTCAGATGTGTTGAAAAGAGAAACTTATTCACGAAAAAGTAGATTTGGAGAAAATATTGACATTGAGAAAAATGTAGAAGTTATGCATTCCGAGCTTAGTCAATCAGAGTCACTTCAACTCGTCGTTCCCAAGATCGATAAGATTTGTATTGCAGAGGCAGTTACGATCAAAGCGAGGGAAGCGAAAGTGGCACCGATTTTAGAGAGCTTTGTGTTGGACGATAAGGAAATTCAGAAAGAAGAAATTAAGGATCAGAAGGGACTATCTAGCGGTGGGGATGTTTCGAATAAAAAGTCGAATGTATTGGATTACGACTTCGACGAGGAGTTCGAGGGTAATTTTTGTGGTAAAAATAGAAATAAAAAAGATGAATTCGACAAGGAAGTCGAGAATAATTCTTGTGGTACTATACGAGATGGTACTAATGGTAATAAAGAAGTAGTTGAAGATATTTTGAAAGGAAACCCACCAGATAGACATACAAATCCCCATAAGGAAGTTTCTGTTGAAAGAGTAAACCTGAATGAAGAATCAGAAATAAGAGAGCTGACGTTGTACGAGTATTTCAAAAGTCCGAATGTAATGCAAATATCAATTCAAAAGTTTTTCTCCATTGTAAAAGAATCTGTTCTCATACAAAGCAAATCTAAATTAAAAATATTGCTTATTAAGATAAAACATGCAAGAGATTTAAAAGATCTAGACAAATTTTTCGCCCATAACTACAATGTGCCGTAGCTTTATTAAAATTTCAAAGTACTGTCCCAAAAACATAGGTTTATCTCGATTAAAACGAGAGCTGACTGTTTTTATATCTAATCATTATTGTCACAAAAAATTTCTTTTTAATATCGCTTGCTGCGATGTCTAAATAAGGAATGACAACGAAAAAATAAAAATTCAAATAAACTCCGTTACAAATAGAAAAAAAAAAAACTTTTTTGCTTTGTTTTTGAAACATTGGAGTTAAACGAATTTTAAGGTTTTGGAACATCTATTTTGTCTCATATTGTAAATGCAGACGTTTCACCTCTCCGGGTAAAGAAATTCACGATCTTGAAACAACAGGAGGGGCTCAGGGCAATTTATGTCTACTTCTATAATCATTCAAGGTAAACCAACGAGAAGGACCGAAAGAATTTAAGCGACAAAAAAGAAGATATAATATGTTGGTAAATATAAAAGGACGTATATACAAATATTTGCAAAATATTGGTATATTTGTATATCAAGAGACATCTAGTTCAAAGCAATACCTTGAAAAATAGGTATTTTAGCGGGTAGATAAAACCATTTACTATTTAAAAAAAAAAAAAAAAAAAAAAATAAATATTTAAATCATAAAAGTCCATGTAACTCATTTTTATCGGAAGTTTAATCATAAACTCCCATCTTAGACACAAGAAGCATTTGGACGCACAATCACATGCATCCACATGATACATGAAATAACACATACATAAGCACATATTAAAGTATATTGATTTGATTGTGCATGAAATTTTAGTTATTTGATTCGTCAGCAGTCGCCTAGCACTGCGGCACCGAAAAAGTACTTGCAATTGAACAAGCAATTGCACATACTTCCATGAATACATTTGAAAAATACATACCTTATTTGTTTGCAATCTCCCATTAAGAGGGGGAAGGGGTCTATTAAAATAGAAAAATTTTGAAAAAAACGGAAAATTAACTTTGGAACATAAAGTCAAACGAATGCAACATACTTGCATAATCTAAAATCATTTTCACCCTCAAAAATTTCGAGCCACATACTTACATATGTTTATAACCCAAATTCATTTTATTTGAAAATTTCGACCATCCTGAATATATTCAATAAGCAATTGATTGTAAAAAAAAAAGTTAAAAAAAAGAGTTTTCGAGGAAATACTAAAATTTTAAGAAATGGAAAAAAAAATTATGTAAAATCAATGTCACTCTCAAAATTTTCAAGCCATTTGAAAATTTCGAACAGTATAAATATATTAAATTAGCAATTGATTGTTCTTCAGACGAATTTTTAAAAAGAAAAATGTAAAAAATTTTTATTGAAGTACTAAGACTTTAAGAAGGAAAAAAAAATATATATATATATAATATTTAAGTATTTTCATTTACAAATGCTATCCGATTTAAAAATACTGATTTATTAGAAATTGTAAGAATTCAAAAAAAAAAAAAATATAATAGCAAAGATTTCGATCCAATGAAAAAAAAAAAGAAAAACTAATATAAGTATATCACGGTTTGAAAGAAAATATGAATTAAAATTCATAAAATATTGAATACCTATTAATTCTATAAAAAAAAAGTAAAATAAAACATACATATGAGAATATTGTCAATATCGAAATGTTTGAAAACAAATTGACCAAATATAACAATAGTTTTAAGGTAGAAATTACAATTCTAAATCTTCTTCAAAACACTGAGATTTCACACCGGAACAGCAACAATCAAGACAAAACACATCATAGAAGCAGCGACATCAATTTTCATCACGCACCGGCACAACTACCAAGAAGATCGGGATGATTAGAAATCATCACACCCACCCAAGCAAGCAACCTACCAGAGCATTACCAGTGACATCGGCGAGCCCATAACCACTATCAGCAGACATCATGGCAGGCTGACCCGAGTCTCAGATTTCAACCTGGTAGCCGCAACGTTTTTATGAACAGTCACGATGCTCGTGACTTGCCGAGGAGGGGAGGGATGTTGTGAGTCGTACTAAACATAACTAACGTCACGTCACACTCCAACGTCACGCTATCAGCTCTAAGCGGTAAAAGTGACAAAACATACAAAAACAATCGAAACACAGCAAATGAGTTCGACGACACAGCACCGAGCTCGAAATCCGACACCCTTCAGCAAGAACAACAACAACATTAGAACTCAACTACTGAAAACAATTACGTAAAGAAGCATACCGATCGCCGGTACCTAAACTTGGCACAACGCCGACTGGAGGAAAGGGCAAGCGGGGGAAAAGACGAAAGACCACGAGCATGCAAGTCAGCAATAAGCAACGGCATAAGCGGTTCAACGTCTTCAAAGGCAGTCCTACATCAACAATAGAAACGCAGCAATAAAGCTATTGGTAACAACAACAAAAGGCGATCGAGAAGGGCAATCAACGCAACAGAACAACAAGAGCCAGGTGCAACAACAACAAGTGCAACGTAAGCACACCGGCAGGGGAAGTTCGAAGTCATACTTATGAAATCAATCAATATCCAATATTGCTAGATCGGCAATATTGATCTATTTAAGCGGAGCTTTGATCTACGGAGCAGGACTTGCAGTTTGGAATCGAAAGTCTAATCAGATCTCAACTTTGGCGCACCTACTTACGAGCCAGGACGACAAAGTGTGGATCTCAGTGTTAGCTAGGGAATTAGGGCAGTAAAGTAAGCTAGAGTAGAACCTGTAAACATCATTAAAAGACTTTAATAAAGAAACACCAATGGAAAAAGAGTAAAGAGTGTTTTATTCAACGGAATCCTTTGTTGGCGCTTTACTAGAGGTCCTTCTCCCCAGCAGACACGCAACAATTTTTTTGAACTTTTGGCTTATGTTACATTGATACTGTACCATAATATCATAAAAGGGGACATATTTTAATTTGAAATTTTATATTATTTAAGTTAGTTCATCATTTAACTAGGTAGTTTGTTTCTATCTCGAGATATGATCCATCAAATGAAAGTACTTTTGAAAAAAAAGAGCCAAAATTTCAAATGGTCATATCTCAAAAACCAAACCATTGAAAAAATTTTCGATGGGGTTTTCGGATTCAGGGACCCAAAATCTATGAAAAAGGTGAGCGGGATCAGTTGTTCATTGATTTTTTTTTTATTTTGTAAACAAGTGTTATTTGAACTTGTAACGTGGTAAAATTTCCAGCCTATAATTTTATCCTCGTGCATGGAAAATGTTCAGGAATATATAGCTATAAATAACTTTTCTCTTTTCGTTCAGTAAACATGACACAAACCACAGCAGCCAAAGCACCGTGAATCATAGTTATAAGCAACTTTCTTTTTTATTTTATTTTTTTTTTATTATTTTTCCTCGAAAGGGAAACATTTGCTTATATTTTTTTTTTGTAACTAAAACAAAACGAGAAAAAAAAACCGAAAAAAAGAACAAGTATAATAACAGGTTGGCTGATAGGTCCCCGGTCTGACACATAGATGGCGTCGCTAGTATTAAATGCATATTTTTTTTATATAGTGGCGACCTTCAAATGATTCGTGTCAAAATTTGAGGTCTGTAAGTCAATAAGTTTATGAGATAGAGCGTCTTTTGTGAAGCAACTTTTGTAATTGTGAAAAATGGAAAAAAAGGAACTTCGTGTTTTGATAAAATACTGTTTTCTGAAGGGAAAAAATACAGTGGAAGCAAAAACTTGGCTTGATAATGAGTTTCCGGACTCTGCCCCAGGAAAATCAACAATAATTGATTGGTATGCAAAATTCAAGCGTGGTGAAATTAGCACGGAGGACGGTGAACGCAGTGGACGCCCGAAAGAGGTGGTTACCGACGAAAACATCAAAAAAATTCACAAAATGATTTTGAATGACCGTAAAATGAAGTTGATCGAGATAGCAGAGGCCTTAAAGATATCAAAGAAACGTGTTGGTCATATCATTCATTAATAATTGGATATGAAAAAGCTCTGTGCAAAATGGGTGCCGCGCGAGCTCACATTTGACCAAAAACAACAACGTGTTGATGATTCTGAGCGGTGTTTGCAGCTGTTAACTCGCAATACACCCGAGTTTTTGCGTCGATATGTGACAATGGATGAAACATGGCTCTATCACTACACTCCTGAGTCCAATCGACAGTCGGCTGAGTGGACAGCGATCGGTGAACCGTCTCCGAAGCGTGCAAAGACTCAAAAGTCCGCTGCAAAGTAATGGCCTCTGTTTTTTGGGATGGGCATGGAATAATTTTTATCGATTATCTTGAGAAGGGAAAAACCATCAACAGTGACTATTATATGTCGTTATTGGAGCGCTTGAAGGTCGAAATCGCGGCAAAACGGCCCCATATGAAGAAGAAAAAAGTGTTGTTCCACCAAGACAACGCACCGTGCCACAAGTCGTTGAGAACGATGGCAAAAATTCATGAATTAGGCTTCGAATTGCTTCCCCACCCACCGTATTCTCCAGATCTGGCCCACAGCGACTTTTTCTTGTTCTCAGACCTCAAAAGGATGCTCGCAGGGAAAAAATTTTGCTGCAATGAAGACGTGATTGCCGAAACTGAGGCCTATTTTGAGGCAAAACCGAAGGAGTACTACCAAAATGGTATCAATAAATTGGAAGGTCGTTATAATCGTTGTATCGCTCTTGAAGGGAACTATGTTGAATAATAAAAACGAATTTTGACAAAAAAATTTGTTTTTCTTTGTTAGACCGGGGACTTATCAGCCAACCTGTTAAGACATGATAGGTGTTGTTACTAAATAAGAAAAATAAGTTTTCCACAATACAGCCAGGACACACCGCCCTTCAGCCTTGGACACAAACCTAGCGATTAAAGCGCCGCGGCCAACGGAGATCAGTAGGGCAAGCTTATCGCTAACGACACCAACACTTGCAGCTATCGTTGCACGCGGCACCAATACATAACGAGCCAAGTCAAGATGCGTACTTTTGTTCTTACATTTCTCATTGTCTTCATCTCGCTGGTCATATATAACCTGACAAATATTTCACAGGAGTATCAGTCCTCGACTTGAGGGTATCAAATAGAGACCCACTGGTACAATTCTTTTGGACTGGAGCAATTCCGTGGAAATCCGCCGACGACCAAGGAACACCAATTAAGTCAAAGACAACTATTTTTGGACCCAGCCAATCGTGTTCGCGTCTGGTTTTAGCGATTTCGACATAAAACCGAGACTGCCTCTGAATCCGATTTCAGCGATTCCGACCTGAAATCGAGATTAACCCTCCGCCTAGCCTATCGTGTTCGCGTCTGGTTTTAGCGATTTCGACCTAAAACCGAGACTGCCTCTGAATCCGATTTTAGCGATTCCGACCTGAAATCGAGACTGCAGCTGAATCTGATTTCAGCGATTTTGACCTAAAATCGAGACTGCATCTGAATCTGATTTCAGCGATTCCGACCTGAAATTGAGACTGCTTTAAGGCTTGCCCCTTCCATTCGCCCTTTTTACCTGAAACGACTGTCACCTTAAGACCGCCCCGTACTGCACGACGAGCCCGTACAAAACAAACACCACGAGTTCTTTTCTCTATGCACCTGGCTCCAGGATGCGTACCTACTGGGAATTTAGCACTGACATCGAGAAGCTGAAACAACGGACACCTACAGTAGCAAAAACACGCCACGACCACCTGGAGCGCACGTAATATCACTCTAGAACAGCTGTAAGCGAACTAGTGCTAACAAAGAAAGAAAAAAATACGTAAATAAAATATAAGTTAAAATTTACTGAATTCAAAGTCTGTAGTTTCTTTTGCAAATAACTAATTAGCTATTTTCTGGTCTTGTAACGGACCCTGGACCGACTGAGAAATACCCCGGCAAGAAAACCGTTACAAGTGGCACCCGAGCAGGGACCTGGCGATTAAACAAGAAGAATCGCACACCGAAGAAAACCAGGAACACACGAGACACCAATCCCGAAGTAACTCTAACCATGATCGAGACAAAGTGGATATCTAAGCTGCGGAAAGACGACATCACCGAGTGTCTAAACACTTTCCATCTCGAGACTCAAGGTACGGTTGACAATTTGAGGAAACGCTTCACATCGTTTGTCAATGCCCATATGGAGAATCCGGTCATCAGCAAAGACGTCCAAGAACTGGAGAACCGCTTCACCAAAGGAGCGTCGCCAGTTCCACCCAACAAGCCAGAAGAGGGCATCGCTATCTCGACAGGAGCATGGCTACCCTCGGCTGTACCAAAACGACTTGACAAAGAACCACTGCAGGTGCCCCAGATGGAGCAGATAACCTACCAGAGAGCCACAAGTGGTACCAAGGACATGGGGCTATCTACACTACATGGAACACACCCTCTGGTAAGAAAATGGGCCATTCGCTTTGATGGGAAGAAAGATGCACTCAAATTTATCGAGCGAGTGGAGGAACTAGCTGACGCATACGATATACCCCGGCGCTATCTACCGAAGACCATGCCCGAAATGCTCATCAGCAGCAGTTCAAGACTGAATTTTTGAAATTCTTCCTACCACATCGATATCTGGAAAAACTAGAAGACGTAGTGCGAACACGCCGCCAGAGCATCAACGAAACCTTCAAGGAATATGCAATCAGTGTGCAATAACTAGCCCGCCATACTGACCTAAGTGACGCGAAGAAGCTGGATCTGATATTTCGCAACAGTCGGCGCGAATTCCTTTTATATATCAAACAACGGGAATTCGACACGCTGGAAGAACTCATCGATCTAGCATGTGAACTGGAACAAATCCAACCCACCCGAACTTTGGAAGACCGACCAAGGGTCACCCCAGATCAGACAGAAGCAAACACCCGCATGCTACAAACTCAAGACACCAGCACCGGAGTATGTTACAACTGCGGACAACGAGGCCATATGCGACGAGCCTGCAAAAGTCCACAGAAACTTTTCTGCTGGGAATGTCATAAGGAAGGGATAAGGACCATAGACTGTTGTCGCAAGCGATCGGGAAACGGACAAGGGGCCCACCAGTAGCAAGGACCGGTGGAGGTACGACCCAGGACGCCTTGCAAACTTCGCTATGGCTTCAATACCAGAATCTCCACTTAACAGCTCGCTTCGTCATTGGCACCCAAAAGATTGACGCTATCGTGGATACGGAAGCAATGAGGAGCGTAATAAACGAGGAGATGTTCCACAAGTTACAACCGTTTGGAGACATTCAGAAGAACGCCACCAAAATCGTCCTAGCCGATGGTACCAGCCAAGCAGTAACCCATATCTTGACCGTCAAGATCCACCTCGCACCTAGCACCCAGTCTTTACCGCTCATTGTGTTACTAGATATGCAGGAAGGTATGCTCTTGGGGATGGATTTCCTGAGTAAAGCCGGCACACGAATGGACATCGGAGGTAACACGGCCTGGATCACGAAAGCTAAGGACAGGGACAATGACTATCCGAGTAACATGTTGCAGCTCCAGACCGACATATCCGGGGCCAAGGAGCCACCACCTGAAGACGACGAATTTTTTCTTGAGTCACCTGAACAATTTCTGGCACGAGAACTGAAAGAATTAGAGAACATCCAAGGACCATCTAACGTCACGAAGCATCAGATTATCATGAAGGACCCCCGGCCTTTTAAGCAAAGGTATTTCCCCAAAAACCCGGTTATGCAGGAAGCCATAAACCAAGAAATCGATAAGCTTATCGAGTTGGATTGCATCGAGCCCTCTCAAAGTCCATGCACTCCGTCAGTCGTCATGGTACGCAAGAAGGATGGCAAGTAGCGGTTATGTCTCGACTTCCGGCCACTCAACGAAAAATCCATCCAGGATGCCTACCCGTTACCCCGCATAAATTACATACTGGGTCGCCTTCGAGACGCTAAGTACATCAGCAGTATCGATCTGAAGAATGGCTACTGGCAGATCCCGCTCGAGGAAAACAGCAAGCAGTACACGGCTTTCACCGCTCCTGGCAGAGGTCTCTATCAATGGAAGGTAATACTTTCGGGCTGCATTCTGCCCCAGCTACTTTTCAACGTGCATTGGACCATGCTATTGGCGCAGAAATGGAACCACACGCTTTTGCGTATTTAGACGACATCATTGTCACAGAAAGCTCCTTGGAAGATCACTTGGCGAACCTCAAAGAGGTGTTTCGCCGCCTAAAAGCGGCAAATCTCCGAATAAACCAGGAAAAATGTGAATTTTTCCGCCAAGAGCTAAAATACTTAGGACATCTGGTAACCACGCAGGGAATACACACGGATCCACACAAGATCGCCGCCACCGAAGCGCTTACACCACCAAACAGCGTAAAAGAACTGCAAAGGATATTGGGGATCGCCAGTTGGTACCGACGGTTCGTGCCCGATTTCTCGAAGGTCGTCCACCCTATGACAGTACTTCTCCGAAAGGGATATCGCTGGAAGTGGACTCCGGAACAGCAACAAGCCTTCGAACTGCTCAAGAAGAAACTAACCGAGGCCCCAGTCTTGACATGCCCGGATTTTTCTAAACCGTTTATCTTACAAACAGACGCGAGTGAATATGGCTTGGGGGCTGTGTTGACACAGGAAATCGACGGCCAGGAACGAATAATCGTCTACGACAGCCGGCACCTGAGCGGAGCAGAACTAAACTATTCAACTACAGAAACGGAATGCCTGGCCATCGTCTGGGGTATAAGGAAAATGAGGCACTACTTGGAAGGGTACAAATTTGTAGTCATTACTGACCATTTGGCACTTAAGTGGCTGAACTCCGTCGAAAATCCCACCGGAAGAATAGCTCGTTGGGCTTTAGAACTGCAACAGTATTCCTTCGAGCTAAAATACCGCCGCGGTCGGTATAATGTCATCGCTGATGCATTATCCAGGCAACCCCTTGAGAAAATACGCCAAGTCACCACAAGCAAGCAAAACATCGAAAAGCCCCCGGACTGGACGCATAAACGGATGATGACGATATTCGAACAACCCCAGAAGTACCCGGACTACCAGGTCATCGAAGGAAGTCTCTACAGGTTCCTACCCGTCATAGGAGGCGACGATGATAACTTTGTCTGGAAGCTATGCGTTCCCAAAGCCGACCAAGCAAGAGTGCTGCAGGAGAACCACGACGACCCAACAGCAGGCCACCTCGGAGTAAGAAAAACAATAAACCGCATCGCGCCACGATACTTTTGGCCGAGAGTCCACAGAGACATCCGGAACTATGTAAGGAAGTGCGGGAGCTGCCAACGTCATAAGATCCAGCAGCAAAAGCCAGTGGGAAAAATGAGAACACAGTTTGCCGAAGAGCCGTGGGCCGTGTTGTGCGCAGATTTCATAAAACCTCTCCCACGGTCATCCCATGGGAACCTGTACCTTCTTGTCCTGTTTGATAAATTCTCCAAATGGGTGGAGCTAGCCCCTCTGAGAGCCGCCACCATGGATACAATGATACGAATATTCAGGGAACGAATCCTCGTTAGATATGGAATCCCCACGACCCTGGTCACGGACAATGGAACGCAGTTCACAAGCAGAAAATTCACAAATTGCCTTTCCAAACTAGGGATCAAACACCAACGTACGGCACCATACACCCCTCAGGAAAACCCTACCGAACGAGCAAATAGAACCATAAAGACCATGTTGGCCCAGTATACAGAAGAGAATCACAAGCATTGGGATGAGCTGCTTCCAGAACTGACGCTTGCCATTAACACCAGCATCAGTGAGAGCACTGGGTACAGTCCAGCTTTCCTGACACAAGGTCGAGAGCCCCGACTTCCCAAGCAACTTTTCGATGAAAGAGATCCAGGAATAACGAACGAAAAACTTACCATCGACCAGAAGTTTCATCGACTTCAAGAAATATTTCAAGTGGTTAGACACAATCAGGTACGCGCTAGTCTGGAACAAGCTCGGCATTTCAACTTAAGACGACGGGAGTGGAAACCAGGTAGAGGAGATCTAGTATTGGTCAGGACTGAAGTGAATCCATTCGAAGAAATAAGGCGTTGTAGCTTTTCGATGTCTCAGAATGGACTGAGCTCTTTATTCACATTTTGTTTATATTTATATCTTATGAACTAAGAACAAAAGTAGCAGTGGTCCCAGCGTCGATCAAATGCGATAAAGTCAAGCAACAAAGTAGAGGTGTCGGGTAACCCCCGAGCCACGCGATAAGAAAAGAATTCAAAGCAACAAAGTATGCAGCTCAAGTAGCGGATATGCTGGAGACACCTTCGTCAGCACTTTCTCACGACTGTACAGTGAGAACAGTGAGCTGTCGCATTTGTGCACATAGAAAAGTACAGTAAAGCAACGTCTTCGCTGAGGCCACTACACCTTCCGCTTTAAAAGCATGATCACATCATATGGCGATCATGCACTATTTACTTAATCATGGTATAGAACTTATTTAAGGAATTCTTAAAGTGTATATTTATTTTATAAGTTTTTATTATCTTATTTTAATATTTTTAATTTTAATTATTGTGGTTTATGTCTATTTTACAAAAATTAAAATATTGCGTATTATACTCTTATGTCTTAAAGATTTTAAGCTTAGTTTTATGAATCGTTTTACGTTTTCCCATACTATCTTCTAATATGAAATTGTTATTATTTCCTATTTCTATTACTATATAAGGACCTATGTACCTACTATCTAATTTATGACCGGTCTCATTTGTTATTATTACTTTATCTCCTATTGCTATATGTACATCAGACAAATTTCTGTCTACAAAATTCTTAGATTTATTTTTCTTTCTTTCCAACAATAATCTCGCTCTATTGTGCGCTATCTGCAGTTTATATTTCAACTCCTTTGCATAATCTTCGACATTGTACAATGGTGTCACCTCATCAGTGAACTCTAATTTATTGGGAGTCTTTCCAAACACGAGTTCAAAAGGGCAGAAATCATGAGTTGTCGACGGGGTGGTGTTGTAGCAGTAGGTGAAGAACTGCAACCATTCGTCCCAGTCGTCTTTTTCAATTGAAATGTATGAACGTAAGTATTCGTTAAGGGTCCTATGATTTCGTTCCACTGTCCCCAACGTCTGGTGATGATATGCAGTTGAGGTTATTTTCTCAATCCTCAACAGTTCACTAATTTCGTTCAGCAACTGATTTTTATATTCCTTATATTTTATATTATCTGGAACAATTCTCTTCATTGGACCGTACACCAGAATGGTGTTATCAACAATAGCTTTTGCCACTGTTCTTGCATCCTTTGATGGAACTGGAATTGCTATCAAATATTTAGTGAGATCGCACACGACTGTGACGGCGTATTCGTTGCCTCTTTGCGATCTTTGGAGTGGACCAATTGTGTCAATGATTACAATATCAAATGCGCTGGCTGGTGTTGGTGTTATTGTGGTAGGTGGTTTTATTCGTTTTGTCGTTTTTGACGTTTGGCATTTTCTGCATGACGTGATATATTGTTTTATATCTTTAGTCATGTGTCGCCAATGGTAGTATCTTTTTATTTTTGCTATGGTTCTCCTGACACCACTGTGGCCACCAGTGATTGGGTTGTCATGGAACTTTGTCATGATTTTGCTAATTTCATCCCTATTTTTATAATCAATTATTGTCACCTTTGGTAATAGCGCTATTTCTATATTTTTTAAGTACTTATTGCCCATTTCTTTAAATTCACTAGTGTTCAATATATCTTCTTTGGGTGACATTTTAAATTTGGTGATTCCTAGCTTACCGGCTGCTTGTTCCAGCCTTGGAAAGAGTTGTCCTAAGTCAAATCTTCCATTAGAAAGCAAGTCGTCGACCATAAAGTGTGATAAAGTCTTTTTCCCGTGCTTTAATGAGCAATCGGTTGATGTGAGCTTTATTTTTATACACTTTTTGACGTTACTAAAATGTAGTGCGTCATATACTTTGGGCTTTTTATTTTCATTTATATTTTTAGGGATAATTTCATTTTGTTGTGTAATTTGGTTTTTCATTTTAGATCTTGTCATAACAAAAAGTTTTGTATTGGTGTTGTGCAATACTTTAAGATCTTCAATTGAAATTTTTTCTATATTTGACATTTCAGGGTGTTTGATGCGCGACAATGCGTCTGCGACATAGTTTTCTTTGCCCCTAAGGTATTCGACCGTGAAATCATATTCCTCGAGGTCAAGTCTCATACGTGTTAACTTAGATGACGGGTTCTACATAGAGAAAAGATATGAAAGTGGGCGGTGATCTGATTTGACCAGGAACTTTGTACCGTAAAGGTAAGGCCTAAAGTGGACAATTGCCCAATGTATGGCCGCTAGTTCTTGCTCAATGGTTGACTTGTTGCTTTCACCCTTAGTGAAGGCTCGTGATGCAAAGGCTATTGGAAGTTGTTTGCCATCGTGCTCTTGACTGAGCATTGCTCCGCAAGCATGCTTACTAGCGTCAGTTGTTACACAAAATTGCTTCTCAAAATCAGGATATTGCAGCAAATTTGGGGAAAGTAGTGAATTCTTCAGATAAGCAAATGCTTCCTCACAATCCTTATTCCATGTGAAAATTGCTTTCTTTTTGCAGAGTTTTGTTAAGTGACGTGAGTAATCTGCAAAATTTTTTATGAATTTTCGGTAATAATTACAGAAAGCTACGAATCTTCTGACTTCGTCGGCATTTTGAGGTTTAGGATAGTCTTGAATAATTTTGAATTTGCTATCGTCAGGAAGTATGCCTTTGTCTGTACATTTATGGCCGAGGTAGGTGACCTCTTTCATGAAAAATGTACATTTATGTGGATTTAGTTTCAGATTGTGTGTTCTGCAAAGTTGGAAGACGTCCTTTAAATTTTTGATCATGTGTCTTTCGGAACAACCAAGGACGACCAAATCGTCCATGTAGAGGAAAGCCTGTGCAGGTTTTAGGCCTGCGAAAGCGAAAGTCATCATTCGCTGGAACGAATTCGGGGCAATTTTCAGCCCATACGGAAGTCTTTTGAATCTATAAGAGCCACCGGTAGTTGAGAAAGACGTTATGTCTCTTGAATTTTTATCTAGCTCTATTTGATGAAAACCATCTTTAAGATCTAAACATGAAAAAAAATTGGCTCTGCCTAATTGGTCCAGGATGTCGTCTATCCTTGGTAATGGAAATTTGTCTCCAATTAATTTTTTATTTATCTGGCGGTAATCAACCACTAAACGCCATCTCCTTTCATTTGAACCTGGTAGCGATTTTTTCGGTACCAATAGAATTGGGCTGTTATAAGCCGAAATGGATGGTTCAATTATCTCATCTTGTACTAACTTTTTGACTTGTTTTTCTACCTCTTGCTTGTGTGTGTGTGGAATACGATAATTTTTTATGTACACTGGCTCCGAGTCAATTGTTTTAAGTTTCTGTTTGTAGAAATTATTTGAAGAAATTGTCTCATCGTCCAATCCAAAAACATCACTAAATTCTGAACAGAGTTTTGTTAAGCTTTGCTTATATAGAATTGGAAAATTTTTAGAGAGTGTTTCCAACACTATTTCATTTCTTCTTGCATTTTTGTTTGATGTTTCAATGATTTCATATTTTTCTAAATTTTCAAAATTTAGTTTTGGATCGGTTAACGTGACGCATTTATTGGTTGTGTTTAATATTCTGACGAACGGGCTATCGGATTTTGTAATTGTGTTAGCTACTATAATTCCTGCCTGCAATTCTTGATTGGGTATCAACACTTCCTTGAATTGTGTGAATATTTCAACTTTTCGAATGACCTCAGATCTGGCGGGCAAGATTAATTGATTTCCTGAGAAATTTGTGTAAATTGGTATACCTACATTTTGGTAATTTGTCGGTCGTAAGATTAACCAATCTTTGTTTTGCATGAATTCTATTATGCAATTGTAATGTTTCAAGAGATCTACACCCCAGATTCCGTCATACGGGATAGGGAAATCCCTATGAACTATTTGATATTTGTGTGGAATGATTATATCTTCAATCTGTAAGTCGATTGTTGCTGTACCCAAGGACTTGATAGTTCCTTCGCCTATACCACTAATATTTGAAAAATTGTCGGTGTCTATACTGACACCGTCGATAAAACGATTTGTTTTTAGTACAGAGATTTCTGCACCCGTGTCAACCAAAATTGTCAATTGTTTTTCAGTGTTCGGAAAACGGACTTTAATAAAGATACTTTGACTCAAATTCAGTGTATGTATTTTGGAGTGTCTATTTAATTGCTTAGGGGCTGTGTTGGGTTTTCCGATGGGGTTTCAGCAGTCAAACGAATGTTCCTATTGGGAGGTGAATTATTAAAATCGCTACTGCGGTTATTTCCTCTGCCATTTCCTCTGTTATTGTAGTTATTCCTATACTGGCGGTAGTTAGTTTGATTACCTCCACGACCTCTATAGCTACCATAGTTACTGTTTCCACGGAAATAGCCACGATTATTTCTGTATCCCTGTCCTCTCCTATAGCTATTTCCTCTTTTGTACTGATATGTCAAGATGGAGTTTTGGGAGCCGGTTGCTTCTGTGCAACTATTTGTAAATTTTGAAACGGCTTCATTCATTGTTGTGAAGGTGCCTGCTTCCATGATAAGTTTAACCCTCTCATGGCTGCAGTTTTTTGTCATTGCCTTTACGGCTGTCTGTGTGGAATATTTATTAGCTGCGTTGCTATCTAAGCCATCGTAAATGTAAGCATTTTCGAGGGCTTTAGCAAGCTCCTCAATTTCTTTTGTGTATGTATTTGCTGTTTTGCCTTGTTGTTTTATATTTAGTAATTTGGACGTTATTACTTCGACCGATTCGTGTTTTACAGATGTTGTTAACTTAATGATAATTTCTGTTATTGTAGTTTCGTTGGATATGAGGTTTCTTGCAGAACCCTTGAGTTTTGTTTTAACCAAGGTTACTGCTACGCTTTCATATGTTTCCATTATCATTTGCACCAATTGTAGTGCGTCTACAAAACTTTGTAAGTTTTCGGATTTTCCATCGAAGTCCGGGAGGAGTCGTGCGGCATTGCCGAGAAATTCGGTAACTGTTTGTGGCATTATGTTTTGTGTTTGTTGATTAAATGGGAGTTGTTCAAAAAGTGTTGTTGTTTCGTTTTCTGTTTCAGTTTCCGAGTCGGAAATGGTTGAGTCTGTCTTGAAAAGGGATTCTGATGGTGGTTCAATAAAGTCAGTTACGCCTGTGGGAACCGAAATGTTCAAATTTAATCTGGTGCTCAATACTTCTAACTTAGTCTTCAGATTCCTCAATATTTCTTCAACTATTTTTAAATGTTCAGGTTTAAAAACCTTAACTGTATATACGAGTGCGCACGCTGCATTATGCTGTTCTACTAGCGTTTGAATATGTTTAATTTGTGTTGATCTAGTTGGGAGATTAGTTTTATTGATACATTTATATGCTCTATCAAAAATTTCCTTTACTAACTTTAATTGGGCTAAAAATTCCTTCCATTCGATTGGCATTAGTTAAATTTACTTAGACTGAGTTTGAAACCGTGTATTTCTTCTTAATGTTTTTATGGAAAAGTTTGTAAAGTGAGTAAAAGAATCTTAAAATCAAAATAATTGTGCAAATATACATACAGATTTGGAAATCTATGTTTTCGACTGAAGTTGGTTGGATTTTAATTCCATTAACGATATCGGCTTGATTTTCCGTTTTCTTATCCAACATTTTTGAAAAATTTAATATAGCTCAGTTCATGCAAAAGTTATCCTTTATATGTTTTTTTTTTTATAAAATTTTTTTTTTTCATTCAAAAACCAAGTTGAGCTTTTAACAATCACAAATTGTGTGAAACTAAGTTGAGTTTTTAACAATCACAAATTGTGCGAAACTAAATTGAGCTTTTAACAATCACAAATTGTGCGAAATTAAATTGAGTTTTTAACAATCACAAATTGTGCGAAATTAAATTGAGCTTTTAACAATCACAAATTGTGCGAAATTAAATTGAGTTTTTAACAATCACAAATTGTGCGAAATTAAATTGAGCTTTTAACAATCACAAATTGTGCGAAATTAAATTGAGTTTTTAACAATCACAAATTGTGCGAAATTAAATTGAGCTTTCAACAATCACAAATTGTGCGAAATTAAACAATCACAAATTGTGCGAACTGCGAAGTCGCAATGGTCGCTTTAAAAAAAAATTTTCAGATGCTTATCCAGCATCATATCGGCTTTTCTGCTTCCCCCTCTTAGTAAGCTCGGATTCCACGTCCAGCAGTTCCTTCCAGAGTTTCTTTTGAGTGTTGAGATCCTTTTTTCCGCTCAGTTCCCTTTTAAGTTGTGCGCGTCTCCTTAAGAGTTTGTTCTTTTTTCCTCCTCTCTTCTTTGGAGGGCGTGCTTTTGGTACAGTCACCAGCTTTTCCTCTGCAACTTGCTGCCTTTTTCTCTTCTCTTGATTTGCTTTTTGCCTTTCGTGATACTCCTGTATCGATATTGGCCTTGGTCCTGCGGTGGGATCTTTGAGGGCCTCGTTCAAAGGTGTTTCGTTCATTTGTGCCCAGCTCCCGCTAAGCGAACAAACGGTGATGAAACCACGGCTTAGCTCCCGCTAAGCGAAATAAATATTGATGAAATTCGGGCTTAGCTCCCGCTAAGCGAAACAAATAGTGATGAAATTGCGGCTTAGCTCCCGCTAAACGAAACAAATGGTGCTGAAATTGCGGCTTAGCTCCCGCTAAGCGAAACAAATGGTGCTGAAGGTGCGGCTTAGCTCCCGCTAAGCGAAACAAATGGTGCTGAAGGTGCGGCTTAGCTCCCGCTAAGCGAAACAAATGGTGCTGAAGGTGCGGCTTAGCTCCCGCTAAGCGAAACAAATGGTGCTGAAGGTGCGGCTTAGCTCCCGCTAAGCGAAACAAATGGTGCTGAAGGTGCGCTCCTCACGATCGCCATGAAGTGAATCCATTCGAAGAAATAAGGCGTTGTAGCTTTTCGATGTCTCAGAATGGACTGAGCTCTTTATTCACATTTTGTTTATATTTATATCTTATGAACTAAGAACAAAAGTAGCAGTGGTCCCAGCGTCGATCAAATGCGATAAAGTCAAGCAACAAAGTAGAGGTGTCGGGTAACCCCCGAGCCACGCGATAAGAAAAGAATTCAAAGCAACAAAGTATGCAGCTCAAGTAGCGGATATGCTGGAGACACCTTCGTCAGCACTTTCTCACGACTGTACAGTGAGAACAGTGAGCTGTCGCATTTGTGCACATAGAAAAGTACAGTAAAGCAACGTCTTCGCTGAGGCCACTACAGGACACATCCACTATCCAAAGCAGTAGACAATTTCGCAGCCAAATTGGCCCCTAATTTCGAAGGACCTTACGAGGTGCAGGGTTTCGTCTCCCCAGTCATCATCCGCTATCGAGCGGACGGACAAACCCGGACAGCCCATGTAAATCAGCTGAAACCATACGCCGAACAACGACCTGACACGACCGATTAGATAGCCCACAGACCGCACCTCTGGAGCCGTCAAACGTATGTCAAAGCTTAATCTCCACGTTTCTTTTTTTTTTCTCCTTCTAGTCAACCATGAGTATGGAGAAATTCGCCAAATCCAGGCTAAAATATCTGACCACCCTTCAGAAGGCGGCAGCCGCCAGGCGTCACCTCGTGCACCTGCCACACCACGCCCGCTTCGAAAACCGCCCTCCTACCTCCTCAATCTACCGGCTCACCACGTCACCAACCCACGAACGGAAACGAAAGCCGGAGCCCACCAACCCGCCGAAAAAGTTGACCTATAAGGCCAGGTGCCGACTGCTCTTCGGGGATTCGGAGGAGAGCACTGACGATGACGCCACACCCTCAGACCCCCGTCCTAAAACGAAACAAGTCAGCGTGCCAACGACATGCCCACTGGCAAATCAGGAGGAGCCGGCCTGCCAACGGAGAGCCACGCGACCAAAACTGGTGACGACTGCTCAGTCAGCGCAACCAGACACACACCTCGACGACGTCCTCGTGCTGGACACAGACGAGTCCGAGCTCGAAAGGGAAAAAACCCCTCAAAGTCCAGCCCAGGCGATCTTAGAGCGCATGACCAAAAGATGGGAGAGAACAAAACGTCGGATATGTAGTACACGGGTCATAGGAGGTGAAAAGTCCCGGTTCATCGTGACAAAACAGGGAAAAGGTACCGTCCGAAAACTTTCCCAACGCAAGGGGAGATGTAACGAGGTAGAATTTCCAGCCTATAATTTTATCCTCGTACATGGAAAATTTTCAGGAATATATGTCTGTAAATAACTTTTCTCTTTTCGTTTAGTAAACATGACACAAACCACAGCAGCCAAAGCACCGTGGATCATAGTTATAAGCAACTTTATTTTTTTTTATATTTTTTTTATTATTATTTTTCCTCGAAAGGGAAACATTTGTTTATATTTTTTTTTGTAACTAAAACAAAACGAAAAAAAAACAGAAAAAAAATAACAAGTATAATAAGACATGATAGGTGTAGTTACTAAATAAGAAAAATAAGTTTTCCACAATACAGCCAGGCCACACCGCCCTTCAGCCTTGGACACAAACCTAGCGATTAAAGCGCCGCGGCTAACGGAGATCAGTAGGGCAAGCTTATCGCAAACGACACCAACACTTGGAGCTATCGTTGCACACGGCACCAATACATAACGAGCCAAGTCAAGATGCGTACTTTTGTTCTTACATTTCTCATTGTCTTCATCTCCCTGGTCATATATAACCTGACAAATATTTCACAAGAGTATCAGTCCTCGACTTGAGGGTATCAAATAGAGACCCACTGGTAAAATTCTTTTGGACTCGAGCAATTCCGTGGAAATCCGCCGACGACCAAGGAACACCAAGTAAGTCAAAGACAACTATTTTTGGACCCAGCCAATCGTGTTCGCGTCAGGTTTTAGCGATTTCGACCTAAGACAGAGACTGCCTCTGAATCCGATTTCAGCGATTCTGACCTAAAATCGAGATTAACCCTTCGCCTAGCCTATCGTGTTCGCGTCTGGTTTTAGCGATTTCGACCTAAAACCGAGACTGCCTCTGAATCCGATTTCAGCGATTCCGACCTCAAATCGAGATTAACCCTCCGCCTAGCCTATCGTGTTCGCGTCTGGTTTTAGCGATTTCGACCTAAAACCGAGACTGTCTCTGAATCCGATTTCAGCGATTCCGACCTGAAATTGAGACTGCTTTAAGGCTTGCCCCTTCCATTCGCCCTTTTTACCTGAAACGACTGTCACCTTAAGACCGCCCCGTACTGCACGACGAGCCCGTATGAAACAAACACCACGAGTTCTTTTCTCTATGCGCCTGGCGCAAGGATGCGTACCTAATGGGAATTTAGCACCGACATCGAGAAGCTGAAGCAACGGACACCTACAGTAGCAGAATCACGCCTCGACCACCTGGAGCGCACGTAATATCACTCTTGAACAGCTGTAAGCGAACTAGTGCTAACAAAGAAAGAAAAAAATACGTTAATAAAATATAAGTTGAAATTTACTGAATTCGAAGTCTGGAGTTTCTTTTGCAAATAACTAATTAGCTATTTTCTGGTCTTGTAACGGACCCTGGACCGACTGAGAAATACCCCGGCAAGAAAACCGTTACAAACTTGATTACTTTTGCGATTTTATTGTGGTATATTTAAACGATTTGATTTTTTTTAAATTGAATTTGCAATCACAGGAAGCTTGCGGGGTTGGATAGTGAAATTGCATAACAAGTGCGCTACGACAGGCATTGGCGGAAAATTTTTGCAAACTCGACTCTTACGGAGTCGATCAGATTACATCGATTGTGAACAGTAAATTCTTAACAATCACAGTGCGCTACGACCGGCAGTGGTCGCCGCGATACAATTGTACGAGATTAAGACGTATATAATTTTCAGCGACCATCATGGCGTTCGATTGGAATTTCAACTTCCAGCTAGAGAATCTGAAGGGTTTGTGTCTTTATGCAGCTGGCTGTGATCCAGGGACTTCGCCGGAGCCGCTGCTGGAGATCGTTGCGGAGGACATCAAGACCGCTAGGCAACGCGTCAACAATGCCTTTAGTGTAGCTTGTGAAAGAGGTGAATGGAGTGTTGGAGTCGTCGCACTTGCTCGGATCGCTTTGGACGAATGTCAACAACTCCAAGTTTTATCCAGAGTACAACTCAGCAATATGCATTGGGCAAAAATATATGCTTCTCCAACGCAATCATGTTCTTAACATCAAGATCCTCCGTCCTGGGATGAAAGTAA
Source organism: Chlorops oryzae (assembly GCA_020466095.1). Taxonomy (NCBI): domain Eukaryota; kingdom Metazoa; phylum Arthropoda; class Insecta; order Diptera; family Chloropidae; genus Chlorops; species Chlorops oryzae. Next base: position 68,015,334 of record CM035808.1, on the reverse strand, counting down.
TGCTGCCATCAGACGCCGCTGTAAAGCTCTTGAGCGCAACTCCAAATTCAAACAATTTAAAGCTCCAACTGCAGCCTTCAACCCAATGGATTCTTTAAAACAAGAGTCACTTACTCTAGATCGAAGTGCGGAACCGTGTATTTTATGTAGCGGCAACCATCCTCTGCGTCAATGTGATAAATTTCTTCAGATGTCGGTCGACGAACGTGTTCAAGCTGTTTCGCAGCATAGTCGATGTATAAACTGTCTCTCAGCCGGTCATCTAAACGCAAAGTGCAAAAGTACCTTTCGCTGCACGAAGTGCCAACAGCGACATCATACTTTGCTGCATTTTCCAAATGCTACTGCAACACCGAATGGCAAAGTTTCTTCACCCCCATTGACAACTCCACCGGAGATGGGCCCGTCTCCAACGAGCCAAATGGCGCATATTTTTGCGCAACCGAAAACTTCGAATTCCGTGAGCATCGCCCCCACGTCACCGGCACACGCACACGTCTCCGACAGGCAAAATCAGGTGCATTTGCCAACTGCCATCGCACATATCTCACTTTTGGATCAGGTGTTGTATCCTACGGTGCAATTACGTAACGCCGTGGCACTTGGGTAGGTACGCACGTCAGGCAAGTACACCGTAGGATAAAACGGGGTCCTTTAAACAAATAAAAAGGAACACAAAGGATTTTAATTAATTATCCTTTTATTTAATTCAATTTAATACAAGTTTTCGGTTATTATTTAAAAGACTACTCTATTAACTTCTGCGTCGTGGCCCTTTGGTGAGTACGCTCGCAGAAGTCATCTTCCAGTCATCGAAGCTCCGTTTATATAGATTGCTATTGCTGATCTTGCAGTATCAGAATTCCCATTGTCAGCGATCGTCGTCGATTTTTCCCGAAAAGCTTGACCGCGACTTTCACCTGCAATTGTACCAACATTGCCATATTGTTGTTGTTACTACATACAGCTATTCGGATGTTCTTTGTTCTTCTTTTGTAATTGTTATTGCTCTTACGTAAAAACTCTTGACGTGTGTTGTTGTTGTTATTGCCAGCGATTGGATTGCAATTGTGCATTCGCTGCACTAGTGCTGATGTTTGTTAACCGTGCTTATACTGTGCCAATGTTGTTGTTGTTACCAGCGGCCGAACTGCATGTTTGCATTTGTCAGCAATTTTACGCTGGACAGTGTTTTTGAGTAGCATGGAATCACCTTGAAGTGAAATTCATAAATGCAGGTCACTGCCTTTTGCTTTTGGTTTAAGGTGACCACATGTGAGTTTGGGAGAGACTCACAACATCCCTCCCCCTTTGAAGAAAATCGCTCCATAGCGATGATCGAAAACCTCAGAATTGGATGCGCTTTTGACATTGCAGCTGCTGCGGTTTTAAATTAACATTCAGTTGACGTATCCCGTACTTGGAAGATGAGAGTGGTTGCTGCGATGTTTACTCTAATTTTCTTGTGCTGAAACGAGCTGCTGATGTTGTGACCACATAGACGTTGTTTAAAGAAAAATAATGCTGGCAAGTTGTTCAGAAGTTTTAATTTAGGGACAACCTTGACTCACTCCCTCCTCTTCTTAAAGAAGTCGCGTATTAGTTGCTGATGATTTAGAAATGTTAACATATGATGTATACAGTATGCATCGTTACTGTTGCTGGGTTGCTTCATGATTCAAAGGTGACAATGCTGAAACGTTTACGGTGATAGTTGATAAGAAATTTAGATGTTTGCCTAATGCTGGCGAAGACGTTGTTTTTAGGCAAATGATGAATCGTGAAATTTATGTTGATGCGTGTTCGATGTATACCACTACTGTTGTTTAAACGATACTCCCGCTGTTTCGATAGTGCGTATCCAGACCATTCTTTGGGCTTAAATCTAATATATAAAATTTATTTCGTAGTATATTTTCTTATTATCTCTATAATGTGTTGAATTGATTTTCTTGCAGCTTGTTTAACAATCATGTATAATTTATTTATTGTTTATTTTTTTTGTTCTTAACATTTATGTTTTATCGTTTGCAAATTCATATTTTCTTTTACAATTCCTTTTTTTTCATTATTTTTCTAAAATTGTACTTTGTTTATAAGAGTTTCAAAAACAAAAATTTTGTAAGGTACATATACTTTGAGGTTTTTGTCTGTGAATATAATTCTTTTTTTTTTTCTACCGTTTGTTTTCACAGTTAATAATACATATATAGTTTTCTTATGATGTATCCTTCACCGTAATTAAAAATTGATAAAAATTTGTAATTTACTTCTTCTCGTAATTTTTATTTATTTATTTTATATATATATATATTTTTTTTTTTTTTTTGTTCTTTATCATATTTTGTTTTCCATTTTACATATATAATTTGCTTTTCTTTTTCTTAGTAATTTTGTGTTTTAACATTCTCTTTTATTCGTTGAATGGTTTTAAAATACTTCTATTCTACTATTTTCTTTCTATTTACTTTTTTTTTGTTTTTTATTTCAATATATATATATATATATATATAATTTGTATTTGAATATATATATATATATGTATACATTTTTCTTTTATTCAAACTTAGTTATAAGCGCAAAAATACCAATACTTTCAAGGTATTATTTTTAATTAGATGTCTCTTGATATATGTACACACATATATACCAATATTTTGCAAATAATTGTATAAATGTGTTTTTTTATATTTACCAACTTATTATATCTCCTTTTTTCTCTCTTAAATTCTTCCGGTCCTTCTCGTTGGTTTACCTTAAAAGATAATAAAAGTAGACATTATTTGCCCTGAGCCCCTTCTGCTTATTTCAACGTCGTGAAATTCTTCACTCGGAGAGGTGAAACGTCTGCATGTACAATATGAGACAAAATACATGTTCCAAAACTTGAAAATTCGTATAACCGCAATGTTTCAAAACAAAAGGTTTTTTTTCTATTTGTAACGGAATTTATTTGAATTATATTTTTATTTTTTGTTGTCATTCCTTATTTAGGCATCGCAGCAAGCGATATTAAAAAGAAATTTTTTGTGACAGTAATAATTAGATATAAAGACAGTCAGCTCTCGTTTTAGTCGAGATGAACCTATGTTTTGGGACAGTATTTTGAATTTTAAATAAAGCTACGGCACATTATAGTTATGGACGAAAAATTTATCTAGATCTTTTAAATCTCTTGCATGTTTTATCTTAATAAGCAATAATTTTAATTTAGATTTGCTTTGTTTGAGAAACAGATTCTTTTACAATGGAGAAAAACTTTTGAATTGATATTTGCATTACATTCGGACTTCTGAAATACTCGTACAGTTTACATTTTTTACTGATACCTTTTCATGGGGATTTCTATCTCTATCTGGTGGATTTTCTTTTAAAATATCTTCAATTACTTCTTTATTACCATAAGTACCATCTCTTTTAGTACCACAAGAATTATTCTCGACCTCCTTGCCGAATTGAATTTCTTCATTAATATTTTTACCACAAAAATTATCCTCGAACTCCTCGTCGATCTCGTACTCCAATACATTCGACATTTTATTCACAGCATCCCCACCGCTAGATAGTCCCTTTTTATCATTAATTTCTTTTTTCTCAATTTCCCTATCGTCAAACACTATTTTCTCGCAAATCGGTGCCACTTTCGCTTCCCTCACTTTGATCGTAACTGCCTCTGCAATACAAATCTTATCGATGTTGGGAACGACGAGTTGAAGTGACTCTGATTGACTTAGCTCTGAATGCACAAGCTCTACGTTTTTCTGAATGTCTATATTTTCTCCAAATCTGCTTTTTCCTGAATCAGTTCCTATTTTCAATACATCTGACTTCATCAAACTTTTATCCGGCCCAGTGTCCACTAACAAGGCAACCCTATCATTTATAGCTTGTCCACGAGGAAATACTACAAATATGTCGTCGGACACTGATTGCGAACCTTCAATGTTAAGTGCAGATTCGTTATAGTTACTGATTTTTTTTCGATTTAATTGTTTTTTATGTTCATCCCAGATTATATAAGCCCAAACACAGCTTACTATGGCTTTTTCGATTAAAAAAGTTAAAATGAATAACACAAAAGATATCTATAAAAATATAAATTTTAGTATATCTTCGTTTTTATTCATCAAAGTTTCAATCCTTTTGCCTCCTTTAGCTGGGTCTTTTTTATTATCTACCTGGCAAAGAGATATGATGCTTTCTCTGTCTTGCCCCTTTTCTTCATTTTTCTCATTTAATAATACAATATTGTGAGAATGAAAATAAGTTACTAGATGAACCTTTTCATCTGTTTTAAATGGAGGCTTATACTTCAATAACTTTTCAAAGTTTGTTGAATGTTGTGTGTACTGGGGAGAAGGACCTCTAGTAAAGCGCCAACAAAGGATTCCGTTGAATAAAACACTCCTTACTCCTTTTCCATAGGTGTTTCTTTATTAAAGTCTTTTAATGATGTTTACAGGTTCTACTCTAGCTTACTTTACTGCCCTAATCCCTAGCTAACACTGAGATCCACACTTTGTCGTCCTGGCTCGGAAGTAGGTGCGACAAAGTTGGGATCTGATTAGACTTTCGATTCCAAACTGCAAGTCCCTTTTCTGTAGATCGATGCTCCGCTTAAATAGATCAATATTGCCGATCTAGCAATATTGGATATTGATTGATTTCATTAGTATGACTTCGAACTTCCCCTGCCGGTGTGCCTACGTTGCAATTGTTGTTGTTGCACCTGGCTCTTGTTGTTCTGTTGCGTTGATTTCTCTTCTCGATCGCCTGTTGTTGTTGTTACCAATAGCTTTATTGCTGTGTTTCTATTGTTGATGTAGGACTGCCTTCGAAGACGTTGAACCGCTTATGCCGTTGCTTATTGCTGAATTGCTTGCTCGTGGTCTTTCGTCTTTTCCCCCGCTTGCCCTTTCGATCGGTATGCTTGCTTACGTAATTGTTCTCAGTAGTTGAGTTCTACTGTTGTTGTTGTTCTTGCTGAAGGGTGTCGGATTTCGAGCTTGGTGCTGTGTCGTCGAACTCCTCTGCTGCGATTTAATTGTTTTTACATGTTTTGGCACTTTTCCCGCTTAGAGCTGGTAGCGTGACGTTAGAGTGTGGCTTGGCGCTTTTGGACTCACAACATCCCTCCCCTCCTCGGCAAGTCACGAGCATCGTGACTGTTTATAAAATTGTTGCGGCTACCATGTTGAAATCTAATAATGCTCGTGTAGGTTGCTTGCTTGGTTGGGTGTGATGATTTCTTATCATCCCGACCTTCTTGATAGTTGAGCAGGTGCGTGATGGAAATTTATGTCGCTGCTATTTGGTTAACTTTGCTGGGTTTTCTCTTGATTGATGCTGTTTCGGTGTGGGATCTCAGTGTTTTAATGAAACTTTCAAACATTTCGATATTGGAAATATATATATGTTATACTTTACTTATGTTGATAAAAATTACTCGGTACCAAAAAATTTATGAATCCATTTTCTTTTTTTTTTTTCAAATCGTGCTGTCTAACATATTACGTTTTTTTGTTTTTGTTTTTTTTTTTTTTTTGAAGACTTTGTTCTTATATACTAATTGTATTTTGTTTTCGAATACTTAAACATATGTTTTTGATTTCTTAAAATTTTAATACATACTTTATTAAAAACTCTTTTTTTTACTTTTATTTTTATACATTCGTCTCAAATACAATCAATTGCTTATTTAATATATTTAAACTGTTCGAAATTTTCAAATGGCTTGAAAATTTTGAGAGTGACATTGATTTTACATAATTTTTTTTTTTCATTTCTTAAAATTTTAGTACTTCCTCGAAAATTTTTTTTTTTTATTTTTTTTTTTTATACAATAAATTGCTTATTGCATATATTCAGGATGGTCGAAATTTTCAAATTAAATGATTTTGAATTGTATGTGTTTCGAAAATTTTGAGGGTCAAACTGATTTTATATTATGCAAGTATATAAAAGACCCCTTCCCCCTGTTAATGGGAGATTTTTTTTTATACTTTGAATCATGTGGATGCATGTAAATATGTATCGACATGCTTCTTTGCCGCTAGGCCATATAGCATGTGCCTTAGGAAAATTACATCTCGGATTTCATCTCTTTTAAGTTGTTAAAAAATCGAAGTGATTTTAAGCTTTTTAAGCTGTCTTTGGTTATTTCAATTAACCCCTTCCCCCTCTTAATAGGAGAATTGTTAGTTTTTTGAATCAGACATACATATGTGCAAATGATGCATCAATACTTGTTGCCCTTTTTTTTCGTTTTGATAAGCTGGAATTGATGAAAATGCTGACAATTTTATGATTCTTTTTTAATTTTTTTTTTGGTATTATTTATGAAAACTGGCAAAAAAGATTTTTGTGAATGAACCATGTATGTATATGTACCATGTACCATGTATATGTATGATATATATTTTTAAGTGCAATTTTAACACTTGCAAAATTACTCAAATTTCACGAACGGTATGCGCAGTTCTGTGTGCAATTACTTTGGTTTGTAAATTGCGCGACATAAGTTCAGATATTTATGATTTACTTATGTCGTAATATGAAGGCATGTGCATGCATGTAATGGATATTCATGGAAATACTTTTTCGATGTCTGAATATGTGCACATACTTTTTAAATTACTTGAAATTGCCTTTATGCTTCTTCAAAAAGTATGTGCACATTTGCTTGAAAAATTTAGTTTTGATTATTGAATTTTTCTTTTGAATCTTACCTTTCTTATTATCCTTGTAACACTATTCCCCTTCCTTCATTTTTGGAAAAAGTTGGAAGATAATTTCTTGCTTAAACTCGCGTTCTTTGTTGAAAAGCTGCTCTTGAAAAAATAAAAAAAAAAACGTACAAGTTAATGTGCCCTGAGTGCGAACTGTTAACTTTTTATGTTTTTGATTCAATACTTCTTTTTATTTAAAAAAAAATGTATGAACACGTATGTTGTTCCAGGAAAATCTTATTTAATCATGGCTTTGAGCCATGTTTAAAAAAAATCTTGTCATAAAAATCAAAGTTGTTTGGATCTCAACGGCATAAATTTTGATTTTTTTGTTTTTGTTATCTTTTATTCAGAAAATACTCTAAGGTACACAGAAATTGTGCGCGAAATATTTGTCTATAAGAAAAGTAAAACTTTTGCATGCGCCAATGAAACTTCTTATTTTGTGCTGAATGTCATTCCAAAAAATTTTGCTGCTCAGAAAATATCTATAAATGTCTATTTTCCTATAATGAGTTTTAGTTAGATCACTATTCATTCGTTCATCTTTACAGACTCTATTTTTGATGCCCATATTTATCTTTACTTTCATTTTATACTCGAGTAGCCCGTTAGCGTTCGGGATTATTTTCGTCTGAGAGGAAGGAATTGTTACAGCGTTTTCTGTACGAAGCCTATTCTCTCGTCCTAGTAATTTACTCTGGTTTCCGTCAATCCTATCGGTAAACCTTTTACAAGTCTCATTTTTTAATAATTTCCGTAAACATTTTTTCTTCTTGGCGTCCGCTGCCATATCTTCAAACAAATATGTTTCTGCTCCTGAATCATCCAAACGAGATATGTTGTAATCGAAAGCCTTGTTGCAGGGTAATTCGATCCACACATTCTCTTTAATTGAATTCTCTGTTGCATTTACATCAAACTTGTCCTTCATTATGTTCTTCTGCAATGTTCTTTCTTTGTGATTTTAGTGTTCATTATATAAATTCGTGTCCGACTTCTTGTAAAGAAAATTATTCTTCTTCCTGACATGTTCCTTATGCAAAATTTTTCTATTGGAAAAGTCTTCTACATCAATGGCCTCCCCTCCTACTGCCTTAGCTTGGATTGTCACTGTCTCTGCAGTACAAACACTTTTGCTAAAGGCTATATGTCCGGTATATTCAGTATTTTGATATCTATAAATGAATTATTCGTCTCTTTTTTTTTTCTACAGCGCCATCTCCTGCCTCCTTGCTCTCAGTTTCATTGAAAAGTAACTCTAATAGTCCTTCAATGGTGGTGTCATCGTTGTCAGTAGGTTTTCTCAAAAATTCTCGCTTAACAAAATCTGTTTCAGCTTTAGTGTCATCTAACGGATTTAGTTCTTCATTTACGATCTGTTCCTTACTAAATGCGTTGTATGGCGTTGAATCTGATTCGTTGTTATTAAGCGTTTTCCCAATATCATTTTACTTTCTAAGTGCAATTACTACTTCTTGCGTTCTGTTACGATTTTTATAAAACCAAACGGCTATCTTTCTTATGAAGATTGTAAATAAATTGATTATGAAAAGCCATAAAAATTCAAAAACGCTGATTCTGTCTTGGCCTTCACTGCATTCTTCGTCTTGAATGTCTTGCCTTGATTTATTTCTCTCATTTACTAATTCAATATTTTGGGATTGAAAATAAGTTATTACATGAAATTTTTCATCTGCTTTCAATAGATGATTATACTCGTAAGCCCTTTCATCTTCATGCAAGTTCCTGCTTTGTCTGAACTTCAATAAATTTTCTTTTTTACTCTCAATATTTTTTACTTTTCTTACAAACTCTACGTTAATGTTATCTTTGACTTCAAAATTTCGAAAATCTTTCTTATGTTTCAACAGATTTTCCTTTTTACTTTCTATATTTTTTACTCTATAATAAATCCCGGTACTGTCTAAGTCTTCAAAAAAAATTTTACCTCTGTCTGCGTTTTTAAGGAATGCCATTTTTTTTTTTTTTTTTTTTTTAAATGAATGAAATTAAATTAAATGAAAATTTTTAAATTAGCGTCCAGTATTGATGATTCAATGGTTTTTCGCTTCGAACTACATTTTGGCTATGATTACAAAACCGTCTGTTAAAATTATTTTTACGGATATTCTCTAAATGGCTCTTTTTTCTAAAATATAAATATTCAACCAAGGTATTGAAATTCATCGTCAACAGTAAGGACTCTGGGTGAAAAAATTGTTATTCAAAGTTTTTGTACTCACCATATTGTATGCGTATTTTGATATAGCTGTAATTCTTGTTGTTGGATTATGTCGCCTTTTACTTGCGCCGCTTTTTCCATTTTTTATTATTATATATATGTATATATATATGTGTTTTTTTATATAAAATTTTTATTCAAGGTACTCTGTTATACCCTTATTGCGATTGTGCTGCTTAAGTGTCCTTCGGAAGTTTCACTCACACCCAGACCCTGAAGAATTAGGTTTCACCACTGTCCGACTGGTTATAGCAGTGCAGTACAAAAAGGGTTAAAACAAAATAATTGATATAATTCGGTACATTTATGTCGTTATTCATTGAAATGCCTTTCGGAAGCTTCACTCACGCCCAGGCCCCAATGAAATAGGTTTCACCACTGTTCAGTAGGTTCCAATGAATAACTCAAATATATCCAATATATATCAATCTTACCCCACTGTGGCCAAAAGTCTTTGTTTCATTTGTTATGATTTGTAAGTTTAAACGCCCTTCTGTTGTGAAAGGATCGTGATTCGTTCCCGACTATCCTTAGTCGAATACCGGCTGCGTCATAAAAGTTGCGTGTCTGCTGGGGAGAAGGACCTCTAGTAAAGCGCCAACAAAGGATTCCGTTGAATAAAACACTCTTTACTCCTTTTCCATAGGTGTTTCTTTATTAAAGTCTTTTAATGATGTTTACAGGTTCTACTCTAGCTAACTTTACTGCCCGAATCCCTAGCTAACACTGAGATCCACACTTTGTCGTCCTGGCTCGTAAGTAGGTGCGACAAAGTTGGGATCTGATTAGACCTTCGATTCCAAACTGCAAGTCCCTTTTCCGTAGATCGAAGCTCCGCTTAAATAGATCAATATTGCCGATCTAGCAATATTGGATATTGATTGATTTCATAAGTATGACTTCGAACTTCCCCTGCCGGTGTGCCTACGTTGCACTTGTTGTTGTTGCACCTGGCTCTTGTTGTTCTGTTGCGTTGATTTCCCTTCTCGATCGCCTGTTGTTGTTGTTACCAATAGCTTTATTGCTGTGTTTCTATTGTTGATGTAGGACTGCCTTCGAAGACGTTGAACCGCTTATGCCGTTGCTTATTGCTGAATTGCTTGCTCGTGGTCTTTCGTCTTTTCCCCCGCTTGCCCTTTCGATCGGTATGCTTGCTTACGTAATTGTTCTCAGTAGTTGAGTTCTACTGTTGTTGTTGTTCTTGCTGAAGGGTGTCGGATTTCGAGCTTGGTGCTGTGTCGTCGAACTCCTCTGCTGCGATTTAATTGTTTTTACATATTTTGGCACTTTTCCCGCTTAGAGCTGGTAGCGTGACGTTAGAGTGTGACGTGGCGCTTTTCGACTCACAACACAGGACTCGCAAACGACATTTATGACTGAGCAATTGCAACAGCAGTTGAAATTACCAACATCACAAAAATTATGCACTCAACTAGCAAAAAGGAAGTGCACGCTCACTCGCGCCTCGCCACGCTCCGCGTGCAAGCATGAGATCGACACCGTTTTATTTCCAAACCTGACCAACCGGCTTCCAGCCGAAAGGGACTCTAATCGGGATCCTACCAACATTTCATCGCTTGAGCTCGCCGATATACATTTTATGAATCCTGGCCAAATTGGTACGATCTTCGGCTCCTATGTTCTGCCTACATCGTTATATTCTGGAGTCAAAAAAAATATTGGAGGCAGTTTTCTTGCACCATATTCTCCAATCAGATGGCTTTTGAGTGGGCCCATCGCCAGCAAAACCATCGAAGCGTCTCTTCCGGAGGCAGTCATGAGTTACTTCACGAGTTGCTCAAATTATTCCGCGAAAAAGAGGAGTTTCCCAATTATCCACCCGATACCATGGTGGATCTGTACGGCGAAGAAGTTCATCACCAAACGACGTATCGCATTCTAGAGTTTGTCAATCAACAGCCGCTCCACGATCTGTTCAAGGCTATTTCAGGGCAAGAAGTTATGAATCCCAAGCCATTTAATCCTGGAGGAGGGCTCTCTGCTGTCATCAGGGGAGCCGAGGTGCTACTGACGTCACCTTCGCTTTCTGATACGCTCCGCGTATAATCATAGGAGCGTCACCGCTCACCATCACTCTAACATTCTCGCTACATCCCCCCCTCCCCCTCTTCTTTGTTTATTATTGACCATCTGATTGCTAATAAACTTCGTCTGTTATGCCCCAAACCACTGGGGGTGGCTCCTCGTACAAGAATTTGTGCAGGAGGTGCGCAGCCAGGTGCTGGAAATACTAATAGCGTAGCGCAAGGCGGGAAGTATGTCCGTTTTTCGCCGTAGCCGTAGCCGCTATGGGGGCGAGCCCTTGTTGTGTCGTCTAGGGAGCGCGTCTAAGTAGCTTAACGCAAGGAATTACTCGAGACCGTTTAATATTGAATATAGCATTTATTGATTTACTTTAAGGCGTAACATTAAATCCTTAGGCTAACTAACTTTTCTGAGCTATTCCCTAGCTAACACGGAGATCCACACTTCAACGTCCTGGCTCGTGAGTAGGTGCGTTAAAGTTGAGATCTACTGAATACTTCGGTTCACGGTTCTGATCGTAGTCCTCTTCCAGTGCACGAATCTCAGTTTAAATAAAGAGATATTGCTGTTCTAGCAATATCGGTTGTTGCGACACTCTTCTGGGTCATCTCGATTGCTGTTGTTGCGTGTTCCCAATATATCAGGCCAATCAGGTCAGCTTACTCATTGTTGTTGCGTGCTGCTGTTGCTTAATACCTCTAGCGTCAGCTTTATTCCAGTCTTCGCCTGCTACGTGTTATTGTTGTTATTATTATTAGAGCAGGTCAGTATTTAAGACGATGAACTTCTTGTGCATAGCTTATGCGACATAATTGCTGACTAACTGTTTCTGCCATTTCGTCTTGCCGCTCACTCGCCCGATCCAATCGTCTGATGTTCTTAGTATTTGCGATCATTGGCTTTGATTGTTTACGTCAGCGTTAATGTTTTAGTGATTCTGAACGCCGGTGTTTTCGTTGTTGTACTTTATCGCATATCGAAATAAGGTATAAGAACTGTTTGTGCGGTTGTGGCACACAACATTCCTCTCCTCCTTCAGAAAAGTCATCGTGACTTTTCATCAAGTCATATCTTGTTGTGACCTCCGTGTGGTGAAACGACTTTTCGAGTTAAGGTGCTGGCTGCATGGCTGCGTTGACATTTAGTTAATTCCGCCGTTGTTTGTAGACCCAGCAATGTCATCGGTTATGCTATAGTAGCTGAAATTCGTGTGGTTGATTATACCATAGTTGTTGTACTGCCTTTTGAAGTGTCTGGTGTTGTATTGCGAGTTTCATTGGTCTCTCGCGCTGTTGTTGTGCTGCCGCGTTGTTGTTTGGTGTGGGATATGCCGCTTTCTGGTCATCCACATCTTTTCGTTTCATGGTGTGTGATCTCCGTGTTGAATAAAAGCTTAAAACTGATATTTCTTAACTCTACTATATAAAAAATTACTATTACAATCAAAAAATTTAAAAATTTCTTTTATATATTCATTTGTATTCTCTCTGTATTACATTTTAAACATATATTTCTGTCAGTTTTTAGGTTGAAGCAAAATTATATTTCCTAATGATTTTACTTTAAAGCTTGTCGAAATTCTCAGTTTAGACATTCCTGCATATATTTTATTTTTTATTTTTATACCTTTTCCGAAGGAAAGGGTATATTAAGTTTGGCTCGGAGTATGTAACATGCCAAAGGAGTCGCGATAGATATAGACATATATATATATTCTTGATCAGGGTGACAAGAGGAGTCGATCTAGCCATGTCTTTCTGTCTGTCTGTCTGTCTGTCTGTCTGTCTGTCGGTCACACTTTAGTTTTTCGTAATTTACTCCTAAGCCATGAAAGATATCATATTGAAATTTGGCATGGACTTGAACCAGGTAAATGTCCGAAAAACTGCATACAAATTTTTTTCGTAGTCCCTTCTTGGGTCGTGGGAAGTGGTTCAGAAGTTTAAAAAATCACAATTTTTAACGTTTTTCGTGGATAACTTTTTTACTATACATCCCAGCTTATTGAAATTTGGTGTGTGTATAGCTACTATGTACACTTAAGCTTTCGCTGAAAAAAAATTGCGACATCGCTATAACTATGGTCATCATCCTTCACATTAGAAAAAAAACACTCTTTCTCTTATTCTCATATCTGAATACAAAAATGATTTTTTTTTGTTTCTTCTGGTTGTGTATTTTGCCGCCAAATAAAGTCGTCACTTATGTTTAAATTTTGACCATGACCACCATTCGCGAAATTCGCAAAAATTTTATTTTCACTATTTTGAATTGAGGTTTTCGCAGCTAGACAAAATGTCCTCTAACGGTTAAAATTTGACCATGACCACCATTCGCGAAATTCGCAAAAATTTTATTTTCACTATTTTGAATTGAGGTTTTCGCAGCTAGACAAAATGTCCTCTAACGGTTAAAATTTGACCATGACCACCATGGTTTTGAATGCGTATGAAGCTTGCTATATGCTTGCTTATTGACTTCACTTGATCATTCGACTTTGATCGTGCGACATAAGCTCTTAACATTTGATATACTTATGTCTTAAATTGTAAGCATGTGCATTAGACCGTACCACCTTATATGGAGAAAAAAAAAGTGCGCCGTATACCAGCGAAAATGACGCATTTTTGCAAGACAATAACAAAAAGAAAAAAAATGTTTTTTTCGATCGAACCTAGAGGTCGCGCATTGGTATATTTCTTCATATCTCTGTTGTTTACAGTCGGATTTTTAACTTTGATACATCAATGTTTTAGTAGCAAAGAGACCAATATGGCCTCTTTAGAAGTCATTGACCTCAGGCGTACCGTTCTAGTACTTACCCCCAAGATCTCAGTGCCTACCACCCTTATGTACCACTCTAATATCAAAAAAATAAGACCCTTAAAATATCATCAAACTTGTCCTCAGGAAGTATATCGATATTTCCAACATAACTATTTTTAACTAAATTTTGAAATTTTTTTTAAGTTATTTTGTTCACTGTTTGGTCCCTATCTATCTATGAGTTTAAGTTTGGTGTTCCAAATTAACATCAAAATGTACTTTGAGATATGCCAAGTAATTTTTCCGAAAATTCTCCCTGAAAGTATGCTATTAAATATTTTATTTAAATGTATAAATATATCGCTCATATACTTCAATAACGTCATATATCAAAAAATATTGAAATCGTCCGTCTGTGGTCGGATCTCCTTCGAAACGGTGATCTCTGGCTCGCTAGGTGAACGCTTTAACGCACTGGGCCTAAGAGGAAAATTTAATTCCGTGTTCAAAATGCTAACTTGAGTTTATGGTTGCTCAGATTTTCGTGAAACAAGCATTTTGCACTAAAAAAGTTTTTTACTTGAAAAATATATTACCTATTTATTTTATATTTTTAAATAATTAAACATTCAAATAAAATATTTAATAGCATACTTTCAGGGAGAATTGCTTTTTTTGGAATATTAAACGGTTATAGTTCCCTAATGCGTCATTTTACAACAACAGTGTTTTCGGAAAAATTACTTGGCATATCTCAAAGTACATTTTGATGTTAATTTGGAACACCAAACTTAAACTCATAGATAGATAGGGACCAAACAGTGAACAAAATAACTTAAAAAAAATTTCAAAATTTAGTTAAAAATAGTTCTGTTGTAAATATCGATATACTTCCTGAGGACAAGTTTGATGATATTTTAAGGGTCTTATTTTTTTGATATTAGAGTGGTACATAAGGGTGGTAGGCACTGAGATCTTGGGGGTAAGTACTAGAACGGTACGCCTGAGGTCAATGACTTCTAAAGAGGCCATATTGGCGACAAAAACATTGATGTATCAAAGTTAAAAATCCGACTGTAAACACCAGAGATATGAAGAAATATACCAATGCGCGACCTCTAGGTTCGATCGAAAAAAACATTTTTTTTCTTTTTGTTATTGTCTTGCAAAAATGCGTCATATTCGCTGGTATACGGCGCACTTTTTTTTTGAGGTACGGTCTAATGTGCATGCATGATCGACCATCCATGCAAACACTTTTCTCATTTTAGGTATAGACAATATGGAAATGTATTTTTTTTTTTTTTTTTCAATTTGTAATAATAAAAGACCATAATAGACCCCTTCCCCCTCTTAAAAAGTTTAAGGTTTGAAAACTTATATAAAAATTTTGTGGATGGATCTTGATGATATGATGAATGTACATATGTATGTTTTTGAATGCACAGCGCTTGCAAGGTAGCTTAAACGCACAAACGGAAAAAACATATCTGTGTGCATTTCTTTTTGTTAAATTTTGATCGCGTAAAAAAAAAACTTCAAAAATATGTAGGTACTTATGTCGTCATCTCTGAAGTATGTGCATGTTTGCTTTTATAAATATGTGGATGCGTGCATTTCGCATACATGCAAATCTTTCTTGCAAAATTAATTGGTCGTTTATCGATTTTATTGGAATGCGTCAGTTGTGCATCCAATTGCTTCTACTGTATGTTTGAGATACTTCGATGATTGATAGTTAAAATATGTGCATGTATATTACATTCATGCAAATACTTTTGGATCTGTTAATATAAGTGTGCATATACTATTCGATTTACTTATTTTTTTTTTGTTTTTCATCAAGAAGTATGTGCACATTTGCTTGAAAAATGTATTTAGGCATGATTAGTCACAGT
>CM035808.1:67987051-67999551 GCA_020466095.1 Chlorops oryzae | reverse complement strand
ATTTCGCAGCTAGACAAAATGTCCTCTAACGGTTAAAATTTGATCATGACCACCATTCGCGAAATTCGCAAAAATTTTATTTTCACTATTTTGAATTGAGGTTTTCGCAGCTAGACAAAATGTCCTCTAACGGTTAAAATTTGACCATGATCACCATTCGCGAAATTCGCAAAAATTTGATTTTCACTATGTATTTTGAATTGAGTATTTCGCAGCTAGACATAATGTCCTCTAACGGTTAAAATTTGACCATGACCACCATCCGCGAAAATTTTGTGCTTAGTAATAATCTCGAGTTTTAGAAGCTAAATCGAAGTACAGATAAGGTATAAATAGATATCCAAGCTAGAACAACGAAAACGGCAGAAATTTTTGTTAAGGTAATGTTTTAACATATTTCAGGCTGAGGAAAAGGTATGTGTGCAATCGGCTTAGCCGATGTAAACTTCTTTACGTTGTTTAAACTAATTTGTCCTCAATACATTTTACACAAATATTTCGGTTATGATCACGCTTGCAAACGCTTTTTTTGCAGAAACAGCACATCGTTTGATAAACGTAATTTTTAGTTTTCGACTTTTCGCCATAACAAATATGACACCGGGATTTTCCTTCGACAGTGGGGGGAACACTTTTGGACCTCTTTTTGGGAAAATAAGGCGATTCTAAAGAGCTTTTTCGAGGTTCTGCACGTTCATGGGTCAACGACGACTCTGATTGGTCGATGGGGATGCTGCGCTCGTCCATTGATTCATTAAGTGAACTCCGACTTATGGCAGAAAGTAAAGACACCGCTAGTTCGCTTCGTGGCGCACCTTTTCTCATTGCCATGTACCCTTTTGCAAGTGATATTCCAAGCTCGCGCAAGAAAGCTCTTCGCATTATTGGTTTATTTGCTTGCCAATTTGGATGAACATCTTTAAATATAATCACGGCGTTTAGGGCTGAGATGTCGATCATATTCGAGAAAACAGCCAAAGGCCAGCGGTTCGTCTTTCTTTTGGAACTGTAGCAAGACACCATTTTGTCAACTGTATCCCCGCCGCCTTTAGTATAAAAATTTAAAAACTGAAAATCACAGATATCAAGAAAAGAAGTATGAAAACAAACTGTCTGATTTCAGACTAAAGAGGACGTACGTGGTACTCCGCTGCTGACCCTGGGGGATGCCGGGTACGTCGATTTATATGTCGGTTTGCGCGACGATATTTCGGATTTATGTACTTAGTTTTTATTTAAAAAAGTAAAGGTTTTTTGTTTTTTCAATTCAATTTTCTCTTTTTGTTGTAATTCACTTGAATTTTATATATATTTTGTTTTGTTCACTTTTTAATTTTTATATTTTTCCTTTATTGGAATTCACTTTAAAATTTTTGTATATTTTTTTTTTTTTGAGTTAACTTTTAATTTTAACGTTTTGCCGGCGCGTGAGCGAGTTGTTTACGCGAAGAGAACTTTTTTCGACAGTGAAGAGGGCAGCGCTGCCGGTTAGCGCAGTCGAACGCGAAAAGGGTACTCACTAAGTTTGGTTATTTTGCCGTTCTTTAAAGCCCCGGCTTCAATTTGGCTACGGCGAAAAACCAACATACTGCCCGCCTTGCGCTACGCAACTATAATTTCTCAATCCAGTTCGCGTCTGCTACACGATTGGTTTGGGCCGTGGCGACGTTGGTAGGAGAAGGCGGAGGCGATATTGTTGAGAAGATAGTGAACAATAAATGAAAAGGGGGAGGGGGAGGTGTTGCGATCAGGAGCAGCGGCGTGAGGTGGAAAACTCGCGTCGACACCTCGATAGCGAAAATCCAGGAGGAAAATCCTCCTGGATCGAACTGCTGGATGACGAATGCACAGCTGATCATACGAAAGACCAGATACGCTTGCAGCACCGCTCCAACATAAAGCACATCGTTCAGCGATAAGGAGGAAGAGGTCTTTTGGATAGCGTTGAAAACGATTCGTTTCCTCGTCGATGTACTCTCGGGCTTGATCACTGAATTAAAGGTGTCGCGCATAAGTGGCTGCCGTGCGAGCCTTTTCTTCAAGCTCTTGTATTGCGTCAGCGCTCCAAATCGCGACGAGTCCAAGCAAGGAGCGGCTTTAGAAAATTCGATCTTAAACGGTGGACGCACAACGGGCCTACCATCCGAATTTCTAGATGTGATTTGCGAATATATTTTTTCGCAATAGATGTCCTCTGGAAGAGGGAGAGGCGAGGCTGAAACTTCCGCTTGTTCTGGAAATGATTTAAGTGACTCGTGAAGTAACTCCTGGTGGTCTCCGGAGGAGACTTGCGTCGTTAACGCTTCGATGGATTCGCTGGCGATTGGCCCACTCAAATACCATCCGAATATTGAATTTTGGGCAATAAGGCTTCCTCCGACATTCATCTTGACGCGCGGCCGCAGTAGTTTCGGCATGACATCAGACCCGATGACCATATCGATGCGGGCTGGATTCATAAACCGGAGATCGGCGAGCTCCAACGATGAGATCTCGTGGGGATCCAAATTGGAGACCTTTTTGGCCGGAAGCCAATTGGTCAATTTCGGCAACACCACGGCGTCGATTTCTTCCTTGAACGAAGAACGAGGCGAGTCGAGCGTGATGGTGCATTTCTTTTTCGCGATTTGGGTGCATTGGCCACCCATGCCAGAGACGTTGCAGATTTTATGAGTCGTTGGCAAATTCAAATGCAGCTGCAGTCGATCAGTAAGAAATTTCCTCTGCGAACCTTGATCTAAAAGCGCCCGAACCGTTGGCAAAGGCGCCTGAGTCTGGCTGATGGAGACGTGTGCGTGTGCCTGTGATGGGGAGGGGATGCTCACGGAGCTCGAAGCCTCTGGTTGCGCACGAAAATGCGGCGGTTGGCTCGTCGGAAACGGGCCCATCTCCGGGGGAGATGTCAATGAGGGGGTAGAGACTTTGTTGTCCGGTGTTGCAGCCGCGCTCGAAACATGCAACAAAGTGTGATGTCGTTGTTGGCACTTCGCACAGTTGTGTGGACTGGGGCAATTGGATCGTTGGTGACTGGTAGCGAGACAATTGAAGCAACGCTTTGGTTCTGTAATGATTTAAAAACGTTCCGCGACTGGCATCTTCAAAAATTGAGAGCATTGGCGTAGAGGGTGATTTCCATTGCACGAGGAACACGATCCTGGTATTTGCTCTTGTGTGTGGAACGCGTAGGTCGATGAAGTTGGCTGGGTTGCTGATAGAACCGGCGCTTTTACCTTCGCGAAGCTCGAAAGGCGTTCGACGACCTCATAGCGGTTGCTGAGAAATTCGTTCATCTGTCTCCAAGTCGGCAGCTCTCGATGCGATGAAAGTGACTGCTCCCAATGTGTGATCGTAGAGGCTGGCAGGCGGTTGGAGCAAAAATGAACGAGAATGGCATCAAAAAAATCGGCAACTCCTTGACTTTTCATCAGGGTGATACAAGCGTTGACCGTCGTTTGTATTTTCAAAATTCCCTCGCTGGTTTCGTTTTCAATAGGCGGCAGATCGAACAAGGTTTTTAATTGATGATCGATTAAAATGCGCTTGTTCTCGTAGCGCGTCTTAAGAGCCTCCCAGGCATGGATAAAATTCGAGCCGCATAATGGATATCTTTTAACAATCGCAGCTGCGGCGCCTGTCGTTTTGTAATGCAGATAGTAGAGCTTATGTACGGGTGGCAACCTTGGATTGTTGATGTATAAGGCTGTGAACATATCACGAAACGCCGGCCACTCATTGTACCCTCCGGAAAAATTCGCGACGTCACAAGGGGGAACTCGAATAAAATTATCTTCTGGCGGCATCTCAGCATATTGGGGAGGCGCTCGTGAGCTGGATAATGGTTGATGTGCGTGGGAATGCATCCGTAACATATCCTTCAGCTGCGCTCGAGCAGTAACATGGAGATCGCAACATTCATTATAAGTCACTAGAGCAATGGCGGCAACCTCAGCAGTCCATGCGTCATGTGCGAGAGCGCGGCTGTAAGTCTCTTGAACACGTTGCCAACAAGAGTCAGTTTCCTCAATTTTAACTTCGATGAGCGACTCGGTTTGATTCAAGGGATTAGAGCGCATAATCACATCGCAGTAGCTTTTAAGCTGATCCACCGCATCATTGAATTGTAAATTAAAAGCCATTTTGGAGGCGAAGATGAAACGTTAACACAGAGCTCAAGCAACGCGATTCCGGAGTGAAAAAACGAAAAAATATTTAATAATATTTCAGTTAAATTAACGAATATACTCGCCCACGCTTGAATTTAATTTTACAAAACGCAAAATTATCGATGGCAATCTGGATGTACTAGGCTTTGTCGGGTGCGGAAGAGACCGGTCGTAGGGCACGGTGATGATCGATGTCGTCTGAGCACCTTCAAGTCAGCCGTGATAAAGAAATAAACAAACTGGAGAATATATATGCAACCGTGGCAGCGAATCCTCCATGATTCCTGCGCTTCGCGACACCTCCACAAAACTCCTGGTACTCCGAATCCAATGTTAAAAAATTCCAAATTATTTAAGAAATTCCAGTTAGAAAATATAGGTCAAATTCAATTGATTTGTTAGAAATTCAAGTTCTTTAACCAATTCGCAAAGTCGATGTGATGCACGTAAATCAAAAAACAGCGTGCAGGCAGAGCGCAGGCAGAGCGACGGATCGTATGTATGAGGCCGTGTGTTCTAATTGAGCTCACCCACGTTCGCTCGAACAGGCAATACGCGATCAACTTCTATGTTCGAAGTTCGATGCAACGCACAGCGTTAGAACTGACCTACGCAACACAATGCACGTATGCCCTATACGTTTATGGCTCGCTGTCTGCTGGCCTTGAATTCGTATGAAATTTCGATGAAAAAACCAAAGTCGAGACACGGTTTCGCTGCGTGTCCAGAAACCAAAAGCAACAAAAGAAAAGAGAAAAAACTGCAACTCGTCCTCAAAGGGGAACGAGAAACCCAAATGCTGCTATGTGTTTGTTGTTTTGCACTATCGGCTGTGCACAAAAACCACCACCAAACGACACACGGGTGTGCGACTGAGACAGATGATTGATGTCGAGGAGGAAAGAGTTTGTCCCGCCGTTACGTTGTAATGCGTGCCACGCGCTTTGATCTTGTCGTGTCCTTGAATTTGCACTAGGGCAAACAGAGGTCAAAGGCGACGCTCACGTGCCGGACTTTTTCGACCCTTTCTAACTATTATGGTCCACCAGAACCTATTCCAGGCTCCTGGCAGGATCGCCAAAATGTCTGATTTCAGACTAAAGAGGACGTACCTGTTACTCCGCTGCTGACCCTGGGGGATGCCGGGTACGTCGATTTATATGTCGGTTTGCGCGACGATATTTCGGATTTATGTACTTAGTTTTTATTTAAAAAAGTAAAGGTTTTTTGTTTTTTCAATTCAATTTTCTCTTTTTGTTGTAATTCACTTGAATTTTATATATATTTTGTTTTGTTCACTTTTTAATTTTTATATTTTTCCTTTATTGGAATTCACTTTAAAATTTTTGTATATTTTTTTTTTGTTTGAGTTAACTTTTAATTTTAACGTTTTGCCGGCGCGTGAGCGAGTTGTTTACGCGAAGAGAACTTTTTTCGACAGTGAAGAGGGCAGCGCTGCCGGTTAGCGCAGTCGAACGCGAAAAGGGTACTCACTAAGTTTGGTTATTTTGCCGTTCTTTAAAGCCCCGGCTTCAATGTGGCTACGGCGAAAAACCAACACAAACCTTTGGTTTTATTATAATATTTAATTATTATCGGCAGCTTTTTTCCACAAGAGTCTTAATCATTAGAATGATGCATTGTGCTTTGCAGTATTACGCAATTGTCTTTTCTACCAATGTTTGATACGAGTGTAGTATTTTCGATGAATGCAATTGTTGATTGGAACAACGGAACTCGTTTGCATTCTTAAAGTTTTGGTGGCATTCTTCTTTTGTTCTTGCGCATTGTTCCAACAATTGTTAGCCCTCGGGACAACAACTTTTGGCCAAGTTCGTATGATGAGAAGAAGTTGTCCTTTGTTATATTATGGCCTTTTAAGCCATGAACAAAATCCAAGACTACTCGCTCTCCTTGATTTTTTTCAGCTATGCCACCAACTGGCTTACCTAAATACGGCTGGATCTTCCAAACGTAGCAAGTTTCAGAGCAAACTAATAGCCAAAATTTAATTCCGTATCGTGCAGGCTTAGACGGCATATATTGTCTGAACTTGCACTTACCACGAAATGCAAGCCATTAATCGTCAACAGTAAGACATTCAGATGGGTTGAAATAATCAGCCAGTAGCTCAGACCATTTGTCAAATACTTCACGAATCGCTGAATATTTGTCGTTAGAAATTCTCGATCGTCTGCTTATAACGTCATCGAAACGAATAACGCGATTCATGTATTGAAATGTTTTCTTTGGCATTATCGCTCTAAATATAGGACGTCCATATTCACCATCGAACAGATCCAACCTTGTTTCATTCCTGGATCTTAATTATGGCTATTATAACAAAGACTCATTTCAAACACAAAAAATATACCTGTAAACTCCAGCCAAAATGAGAACACCGATATATGCACGTAACAAGCTCGAGTCGATTTCAATATAGTTGTCGCCGCATTTGGCCTTTGCATATGCGTTTGACCATTTCAGAATGATATTCTCAACAGGTGGTGGAAAAAATAGCATAAAGGCATCTTTAGTATCATCGATACGCGCTCTTGCATATCTTGTTGTGCCTGGACGCAAATTGATGACATTTTCACTTCGTAATCTTCCAGTACGATCTTGGATTGGTTGAGAGCTCCATACCGTATTGTCTTTTGAGACCAACAATGGATCCACCGACTTATCTACGGATGAGATTCCAATTGCAGCGACATCTTCACTTTCTTCCATACTATTACACTCAGAATCTGCTTCGCTTTCTTTCGAATTATTATTTTTTTCTTGCAAGTAATCTTCATCGCTGTCAGAAAAGTCTTCGTCATCAGAAGCATTCAAAAGACCTTCCAGTTCTTCGCTGGATAGATATTTTGGTCTAGTCATTTTAACGCAACCAACGACAAATAAAAACTTTGAGGTAAAATTTTTTTTTCTGAATAACTTATTCATAAGCTCTTACTTTCGAAGCAAACATCTCACACTGATTAGCTTCTTCGTCAATAACTCCAAAGGAACCTCGCTGCACAGTGGTCCCTCAGAAATTCTATGCGGCCAAAAATCTGAAATTTGGCACATGGGGGTTTTCAAAGGCGCTGAATCCATTTTTTGAATAGTTTTGGGGCTTACCCCAAAAGGGGTCCTAGGGGTGGGGGTAAATATCGAAAAATGTCTAAAAATATCATGCACGGTGTCAAAATAAATGTTTTCGAACCTACTTATTTCATTTCTGCCATCTAAAACCGTGGCGAAAGTTCCGAATAATTTTATTTGCAGCTTCCGCTGCTTCTTCCGATAATTGACCTATTATATAAGAATGCATCATTTGAAATAGATATTAAAAAATTGACATATCGAAGAAGCGTGTAACCTACCCAAAGGCAGCAACATATTTCTAATCATTGTTGCCCCATGAAAAAGTAATTTGTGGGTATGAGTGGGCAGGTAGTACCATGGGTACAATTGCAAAAATAATTTAGCAGTCTCTAGCGCGTACTCTTCGAAGGGATCAGCTGCTATGGGTTCGCCACAATTTATTGCGCCTAGTAGTGTTGCAAATTTTTTTATTAATTCAACATTGATTCCAGTTATGCGCGAGCTTGTTTCGGGATAACGAAAAAATTTGCGGGCCGTGTTGCCATCATTTGTTGTACCTTTACCTTTTGAGCAGAAAAAATATGAAATATTAATTGCAATTAACTTTTCTTTTCCACTATTAATTCACTTATGAAAATATATGTACCTTGCAAAACCACATATATAAGGAGGACAGTTTTATTAGCAAATTTCTTTTGGATCTCTAATTTGCTCCCGTTCCCCAATTTTGCAGCCGCACCTAATTCGGCACCTTGCGGGACAAAATTTTTAGGAAAAATTTCTGATCTACCCTTTAAAAGCTTATTTTACGACACATTTTTTAGTGTTTTTTGCAAAACGGGCAAAAACGGGCAACAGGTAACAACTGGTGGTCAATATACACACCCCCAGGAATAAATGTGCGATTTTGGTTTTTTTAGCAAACTTTCACCAATTTTTATAAAGTCACTTTTGTAAAAAAATAAAATGTGAAAAAACTACTTACTTTAAGTGCTTAGTATTTGGGTTCCAAAATATAAAATCACTATATAACAGGTTGGCTGATAAGTCCCCGGTCTAACAAAGAAAAACACATTTTTTTGTCAAAATTGGTTTTTATTATTCAACATAGTTCCCTTCAAGAGCGATACAACGATTATAACGACCTTCCAATTTTTTGATACCATTTTGGTAGTACTCCTTCGGTTTTGCCTCAAAATAGGCCTCAGTTTCGGCGATCACCTCTTCATTGCAGCCAAATTTTTTCCCTGCGAGCATCCTTTTCAGGTCTGAGAACAAGAAAAAGTCGCTGGGGGCCAGATCTGGAGAATACGGTGGGTGGGGAAGCAATTCGAAGCCTAATTCATGAATTTTTGCCATCGTTCACAATGACTTGTGGCACGGTGCGTTGTCTTGGTGGAACAACACTTTTTTCTTCTTCATATGGGGCCGTTTTGCCGCGATTTCGACCTTCAAACCCTCCAATAACGACAAATAATAGTCACTGTTGATGGTTTTTCCCTTCTCAAGATAATCGATAAAACTTTTTCCATGCCCATCCCAAAAAACAGAGGCCATTACTTTGCCAGCGGACTTTTGAGTCTTTCCACGCTTCGGAGACGGTTCACCGATCGCTGTCCACTCAGCCGACTGTCGATTGGACTCAGGAGTGTAGTGATAGAGCCATGTTTCATCCATTGTCACATATCGACGCAAAAACTCGGGTGTATTGCGAGTTAAAAGCTGCAAACACAGCTCAGAATCATCAACACGTTGCTGTTTTTGGTCAAATGTGAGAGCGCGCCGCACCCATTTTGCACAGAGCTTTTTCATATCCAAATATTGATGAATGATATGACCAACACGTTCCTCTGATATCTTTAAGGCCTCTGCTATCTCGATCAACTTCATTTTACGGTCATTCAAAATCATTTTGTGAATTTTTTTGATGTTTTCGTCGGTAACCACCTCTTTCGGGCGTCCACTGCGTTCACCGTCTTCCGTGCTCATTTCACCACGCTTGAATTTTGCATACCAATAAATTATTGTTGATTTTCCTGGGGCAGAGTCCGGAAACTCATTATCAAGCCAAGTTTTTGCTTCCACTGTATTTTTTCCCTTCAGAAAACAGTATTGTATCAAAACACGAAATTCCTTTTTTTCCATTTTTTTTCACAATAACAAAAGTTGCTTCACAAAACACGCTCTATCTCACAAACTAATTGACTTACAGACGTCAAATTTTGACACGAATCATTTGAAGGTTGCCACTATATAAAAATAATATGCATTTAATACTAGCGACGCCATCTATGTGTCAGACCGGGGACTTATCAGCCAACCTGTTATATATAGATTTGAAATCAGCGAAAAAAACACTATTTAGTTATATAAGCAAACGGTTAAATAGAACGTTAGTACCTCCTTGAGAAAGGATTAAAAGTCACACGCGTCATTACAGAAATAGCTCACTGTCGTAATCTTCCCGTTTGTACGTTGCTGTGACAACGAATTTCGACATTGTGGCAGTTACCACATGCAATACCAGTTGCTTTGGACCTTAGACAACACATTGAAACCATTGTTTAGGCTGGGCATCATCATTCATTTTTTGGAATTATGGCATTAATGGACTTGTCCGATTTTAGGACGCATTTCTCTGTCGATCGACTTGCAAGGCATGAATGGACATGCTCGATCTTAGGGCGAATTTCTCTGTAGTTCGACTTGCAAAGTATGAATGTACATGTGCGCATGTGTTTTTGGTAAGTATCCACAAACTTACATACAAAATATTGATATTTCCAGACATAAGGTATGCTTTAGAATTCAAAATGCATAGATATTACATATGTGTGAAAAATCACACACGAGGGAAATAAGCGTAACTTTTTAAATATCTCGTTACCAAAAATTATTTCCGAATCAATTAATGCATTTTCTACGCCAAATAAATGATTGATAAAAAGTCATGAAATTTATTTACGATAGCTTTTTTAGATTTTTTTTTATAGGCAAAAAATGTTTCAATTTGCGTGGTTTTCCATACAAGGGTAATTTGAAAGTTAAGTCTATCTGTCTCTGTTTGCCCAAACGATTTTTACTGATGTCAAAAATTACATAGTCTTAAACGTGTCGAGTAAATACATATCAAGTGGTCATGTAAACATGGTATGTAATTGATGACAAGTCACATAACCATTGACTGAATGAGTCAGTTAATTGTTTTAGTGAAAAAAGCACGCATGCGGCACAACGATACATGAAAAGAAATGTATAGGCAAGAGTAAATAAACACGCACACGGGTGACCGATCAGTCCGACTGAATTTTTATGTGGCGCATTATTGAGTGACCACGAAATCAATGAAATTTTCGTGGAAGATGTTGGAAATTGTTTCAGAAACCGTTTCGAACCGGTTTCGGTTTCGGTTCGGGAACCGGTTTCCAAAAAAACAAAATATCGGTTTCGGTTTTATTTCGGTTAAGAAAAAAACCGGTTAAGATCGGTTACAGTTACGGGATGGGTTCCGGTTGCACGCCCTGATTCTTAATTAACTCGCAGTGAGCAATCGCCAGGTTTAATACGATAAAAAAAAAAATACAAAAAAACATCACCCGCGTCGCGCGTTAACCGAAAAATCAAAAACCAACGGAACCGCAGAACCAACAGCAATCAGCGACCACTCCGCGACTACCAGCAATCACAGGTGCGTCTCCTCATTGTTGTCCCTCACACTAATAAGTATAATAATTGGATTTTAGGATTAGTATTGACCATCGACTCGAAACCGAGTTTTGACCATAGCCGGTCCCTTTAAAAAAGGAACATGTATTCTCCTGAACTAATAAAACTGATTTGTATAACGTTAATCCCCTAGAGTTTCTTTTAGAAAAATACATAAATTTTTCTGAGAGAAAGAATTCTGGTGACTAGACTGAGACCTAGACCCCGGCTGGGAAATCCAGGTCCTTACATCTTAATTGTGGGGTTGAATTGTGAGCTGGAGATTCAAGTTCATTTTTGCACGTAGTTGCAGGACGCATTGGTGTTCTCCATTGACTACGTTGTAGGGTGACCGTATTTTCCTTGCACACCTTTCCGTTAAGATGCACTCTACGGAATTCGGGTCCAGTAGTGCCCTTAAAGAATATAATTAGTGATGCACTGCATTTTTCATTATTGCCGTTGGCCGTAACATCACCCCGGCAGTCGTGACAGTAGTGAGAATGGACGAGCGGGGCCCGTCACTGCTGCGCTCCTCGGAACACGAGCGAGGTGTCCGGTATTGTGGGAGCTGAGACGAGCGAGGTCTCTGAATACGCTGTTGACCCTACCGAGAAGCCATGAGACAGGATGGCTGTTGAGTTCAGGACGAGCGAGATTTTCGATGAGCCATGGGACGAGATGGCTTTTGAGTGCTTTTTCTGTCGTCGTGCAAAAGTGAATGATGTTGCTCGTGGCATTGGTGACAGAGATTCTTGCTTGGGCAATTTCTCCTAATATTTGATTGCGCCAAGCAGTTTGAACAATACCGTTGAAGCAAAACCATGCGTTATCTGCCTTCGAGCAATTGCTTCAAAAACGTCGGGCAAAACCGCAGCGAATGTGGTTTTTTTACAAGCTTAACGTTGCCGAGTCTTTAGTAGCCCCCTGGGAATTCATTCTAAAGTATAAATATGGGAGAGAAAATATGCACAAAAACGAACAAAAATATGATGTTTTTGAAAAAATCATGGATTTGGGAGTAAAAGAAGTTTAATTACAGGTCGTTTAATAACGCCCTTTGCCGTTTTGATGCTGACCACTCGTACGCGATTGTCAGAACCGCAATTTACTCTTTCTACTCTTCCTAAGCGCCATTCGTTGGGAGGGAGATTTGCGCCTTGTATGACGACTAAATCGTTACTCGAGATATCCTTTTGGGGAAATTTCCATTTCTTGCGCTTATGTAATTCTTCTAAATATTCTGATTTCCATCTTTTACAAAAATTCTGATAAATTGCTTTAGTTTTCTGATAACGATTAACAATAAACATGGGATTGTTCTCAATTTCTACATCTGTGGGGTCATTGGAGATAGGACTCAAAGGTCGAGAGTTAAGACATGCCTCAATTTGATATAGAATCATGCTGAATTCTTCAAACGTGTATTTAAAATTGCCTGCAAAGCGTCGAAAATGAAATTTGAAGCCTTTGACCCCTGCTTTCCAAAGTCCTCCCATGTGAGGGGCTCCAGGTGGTATAAATTTCTATTCAACTGCT
>CM035808.1:67970402-67986951 GCA_020466095.1 Chlorops oryzae | reverse complement strand
TGACTCGAATACTTATGCTCAACATTTGATTTCGTAGCTTTTAGAAATTCTTTAAACTCATTCTTTAATACTCGAGAAGCGCCAACAAAATTTATACCACTGTCTGAAAATATGTTTGCTGGACAGCCTAGCCGGGCTACAAATCGAGCAAAGGCTGCGAAAAACATGGGCGTCGTGAGGTCACTAACTGCTTCAAGATGTATTGCCTTAGTATCAAAACAATGGAACAGTGAAATGTAACCTTTTGTTACACTGCATCCTCGACCTCTGTAGCTCTTTATATCAATAGGCCCACAGAAAGCGATACCAGTTGACGGGAACGGTCTAGCAAAAGTTACTCATTCTGGAGGCAAAGCAGCCATCAGTTGGCTTCGCACTTTCTTTTAATGGACAAGGCATACTTTACAAGTATTAATAATGAATCAAATCAAGTTTTTAGATTTCGGAATCCAAAATTGTTGACGTATCAAACGTAACATGAGCTGGTTTCCCCCATGTAAACTGATTTCATGAATAAAGTTCACAAGGAGACGCGTGAATCGAGCAGAATATGGAAGAATTATGGGAAGTTTTTCATTATATGCTAGGGAAAGGGTACGTGATAAGCGACTTACAATTTGGAGTAATCCATCAATGTCGAGAAAAGGATTTAAAGTAGAAAGTTTGCTTTTGGGATTAACGGGAAGTTTTTTCTACAGCAAAAAATATTCCCTCGCGAAACACGCTTCTTGCGCTATTTGAATCAAATAATTTTGAGTGGATTTAATTTCAGCACGGACTTCGACGTTTCGTGAAAAGATAAACATAGGAAAGCACACGTACTGCACGAGCGAAATGTGAAAATCTATCCATCAGATCGTCAAAATTGTTAAACAAAAAAATTCATAATTAATTTTAAAAGCCTTTTGTTCTAAGTTGGTGTCTAATGTGCATGAGGAATTAAATTTTGGCCATGCACCTACTTCCAATTTTAACCATGAAGGTCCTGTCCACCGTTATTGATTTTAAACGAGATATTGACTGTCCATCCCTCTGCTGATCATATCCGCAGCATTGTCATTTGAGTCAACATGAAACCAACTTTTCTTGGTTGGTTTTTTCTAAAAATTTTGACACTCGATTGGCTACAAATGCATTCCATGCACACGGGGGTTTTTGAAGCCACGCGAGAACAATTGTGGAATCAGTCCAACAGAAAAGAGATTTTTGATTTACTTTTATTTCTTCGACTCATGGTCCTATCATTTCGGATAATAAAGTTGCACCACAGAGTTCTAATCGAGGGAGAGAAACAGATTTGAATGGAGCGACCCGAGACTTTGCAAACATGAGATGTGTTGTAACACATGGGCCATTTTCTGATCGAATATATATATATATATACATGCTCCGAATACCTTTTCGGAAGCATCACAAAAAGCAAGATATTGAACAGGTGCATTTGGTGAATAATTTACCCATCTTGGTATGCGTATTTTATTAATATATTTATGACTTTCCATGAAATCTTTCCATATAATGAGCAGGTCAGAAGGCATTTTCTCATCCCATTCTATTTTTTTTAACCATAACTGTTGCATGAACATTTTGGCAACGATAACGATAGGTAAAGGCCATCCTGCGGGATTAAAAAGTTTAGCTATCATGGAAAGAACTTCTCGTTTCGTGTACGAAGATTGAGCAGGAAAGGGAGACACTGTGAAGAAAAAACTATCGGAATTAGCATTCCAAGGAATGCCCAAAGTTTTGGTGGAGCTACAGTCTTCGATTTTTAAAAAAATTTCATTAAATAAATCTGCCACTGGGAGTGAATCCAAAACTTCTTTACAATTCGATTTCCATTTTCTCATATTGATACCAGCCCAATCGGTCGCCTGAATAAGTTGTTCTAAAGCTTCGATAGTGTCCTTTATAGTACGTGCCCCTGCAAGTGCATCATCGACGTACATCATGTTTTTCAAAATATTTGAAGCTAAGAGAAGAGAATGTTCAACATCATTGGCCAATTGGATGAGAGCACGAATTGCGAAATATAATAATGAGGAATTTGATCAGGAAACACGACCTTTTTCATATGCCCTCATTCGAGATATTCCATTCTAGCCTTATCATATTGTGTCTTCAACTCGGGAGATTTCATTCACCGAAGTTCGTTACGCAAAAATTGTCGCTTAGCAATTTCTTTCGACGCCCCTATGGTGTTGGGAAAAGTTTTGAATGGAAGTTGAACAACATAACGGCCATCAGCAGCACGGGAAGTGGTGTTGACAAACAGATTTTCACATACATTTCCTTCTTCAGTTATAAACTTCTTTTCCGGAAGATCCTCAATTTCCCAAAATTGAGTCATTTGTTTATCTAATGAAAGTTCATTAATGGAAGACAGAAACACTCGGATATTATTTGACGCCTTGGAGATAACCGGCCACACGAATTTTTCCTAATACCATTAAGTAGAATTAACGGATAAATATCCGCCCCAATAAGAATATCAATTTCATAACTTTTCCAAAATTGATTGTCAGCAAGTTTGAGACCAAGGGGAATTTGAATTTTATGAATATCCAGAGAAAAAGTAGGAATATTCTCAGTTAAAAATGGAAGCTCGAGTCCTGCAACTTCAATTTTAAGTTCAAAATTATTGGGAGTGCCTAAAACAAAATTGAATGATTTTAATGTTTCAGCTGAAATAGTTCTATTAATTCCAGAAAATAGTGCATTTACCCTTTTTTCTGGGAGTTTTAATAACTTTTGAAGGCGTTCAGTAATGAACGTGCCTTCCGATCCAGGGTCGATCAGTGCTCTGGCAGGGTACGTAACACCATTATGGTAAATATGAACCATAGCGGTTTCGAGCAACACTTGACGCGCAGAAATGGTCATGTGAGATTGAACAGTGAGAAATTTTCGGCTGCAGCACTAGTTATGCAATGGCATCATCCGATTCGATTTGAGAATTCGTTCTTACTTGCGTAGGATGTGCTTGTCGAGAAAATGATGCATTTCGAGAAGAATTAAAAGAATTATTTTGTGACGGTATATTGTCACGATGTAACAGAGCGTGATGCCTTTTATGGCACTTCGTACAATTGTGAGCACTGGTACAATTTTTAAAAACATGACAGTTGGCGAGACAGTAAATGTACAAATTTTGCTGTTTCACTTTATTGAAACGCTCCTGAACGCTAAGTGCTAGCAATGTAGAAAAATTTTTTGTTGCATGCTTCCGAGATGAGCACACACAACAACCTGATCTATTTGTTTGTGCTTGATATGTATTAATCCGATTCGTTTTAGGCGCTTCCGATTGGTCGCCTTTAGAAATAGGCGGGCCTTGAGACTTAGATTTGGAGGCCGAGTCTAATTTGTCACGAAAATCTGACACGGATTCTAACGTATAAAAACGATTTGTGAGAAAATCATCTAAATCTGTCCATTTTGGGATTTCAGATTTATTAGTGAGAGTCTGTTGCCAAAGAGCTAAGCTTAGAGTTGGCAATTCGGACGAACATAAGTATGTAAAAATAGCATCCCAGCTTTCAACATCAATTTTGTACATTTCCAATGTCGAGATACAATTATTTATTTCACGTTGTAAGCTTTTAAGAGCTGCACTTGACTCATTTGTCACCGGTTTGAGTTTAAATAAAACCTTAAGCTGACTGTTAACTAGTATGCGTCGATTATCGTATCGGTCTACTAAATTTTTCCATGCTACAACAAAGCCATCATGAGTAAAGGGACATTTCCTGACAATTTCATTCGCTTCGCCGTGCGTTTTCTGAAGCAAGTGGTACATTTTCTCCACAAGGGACAAGCGCGTATTTGAGATATTAATCGCAGTAAATAAATCTGGAAAAGTTGGCCATGAGAGATAATCTTCTTTAAATATAATAGTATCGCACGGAGATAGTTTCACTTGCGGTTCAAAATGGTCACTGGAAACATTAAACCCAGGAAAATTGGTGGTCTCTGATACGTTCAACGATTTCAAAGAAATCTCTTCCATCTCCGAAACACGCTTCAGATACGCAGCATAACTGCCTTTATATTGAGTTTTTAACGCATTTATTTCTTCACTGGTTTTGCTCTTTTAAGTTGCATTTTGAAGAACGCAGTGATATTCTCGTTTGAGCGCATCCCATAAGGATTGAAGTTCCTTTTTTTGAGTTTCAATGGTAAAATTAGTGTGAGCGGCTTTAGGAAGTTCATCGAAAGCGTCGACGAAATCAATTATTTGTGTACACAATGTAGCAAACGACATTTTAAATTA
Source organism: Chlorops oryzae (assembly GCA_020466095.1). Lineage (NCBI taxonomy): Eukaryota > Metazoa > Arthropoda > Insecta > Diptera > Chloropidae > Chlorops > Chlorops oryzae. The sequence continues at coordinate 67,982,678 of CM035808.1, read as the reverse complement.
TTTAACGCTGAACAATGAAAAAAAATAATTTTAATTCCTATTAAAATAGTGCAAGAATTTAGTGAAAGCGAATACAAAAATTTGCCCACTGTGCGAATCACCGGCTGATTTGAAAACTTTCGCTCAAATTTATTTTTTAAAAGTCAATGCACAATGGACGTGTATTTCGGGTATCCATTAATATCCCAGAAAATAAAAGAGAATTTTAACACGATTTGGAAGAAATATAAAGTTGCTTTATTTTAAAGAACTATGGGAGAATTCTAACGTGTGATTGGTTTGAATGCGAACGCCGCCGTTTTCTGCTGATTCGCAGAAATATGTTTCGTAGAGTAATTTAATTATATTAAGTTTGAAAGCGGGATAATAAATTGAAAATAAATTATTTTGGAAGTAAAAAATACATAAATACGATTGGAGCATGATCGCGGAGAAATATTCGGAGACGCTTGATGTGATCGTATTCACGTTCGATACAAGAATCAAAAAAGATCGGCGCAGATGCAACGCATGATATGCAATTCTTTGGCAACTTGTTGCAGACCGACGATGGTTGCATTTTAGTATATTGAGGGAAACTGTTCTACGCTTTTCAATAGGACGTCTGCATGAACAAATAAAAATAAATAATAAAATAATAAAAATAGTAAAATAAAAAATAAAATAAATAAATAAAATAATAAAAAAAATAAGTAAACTAATATATATAAATTAATAAAAATAAAAAAAATATATTATTATAAATACATTTATGTCAATAACCCAAAATTAAGATATTATTTTAAAGGCAGTAAAATATTAGTTTAAAATTAATTTTAATAACTTATTTTTAAATCTAAAATTTAATAAATAACTACAAATTGATAATACCTTACTTTAAATTTGCTGATTATGAAAAATAAAATATCTATAATACAATATATTGAAATTATATATTATTATAACTTATTCTCCTAAATTAAATAATTAATAATAACCTAGTCATATCTAAATATACCCGTAATATTAATATTTAAAAGAATGTATAATTATAAAAAGATACCCCCCTTAATATAAGCTCAAAACGTGTTTTTTGGTTACTTAATGAGATTTTGCCAAATATCTCAAGAACTTCACCCTTAAGTAACAAAAATTTTATAAGTCTAAAGCAGAAAACTCTCCCTTTTAAAACGATGTATCATTTGTTACAATCGGTGTCTTAGTTTTTAAGGTATAGCCATTTAAACTTGCAAAAGTTTGATTTTTTAAGGTTTTTATTTTAATTTGTACAATTTCATTTTAACTTTTAAGTATTTCGTGATCAGCGACCCCAATTTAGTCTAAAAACCATCATGTCGTCTCTGGTCTTTTTTTTTGTAAGCTAGTGCTATTTATGGTAAATCGTAACAAATCAATTTCAGATTAATAGAACTTGCATTTAGTTATGTTGAATTCAATGCGGAATTCAGATAATCGACGTAAAACTCGTTTTAGAAGTTCAAAATTTTCTGTGACCGTTATGCTTGTCAAAGTTATATCATCTAAATACGCTACAACGGAACGCTCTCGGACAACGTCTGACAAAATTGGATTCACAAACCGTTGAAAAAGTGCTGGCCCGTTTTTTAAACCAAAAGGCATCTTATTATAATCATATTGCCCAGTTGGTGTCACAAAGGAAGTATACTGTACTGAATCTTCAGCTATTGGTATTTGGTAAAAGCCATTTTTATACCCAGCGTAAGCGGGGTATATTATAGGCTTTTCACACATAGGCTTAATCACGTGATTTAGCATTCATTCGTGATTTAGAGCTAAATCACCTAATTTACCCATACAAAAAATGTCAAACTAAATCACGCTATTTGGCGTGATTTAAGCTAAATCACGCACTAAATTACACAAACTCGATATGTAACCCCGCGTTTTCATCGAAATATCGATAGTTTTGAACAAAACATCTGTCACACTCTATCTCAATGTTTTCCAAATCGCTGTTATCACTGAACATCAGCTCCAAAATATTATTTGATTGCATAAAATTGTAAAAAACAATTGAGCACTTTCCAAAGTCCATATTGGCGCTCATATTTTAAAGATCAAGCAAACAGTGTTGTCCTTCTTCTATTTTTCAGCTGATAGCTGTCAACTTATATTACTTCGACTTCGTGTGAACAGTTGTAATTTAGCTTTGAATGATTTAGCTAAATCCCGTGATTTAGCACTATGTGTGAAAAGCCTATTAGATTTGTGCGAATCTTGTAACAGGGAGAACTAAGCTCCGGAGATATAGACATATTTTGAACACAAAACTTGCACAATCGAAGGCAAGTGTTCCGCTGTTGTGCACCAAATTATACTAATAAGTGCGTATTTTTATTCCTTATGGGGATAAATTTACATGAAATTACACTGTCAGCTGTTTGTTGTTTTCAACTGTTTTTCACAAGCGAAAATGCCATACAATATATTCTGCTTAGCTGCATTTAATTATTTTCCAGAAAATTTTATGCACATACGCGAAAAATGCACCTACCTCATTTTTAAGCTGCATTTTTGAAGCACATATCGGATATTGTGTAACAACACATGTCAGGCACTTAAAAGAACGCCGGCCAAATATTAGTTTTATTAACAAAAAATATATTTCACTTTTGTCACAAAAGGTATGAGAGTTTAAACCAGGTTTATTAATTTTTTATCAAAATTTTTGAAAATTTCTTTTAAAGCAAAGGCATTTAAGGTCCATAGGAAAGCGTTTGAAATTTAAAAGATAAATTTTCAACAGAGCTGTTAAAGGAAAATTTCACTATGAAAATTAAATTCAAAAACCAATAATAGGATGCTGGTAAAGCCAATGTGCACTAAGTTCAGTGCAGCTAAAAGAACAATTTTCATACAAATGCAGACCAAAGTGGTGCCGTAGAATAGTTTTGTTCAGGTAACTAACATGTGCGCTAAAAGGCTCTACGCTGTAAAGTAGCAAGTAAATTGCCTATACCAAACACATGTAGAAAAAACAAAGAAGTACCTTGGCTTACCTTCGCTTCTTGAACGCATATAGTAATCGGACTCACAGGGATGCATTGAAGTCATACATTTTCTATATTTCTGTCGCTGTCATCGAAATTTCAACTCTGATTTCCATTCTTCAAAAGAATGAGTTCGTTTCTTAATTTCAATTAACTTTAACAGCGTTGAGCCCTAGGAGCTTATACTGAGATATGCAGTAACTACTTGCACATTAGGAGCCTATTCGCTACAACGTCGTAAAGTGTGAGAGAGACAACTATTTTCACGCTCCCTTAATTCTTCAAAGTATGCCAATAATTTAACACCTTCGAAGTCGGTGTCAGTATTTACTTTGAAAAATGTGCCGCAATCAGCATGTAACCCTGCGCACTTGATTACTTGACATCTCAGTATAAGGGAAAGTAAAGTATTAACTTCGAAGTACTTTTCAATTTTTTTGCACGTATTTCTTGTGGCCGCTTTACTTACTGCATATCTCAGTATAGGCTCTTAAAGTGCGAAGTCAGCTAAGCAGAATATACTTGAACTGAAAAAGCATACGTGTAAAGGGCTTTGCATCGCAAATGAGGTAGTCTCAAAAATGCGAGTTATCATTTTTAATGGGATCTACGCAGATATGCAGGAAGTTAATTTCCTTTACTGAACACATGCAAAAAAACCAAGAAGTACTTTGAGTTAAATCTGATGTTTCAACGAATACGCAAATTTAAAGCAATCGAACATGCAGGGTTGCATTTAAATCATACATTTTCTATATTTCTGTCGACCTGTCATCGAAATTTCAACTCTGATTTTCTTTCTGGACAAGAACGAGCTCTATAATTCCTGCATATCTGCGTAGAGCCCATAAAGTTGTTTTGAAGTATCGATATTTTTCACACCGATATTACATTCGTAGCCCCCGGAGTACAACCGATGATTTAAAATAAGTTTTGAATTTTTACGAATTGACGGAAACTCAGAAACAAGCAAAAAGTTAAAACTTTAAAATTAATAAAAGTCTCATGCATTGCTTTAAGGACCAAGCGGAATAGAAGAATCGCACCCTTTGATAGCGAAAAAATATTATAAGTTACCTAAGGGCACCTGTGCACGAGCGGTTGTTCGCGGCGCGTTTCAAAGTATACAGAAATGAATGGAAGCCTTGATACAAGCGTTCGTGCGTGGCCATGAGCATTGACAAGCGGCGAATTTTTGCCGCACGAGTTTCCCTGCGCATTTTGCGTTGTATGTATTCGTGGATGTAAAACATGAAAAATATCGCGACAAACGTTAGAAAAGGACCGTTTGCGGGAAGATGGGCGCTATTTTTCGACGAAAAAATTTGTATTTCGATTTTAACCCTCTATCACAATATATGATATAAGCGAAAAAAAAGTTTACATGTGAAAGTGTGAAAGTTTTTTTCGTGCCTAAGGGTTTAACTAATCCTTTTTAACATGAAATATTGAATAATCGGGACAACAGTTTTTCGCCATATTGTAGTAGGCTGTAAGGCCAGTGTCGGTTATCATCCTTCGGTGTAGTTGGAACTTATACGGTTTCCATACCGCAGTGTTATTAGATCTTAAGTGCCGATATCTTGAATGATATTTTATTAATACTCAGTACTACATAAAAGGAGCGAGTAGTCTAAAAACGAGGACACTTGGGAAATGAAAAAAAAAGAAAACAGAACAATCGAGAACACCGAACGGAACGATTCTCGCAATCGCAACTTTAAATAAATTTGTCTTGTTAAAACTTTTTAAAACGTGTGTTTAACACTCTACAACTCTGCGGACAGGATCCAATCTGTTTATTCGAATATTACTCTTCCCTTTAATTGCTATTCCTAAGATAAATTCTTATATGAGTCAATTACGCGCATTGAATTCCGACTATGTCAAAAATTCCGTTTTGTCCGACGAAAAAAATTCCGAGACTTCCATCAGATACGACAATAAATTCATTGATATTGTTGTTTGCTATTAAGGCAAAGGTGACGCTAACAGTATTTCCGAAGCAAAGATAACGGAGGAAAATAAAATGTCCCTTGCACGAAACCAAGCTGACGCAGCCATTTTCTGCAGTTTGAACATTAACTTGAAATATGGCGATATCAGTGATGAAGATTCCCAGATCAAACTGCGCGACTCCGTGGAATACTCCGTTAGAAATTCTGCGTGAAAAGGAGGACCCTATAGGTGTTGAATTGCGTGTTTTGGAATAAAATAAACAACTATTGGACATTGAGTCAACTATGTTTGTTCCGATTATAGAGCAGTTTATGAAACCAACATATATGGATATTCCGCATATGTTTTCTGCTATTGGAAACTCCTTCGAACAAGACGCTAACAAATGGCTCAAAGACTTTAAACGAGCCTGCAACTCAATTAATGCAGATGATTCGTTGAAAACGAAATTTTTCCGGCAATCTATCAAGTAGGATTCTGGAGGCGAATTATTTCTTCGCAGTGACGATTTAACTAAATAATCTGAATAACGTCAAAATTTTTTAACTGATCTTGCCCACGCGTTCTCTATCTGCGAGAAAATTGAAAGGAAATAGCTTCTGGTGCCATTATCAACTTACTCTAAACTGTGCAATTTATAATTGAAGGTTTCAAGGATTCCAGTGCGTATTTTGATGTCCTATATTTGGCTCAAAACATGGCACAATTGAAGCAACTGGCTTGTCGTTACACGCAGCTGCGAGAACGATCTCCTATCTGTTCGACTGCTGGTGGAAAACCGAGAGAAAACCCTTCTACTACTGAAGATACTCAGGAAAGCAATATGCAGTGTTATAAATATTCCGCCTTGGGTCATATGTCACGAAACTACCCGGCTCGTAAGCGCGAAAAGGGTTTGTGTTTCCGCTGCGGTTCTAAGCACCATCGAATTTAGGATTGTCCAAAACCGAAACTGATGAATTCCTTTTATCAAGTGGAGCTGGTGGACGATTTTATGGCTGTTCGGTTAAATGGTGATGATCCTAGGAATGATCTGCGTCAAACTCTTAGTGAATTAAATCAGGCTGGTGTTACTTTTTTAACTGATGGGGTTGTGCACACTTTAAGAAATCTTATTTCTCTTTTTGATTATGAAAGCCCAATTCATTTAATCAAAAATTACGAAATTGCGACACAAATTATTAATCGCGGTTACAAAGGATAAGCGAATTCTGATAAAAGTTTAAATCCGAAACATTGAAAAATTTATGCACATTCACGTCATCCCGGACAATTTAGTGACATATTCACCACTGTTGGGTCGTGATTTTATGTAAATTTTTGGCATGACCTTATCATTGGCTGAAGCTTTTCCGAATTAAATTATAAAACCAAACATTGAATAGAATTCTTTTGCGCGAACGGATGATATTAGGATTTCTAATAGGGATTAATATTGTTTTTACAAGCCAATTGGTGGTAAAAAGACGGTAATTTTTTCAGCCTGTAAGTCATGTCAGAGCATTTAAGATGATAAGGATAAAAGAAAAAGTTGCAATATCGATCAGGAGGCTATCATTATTTCCGCTGTTGAGAGTAGAAAATAATTAAATTTAAACGACAAATAAACCATAACAGCCATTATAAATAGCCATTTTTTTAATTCAGAAAATATCCTTTTTGCCAATCAAATCTATGAAATGCATATTCAGCCAGTAACGTGACCATTAGTTTTGTCCCACGAAGACTCTCATATACAGATAAGCAAATTGTATGTCGAACAGCTGATGAGTTATTTGAAAAAGGCATTTTCAGATTAAGTTATTTTCCCTATTCTTTAACGATAGTTTTGACTACTAAAAAGTATGCTACCAAGAGAATTTGCGTGGATTTTCTGCCATTTAAGTGACTGATTAGAACGTAAGGAAGGAAAGCGTTTTTTCACTATATTAGATTTAAAAAATGGCTTTCACCGAATTCCATACAGGCGGTGTTTTAATTTATGTAAAAAATTATTGGCAAATCAGATCGACAGATCCGATAGCTATCGGAAGAAAGATTTGATGGCTTAGGGTTAAAGTACAACGTCAGGAGTTGCAGTACACGCTAATTGCTGTTTACAGATCACCGAATAGTATTTATTCTCCGGAAACTGAATTATGCGAATTTCTGATGTTTAAGCTTGATGAAATAGACTTATCGAATGAAGTTATTATGATGGGAGACTTGAACATAAATTGGTTCAGTGACACCTTATACAAAAACTGGTTGAATCAAATAATTACAGACAACGCCCTCAAACAAATTGTTGATGAGCCTACGAGGATAACGGAAAATTCTGCAACATTGATTGATTACGTAATCACAAACATAACAGAGATTATTGCACGTAGTTACAACATGTGTAAGATTAGCGACCACGAATCATTGAATATAGTCATTAATGTACGAAATCCGAAAAGAGACGCGAGAGGCAAAGGCATAAAGATAATGGAATTCAATAAAAGGCAATTCTGTGATAATCTGGCAAATAGTGATATAGTAAATTTAAGTAACCTGGCAAGCTGTGATGAAATGGCTGGGATATTTAGAAACAATATAATGAGTGCGCTTATAAGTATGACTTGAATAAAGGCTGTAAACGTAGGAACGAACTGTGATATGTGGTTCAATAACAGGCTGCAAAGCATACGAAGCCAAAAAATTTATTCACTATGAAATTGCAAAAATAACACAAAGTGCGAGCGACTGGTGTGAATATAGAAACTGCAAAAATAAGTACGTAACCGAGCTGAAAAAAGCCAAAAACAGTTATATTCAAGAAACAATTGTAAACTCGAGCGACCAAAAAGCAATGTGGCAAAATATAAAAAGTTGGTGCTAAAAGAGGAAAGATCTGCAATTAATAAACTCTTAATAAATTATGTAGAATTGGTAGAACCGGAGCGCATAGCTAATAGTCTAAACGATTACTTTATAGACAGTATAAAATCAATACATGAGAGCATTCAATGCGTTTGTTATAAAAACTATATTTGTGAAATAAGAACCAGTTTTCGCTTTAAAGAAGTAAATTTAAATTAGCTAAGGAACACCATAAAAAATATGAACAACAAAAAGACTTCAAATTTTTATCAGCGAGTTTGTTGTCAGCTGCCTTCGAAGTTATTGGCGGAACCCTTCTAAGGATACTCAATTTATCATTGAGAGATGGAGCCTTCCCGGAGTGTTGGAAGGAAGCGAGAGTTGTTTCGATTGGAAAGGTGAAAAAACCGGAAAGGCCAGAGAATTTTCGACCTGTGAATACCCTACAAATGGAAAGTAAGATTCTAGAGAAAATCGTACACAACCAGATGTCGGAATAAAGTACTCTCCGAGAATCCATCAGGCTTTAGGAGCAACCATAGCTGCGAATCGTTATTAAGCCTTATTGTCGCTAAATGACAGGAAGAATTATATGCAAAAAACAGTATAGTGGGAGTCGTTTTGGATCTACAGGGGGCGTTTGAAACTACAGACCGGAAAATCCTGCTAGTGAATTTAGAAAAATATGGAATCAGGGGTGCTGAGCTGAGATGGTTCGCGAGCTTTTTAACAGGGAGAACGCAGAGAACAAGAGTTGACGATGTGGTGTCAGAGGAAAGAAGAGTCGATTTGAGTGTGCCTTAAGGAGCAATCTAAGGAACACTCTTATTTATAATATATGTAAATGACATCGAGATTTAGATTTAAAAAAGGAATAGTACAATTTGTAAAGGAGAATTACTAAAGATGTAAAAATTTTTTGAATTAATAAATTAAATGTAAATTGAAATATAAATGGTTTTGAAAATATCAAATTGCTAAATAAATACACACTACAACTACTACGAATGGCTGAAGATTCAGTACAGTATACAGCCTTTGCAACACCAACTGGGCACTATGATTATAATAAGATGCCTTTTGGTTTAAAAAACGGGCCAGCACTTTTTTAACGGTTTGTGAATCCAATTTTGTCAGACGTTATCCGAGAGCATTCCGTTGTAGCGTATTTAGATGATATAATTTTGACAAGCATAACGGTCACAGAAAATTTCGAACTTTTAAAACGAGTTTTACGTCGATTATTTGAATTCCACCCTGAATTGAATATAAATAAATGCAAGTTCTGTTAATCTGAAATTGATTTGTTACGATTTACCACAAATCGAACTAGTTTACAACAAAAAAGAGCAGAGACGACTTGATGGTTTTAAGACTTAATTGGGATCGCTGATCACGAAATACTTAAAAGTGAAAATGAAATTTTGCAAATTAAAAAAAAACCTTAAAAATCAAACTTTTGCAAGTTTAAATGTCCATAGCTTCAAAACAAAGACACCAATTGTAACAAATGATACATCGTTTTATAGGGGAGAGCTTTCTGCTTAAGACTAATAAAATCTTTGTTACTTAAGAGTGAAGTTCTTGAGATATTTGGCAAAATCTCATAAAGTAACCAAAAAACACGTTCTGAGCGAATAACTCTAAAACTTTTCTTTGGAAAAACAAACGGATGCAATTTTCGTGATCAGCGACCCCAATTTTGTCTTAAGTTCATCATTTCGTCCCTGCTCTCACGAAAGTCTTAAATCCTGTAAACTAGTGTAGTCTAGGCACCAAACATAATTACAAACATACTGAAGCCATTAAAAATATGAAACCACCGCATAGTATTGATCCTGTTCATAAAATTTTAGGTTTGTTTTGATATTTCTGAAGATATATAAAATCGTTTGCCTCGATTTCCGCTCCAATACGAAATTTGACTTAGCCAAATGGTTGGTTTGAATAGATAGACGAATGCCAGCGAACTTTTAAAAATTGGAAGGAGCAATTGATTTAAATTCGAATATTGGCGATTTATAATCGAACCCCAGAGTTGGAGTTGCATTGTGATGCCAATGCTAAGGGGTTTGGCAGAATTGTGTTTTAACGACTTCAGCCGAATCCGTATTGCATAGTTACGAATTAGAAATTTTAGGTAGAGTTTATTTTTTAGCAAAGTTTTGAATTTATTTAGGAGGAATTCCTTTTCGCATTGCACCGGATTGTGAGGCTTTAGTAAAACCATTGAATAGACATAAAATCCCATGAAATCCCATGGATGCTATTGAAGTAACCAAGGGGACTGGCAATCAAATGGCTGCTATTCATCCAACAGATATTGATCTTCAGTAAGAAATACTCCAAAATAGAGACTAACATATTATTTAACTACGGGAAGCCCTAGAGGTAGGAAATGTCAATAACTTTATGTTAGAGGATGGTCTTGTCTAGAGAAAAGGGGAGGATATGTTCCGAAAGAAACGGAAGAAAACTTAATGAGGCAATCGCAGGAAAATCCATGCTATATGGGTGTAACTAAATGCGTTTATTAAGTAAAACAACATTACAGGATTCCGAATTAAAAACAAAAAGTTGTAAAATTAAAAAAAAAAAATTGTCTCTTCTGGCTATTTTTTGGAAAAAGAAGCATTTTTTGGTGACAGTAGATGATTTTACCAAATTCGTTAAGCTACACCCAGTAAACACTATAAATACAAAATAAGCACTACGTTGCTTTGATGATGACGCTGAAGACCGATTTCAATTACTAGTAAATGTTATTGAAAAATTTTGCAATTGTTTTTGCCCAGGTCTGTTCTTTAAGTCTTAACTTATAGGTTAAAACGTATGTATTTTTAACTTTTTAAGAAAACGTTTTCCATTTAAATCAAAATTTCCTTGATCGTGTTGTGATCATGTCATACATACTGTGAGCTCACTGTGCTGATCGAAAGCAAGAAAGCAACAACAAGCACCAACGCCCTAAAGAGTCTAAATTGGAGCAGTTGAGTGCAAGACAAATAATGCATTCCAGCAAAATAATGAAGAACTGGAACGCAGGTCCAAAGCGAGTGGAAGGAAGTTGCGAAAGACAAAAACGTCAGCAGAAACTGAAGAGAAAAGACGTCAGCGGGGGAATGCGACTGCAGCAGAGTTTGCGTCAGCTAACCTAGCTTAAGTAATTTAAAGCATATTTTTAAGTTGAAATGTATTTTGGATTTATAGAAATACTTAGTGGAAATAAAAACTGAGATGGAATGACACCGCGAAAGAACCTACATGAAAAATAGCAAAAATAAAATTACAGTATAATTAAAATAAAATAAATCAAAGCGTTTCATTTGAATGATTTTAAAACGAATCCTTTTAAAAGTATAACTAAAACTTTTTGGCGCCCGACGTTAAAAGTTTTCGCGAAAGTGAAAAGTTAAATTTAAAAAAAAAACAAAATAAAAAAAAAGGAAAAGATAGCTTAAAAAAAATTAAAAGAAAAAAGTGACTCTATTCATAGCGGATTGTGCTGTGTTTTTTAATTCAATTAAAATATTTCATTCAAAAGAAGCGCTGTTCTCTTAGCGAAAAGTTCGAAAAAAAACTTCCGTTTGCAGATTTAAAGGATTTCTCGCAAACCAAACGTACTATATCAAGGAAAGAACTCGCATTTTATATAATTGAAAAATCAAATTGAAAATCCAAAAAAAAAGCAACAAAATAGCAAGCAATCTCGAAGGCGATCAAACCTTCTCCCTACCAGCACCCAAAAATTTACCTGAAGAAGAAACCTAATCGAAATAAGGAGTATGGAGACCCTGAGGAAAATGGTGAGTGATAATTACCAATCGTTTGTCAAAAAACAATATATATGTATTACAATTGGAATTTATTCCATTGCTTATTTCTTTTAAAAAAAAAATTAAAAATTAAGCGCTACGCGCTGAATTAATTGGCGTATCTTCGCCGTATAAATATAGAGAAATTGGGCGCTTGCGCGAAACAGATTTGCAAGTCCTGGCGCTCAGCAATAGCGGAACATAATCCAATAAAATCTCTAGCACATAACCAAAACAAAGATAATATTAAAAATATAAATCCTTCCAAAAGAAGGATATTCCTGAAAAATAAAAACATCTTAAATTTTTAAATATTTCTCTCGTTTCTGTTCAAATAATAAAAGAGTGTAAGTTATAAAATAATTTTTTTTTTCATTTCTATACGCATCAATCGTGCAGCTGGCTAGTTCATAAGTTTTCTTCATTCTTAGAACGTACGTTGAAGCTTACCCGAGTGATATATATATTTCATAAATTTCTTCGTTCTTAGAACGTTCGATTAAAATTGCGCGAGTAAGATATATATTTGTTTTTGTTCTTCGCTCTGTGTGAGGAGCCAAAGCTCAAGACTTTTTAAAGAGAGCGACCCTTTAGGGATTTAGCGGAACGACGTGCGAAAATACGAGTTCGGTTGAAAACGGAACCTT